>PVJD01001114.1:0-303325 GCA_004026545.1 Mormoops blainvillei
GCTCTGCACGTAGTCCGACCTCAAGACCTTTCGAATGAATGTAACCTTTATTTAATCATGGCCTCTACGCAATACAATTTTAAATCAATGAATATAATTAGTGAATACAAGAATTTTTAAAGTTGTGATACCTTAATGTAAATAAAGATCTTAATTCAGAACATAGAAGTTCTAATAAAGAGACTTTTAGCCTAGCATGGTAGATACCAGCGGAACTTGGGGTTGGGAACCTCTACTGCCAATGTTCGATTTAATTCAGACTTATCATGGGGGCGCCCCGACAGGGCACCTATCAGACTGCGTAACAGTGTGTGGGTTTCTGTATCATCGGAACAAGCTGTCCATGAGGAAATGGTAACATTGTTGAAGGGCTCGTTTATATTACTTATTTACACAGGAAACTTGGTGAATTTGCATGAAATAAAATCATTATGGAAAATTCTCCTTTACTGGAGAAATATAGTAAGAGGCTCCAGTTAGTAAAACCTCCTTTCATAAATAATTTAAGGCAGATTAATGTGGTAGGCTGTAATTTAAATTACCTATTTGTGTCTGTAAGAGACTATCATTTTTTCTCCCTCATTGCTTCAAATCATTAGAATACCTTCTAGAAATTATTTCTTTGACCAGAAATAGTTCAAGATCAGTCCCGTAATCTATAAGCCACACACAAACTATTACAAAAGGCTCAACAACAGTAAGAAAAATTAAAACGAATAAAAACACGCAATGGATCAGATTTGCCCTAACCTACTCAACTCATTAAAGCCACCAGCAATTCTCTCTCTGGCAGCCTCAGTCCCATCTGGCCGTGCCTTTGCCGTCAGCACACCAACACATGGGACACACTCTGCCCCAGCCAGAGCTACCATTGTGGTCAAAGCTGTTCCCTGGCACACCTCACCCGCCACACCCTCAGGGTCAGCACCCCTAGTCTCAGCCTCCGCTTCCCCCCGCCTTTTCTCCTCTTGGAATTTACAGCTGTCGGGCTTTCGCCCCTCGCCAGGTCCTGGCCATCCACAGTCTTCACGCTGCCAAAGCCGAGGGCGATTCTCAGGTCTTTCTGAGTGGCCCTCTCAGCACCCTTCCCTAGTTTCCGAAATACTTTCTCCTTGGCCTACGGAATGCAATACTCTACTCAATACGGCACACATGTTTTCTTCCTGCCCCACTGTCCACTCCTCCTAAACGCACTATCAGGGATCCTCGCCAAACCTGAAATGTGGGGGTGCCCCGGGCTCATTTCTGGTGTTCCGTTCTCCTTTCACTCACTCACTGAATGGCCACAGTCCTGCCTATGCAGGAGAAAGTCTACCATACTTTTTGCCTTTGATCTTGAGCTAGCCTCTAAACTCCAATCTTACATAATTGTCCTCCTAAACGAGTCCATGTCGAGGTCTAAAAGCCTCCATTTATGTACCTGGAGGAATCAGCTCCCTATAGCAACACAATGCAAGTGGTAATAAAATAAATATGAAGCAATTATCAACACTTGGGATGTAAGCCCGCTAGGCACACGTCCAGCATTCAGAACTGCAGATGAACACTTAGCGTTATGAACTATCTGAGGCTCGGACTAGCGGCTAACGGGACAGTTATGAATCCCATTTAGCCCCATTCTAGATGACGCAGGAACCTTCGTCTCTCTGAATGTCCACGTCTGTTGGCTCACAGAAACACTGGGCATTAGGAAAGGGACAGTGGCACTGGCGGGCACTGATGCTTGGCACCCAGAGAGAAGAGAAAATAAATCTTCTTTCCTGTGTGTAGAAGATGCGTACGGACCCCTATTTCTGAAAGAGCGGGAGGCGGTCAAAGTGAGATTGAGTCTCAACTCTCCCATTATGGTGGATTTCTCTCCTCCTGTCATCTCCTACCACTGTACTGTCTCTTAGGGAAGAGGATCGGTCTTTTAGCAAAACACAGGTGGGTGGTGACAAACTATGGAAAAATGCCTTGTCATGGGCCCTGGGATACTGAGCTCCGCCATCACTTACAAAGACGACACATGTCACGCTGCGAAAATGTCCAAGCGACTACCATGGACATAGGGTTGGGAGCGGCTCGCTAAGAAGGGCTGCTATAACATTCCCATCTCAACATTTCCAGTCACACAGATTAAAAAATCAAGTGGTTATCCAGTGTTTATTCCCTCAGTTAATGATTCCTTCACCCTAAGTTGGTCACCTACTAGGCAGAAAGCATTATGTGTGAGGCTATGTTAAAAGTTTTTTTCAAAAGAAAGTTTAACAACGCATGGTAAATTCTGACTCCCATCAATATAATCCTTGGGAAATGTAAGTAATTTGGATAAATAAACAAATAAGATATAGAAACGCCCGTCATATACTTTCCGCTTCTAGTGTTTCCCGTATAGGCAATGTACAAAAACATTTGCATACATATGAAACTATTCGATGTTCCCTTCATAGAAAATGTAAAGCCAGAATAGTTTTGCCCATTAGTGCCCCACGTGTGGATAATGAATTACAAGCTTGAACTCTACATTCCTAATCTGATAAGCATGCGATATGAAGAAAAGGCTTAGCATTGTAAAGCCCAGACGCCTGGCTGGTGAGGAACCCACCTTCCCCATTATGGTTTGCAGTCCCAGCCTCAGCAAATCAGGCAAAATAAAACATGAACACTAGACCCAACCATATAAGTTCTGTGATGTGATTTAGGCAGAGACTAATGAGACAGAAACAAACCCTCCCCCCACACGACCACACCCAAGTCAAGTGTGAAGTGCAAACCCACGCCGGCAGCGACATTCTGGTGGAGAACGAACGAGATGAAAAGCACGACATGTGCTCTTGTCTTCACTGCGAATTGGGAAGCCCTGTTCACACCCCACGTGGAGGTTACAGCCTTGAGCTGATCTCACACCTCTGCCTGTATTTTACTACTTCAACTACCCATCATTTCAAAGCTGCCTTCATTTGCCTAATAAAAGCTGTGTAACACTGTGAATCGTTGCGTTACCCTAAACTGTCCTCAGTCTCAAGATTCATTCCTGGAAGCCGCCCTGTCCCGCCTCCACCCTTAGCTCACCGGCTCAGCCCTGCCTAAGTCTGTGTGCCAGCAAACCTTCCCAGAGATGTCATCTATGCCCCTACATTGCCCTGTGCCCTGAACACCTTTAGATTTGAATACATGTTCGCCATTTCTCAGGTCGAGGGAGCTCAGCCGACTCCCAGAAGGTTCAGGGCACTATTTTCATTAGGAAGAAAAATCAAGAGACCTGAAGAACCTAGGTTTTGATTTTTATTCCTATTAGTATGGAGCCAAAGAGATGCACCATTGTTGCATTATTTAGAAGGGAGATGCCTAATCGAAAACAAAGTCTGCCTAAATTATTTAGGGCTTTTGAGTCTGAGTGCTGAGAGCATACTTATCTGCAATGACAAACTCAAATTGTTCCTCCCGATACATCAAACGATTTTAATGCATTTCTCCATTTCTTTGGGTTTTTAAATTTTTTTCAGCTCTTTTCCCACTTAGATACATGCAGGACATTGAGCCAGTTATTGCAATTTAATGGACTCATTGAGACTGTTCCGTATTATTCTATGTAGAGGCAAACAAGGAGAATCAATCAAACTTCGTATCCTAAATTCCCTATCTGCCTGAAGAACTCTGGGAGAATGACCCACTTTCAATAGCAGGAAAAATAAATCAATTTTCACAATAGTTCACATGATAAGTTGCACAGTCTACATTTCCAGAGCATTCCAGGGTGATTTTTAAAAGTCCCTCTGTGAACTCCAGGGATTATGTAATAAAAATAAGACCTGTGCATACGCATTGAGCCATCAGTATCACAGCCTAAGTCAGATCATTGTGCACCAGGCTGGGAACTAGGACCAGAAAATACTGAGAGCACCTCTCCAACGCATTGCAATTTGAAAAATAAATAAGCCAACGGGGCTGGTGCTACCTAGCTCCTCTTCTCCCTGAATCCTCATTAATCTGTAAGGCCATGAAAAAAAATATGGATTCAGGGCTGGAAAGAAGAGTCCGAAGCTTCCCGAGGTTAGATGGTGGACCCTTTATCTCACACACTTGATTTCTGAAAGAACTTCATGAGAATGTGTGAAGTATCAGTGATTGCTTGTGAAACACACTGAGACTGAGAAAGCATAAATAGGCATACAGACGTATATGTGTGCATGTGTTTGGCTACTTGGTCACAGGGCTCTGCGTGGCAAGTCACACTAGCTGTGTGTCCCTGCCCTCCCCAAGGATTCTTGTTTTCAGCATCAGATCATTCATCAGACATGTCCCTTTTTGACCTCTTGCACCTGAAGAGGCAGAGAAAGATCATGGTGAAAGTTCTGGAGTGAGGCCCAGCACGCTAATTTTACATCTGAGGTTATGATCCCAAATCCGAGTTCTGTAAGAATTAAATAATACATGTATAGTACCCAGAAGTGTGCCCAGCACACCATCCACACTCAGTCAATACAGGTTAGCTCTTGCTGTTTGTCAAAACCTTCGCTCCGTGTCCAAGGAGGCCTCCCTGCTGCGGGCTGGGATGTGCCCGTCCGGGGCCCCCCGCCACCAGGCTCGGCCACCAGGCTCGGCTCCCAGGCTTCCACTTGTGAAGCCAACCAGATCTTGGATTCTTGTTGCAAGCCTGGGGAGACTCAGGTCACTCTGCTCCACTGCCTTGGAATAACGACGGAGGCAGTGACACTCAGTCTCTTGCTCCACGCTGTTTACTTAGAGAAAAGCACACGTGAATATGTAGCTCCTTTCTGGCAACGATGGCCGCTGCCTTCCCGCCCGAGCCCCTCAGGCTTTAACGGGAGCCTGACATTCAGCTGAACGCCTGCTGGTCTCAGCTGACTCCCTACGGCTAACGTCGAGTAGCGTTACTACCAACGCAGTAATGGGGGGAAGTCAAACTAATGCATCTAACAGAGTAAACTGTAGGTTTCCACTTTATTTTGATCTGACTTTGGCATTTAGGCTAATGCGTTCCATTTCGTTTGCTCTAACTTAGATCAACATTAAAGCAAATCTGGACTGCACTTAGTTCCCCGCGTGGAACTTTGGACACATTGGCACGCAGCAGTTCGTTCTCTGGGTTTGAGTAGCTTTGCAATCAGCGAATATTAAATAGACTCTAAGTGATACAGGGTGAGAAGAGACCTCAGAAACCACCGAATCCGAGTCCCACATCCCGCGGGGAGGAAGTCCGGCCCCGAGGGGCCGTCGGAAAGCTGCGGAAGAGGCGCCGGCTGGAGGACTCGGCTCCCACTTGCTCGGTGGGGCCAGGCCCGCTCCTCGTTGCACTTCCCACTTCCACGCCTGCAAACACCTGTCAGGGGCCACCGCAGCCACCCATCCTCGAGCTGCTGCTCGTGGCCACGGGCCATAATGCACTGGGACTACCTGCTACCCCTCTGGTGGGGACACAGAGAGCTCTTCCCAATGTGCTTGTCATTTTATTTATATTTTATGAACATGGCATCTAGCCATTTGTAATGTGGTTCTGTATCAACTGTTTAAAAAAATGCACTAAAAAGGCACATATGCACATAACTGCATGTTTTCTTTTAAAATGGAGAAATATAATATATCAGTCAGAGGCCATTAACGTCGGCGGTGGCATTACAGCAATTGTGTTACTATTAATGTCACCTCAAGGTTCCTCTTCGTCTCAGCAGCCTCCTTTATAAAATGAGTAGATGTGACGCGCTACAGACCTGAGGGAGAAATGGAAACGATGGCAGGAGCACAACGAGAGTGGCAGAGAAGCAACAAGAAGGTTCCGCTGGAAAGGCTCCTTCAGACGCACGCGCGGGTCAAGCAGCCCCGGCTCCCCTGCTGTCTGGTAGCATGAGAAAGAGTTCACGTTTTCACTCTAGTTAGCCATCTTGCTAAAATGACATTTAAAAAAAGAAAGAAAGAAAAGAAAAAAAAAAGAAAAAGGGCTCTAAAGAACATAATAAGATTTTTCTGGCAAAATCTAAAATACAAAGAAACTTTGTATTCTATTCCTCTTATTTCTTTGCTTGCTATAGACTGTGGTAAGCCCCATAAACCTATAGGAATATTCATTCACTTATGAGTTCATTTTTATTTAGAATCATCAGTCCTGTGTGTATGGGAACCACAATGAAAAATAATCGTGAATCTTTGTTTCAAGAAGTCATACATTTGTCAAAAACTAATCTCAGCTGAGATCCTGATTTTAAATAAGCTGTTGTGAAATGTTAATCAAGGAAAAAAATAAAGAGGTTCCAAATTGATTCTTATGCAGCAACGGACTGAAGTCAGGACATGTGGCCTTCCAGATGGTGAAACGCCAAACATCACTCAGCCTTCTCCCTCGCTGTCTTCTCAGTTTGGTGTCTCTCCAAAATGTGATGAGCAAGTGACAGTGACTCCTCACACGGCATCCGTTCAGGCCCGCAAGGATCCCCTGGGGCTTCCTAACGGGGCTGCAGCCGGCTCCGCATTGTCAGGACCTGGGTTTGAAAGCGCTCACTGGAATGGCCTCTGGAACCAGGTGTGTTCTTGCTCCCAGGGCCTAACCATCCCGCCCTGAACAGGGAACTACAGATGTTTGCCCGCCCTGGTGAACTTCTTGATATCGTGACATCACATTTCACTCTGGGGCCTCCCGTGGAGTTACGATGTTTGCTGAGAGTTGCTGGCAGCACTGTGGTAACAATATAAATCCTCTTCCTTATTGTTAAAAACAAGCCAGTAACAGAAGGTGATGATGAAAACATAACTACTGTTCCAGGCTGAGGAAAACCGACACTTCCACTGAGATTTCCCGTCTCGACAAGTCCCAGGTTGAGTCTTCTAATACTACGTGTTCAGTATTTTATCTTACACTTCAGGACACAGCATGATTTTGAGGACCAAACACTGGGGACCTGAGGGGAGCCCAGAGAAGACAGGTGCGGTGGGACAGAAAGTCCCAGGTGAGCCCACCCCTTCCGACATAAGTGGAGAAGCCAGGATGGCCAGCCCTTTGCCATCAGTTACTGGCAGGACACAAAGCGGGCCGGGTCCGCCGGGTCCGCCGGGTCCGCCGGGTCCGCCGACGCCTCGTGCGGCAGATAGATTTCTTCCCTGCGCCCCTGCGCCAGTCTACTGGTAAGGACGCTCTAACTTGCTCTGGCCTGAGCAAGGTTTTACCATGAAAACTGAGATTCCAAATTGTGGCTAGTCTTCAAGATAGTTATTCTTGGAAACACTGCTCTGCATAAATTTATCCAAACTACCTGTTTGTAAGAGAGATGTGAAATTGGGAGTTATTTCTCCTCAACCAGCATGTGCAGTTTTGTAACTTCCATCAATACTGTTGCATCCCAGAGTCAAAAATGCTTGTGCCTCCCACTGCCCACTAAGACGTGGGTGCGATCAGGATGGAATGGAAATAACTGAGCACCAATACTGAGCGACCACGCAAGGCCCTGAGAGGGATGGTTTCTCTTCAAGTTACAGGCTCTGAATGGAAGGAAATACACCTGTGGTGTTAAGTCAGGAATGAGAAGCCATGCTCAGAGAAAATGAGACACAAACGCCTGTGTCCTCCCTTTGATGGGGCCGACGTGTCCCCGCTGTAGACATCCGAACTCTTACCTAACTCGGCTCAGGGACCACCCTCCTCCGCACATCTGCTGGGATCGGATTCCTGTATGAAACGTCTGCCTGGGGCTGCTCCTCTCGTGTGTGTGAGGTCCTGCGGTGGGGGGCGGGGGGATGTCTCCACCACAGCAGATGACAGAGGCCAACGGAAAGGCTGCGTGACAGCAGAGGGGACCGTAGCCTCACTGGAGGGAGACTCGAACATGCAGCCACCACCAGCTGCAGATCTAAGGAACTTCAGTCACTAGCACAAATTGGACTCAAGCCCGGGGCCAACCCCTACTCAGCTCTGGAGCAACTTCCAGTCATTTCAAGGGCAAGAAACGGGGAAAACCTGAAAGCACCAGAGACCTGAATAATATTTGACTTAAACCACGAAGCCAGAAGCCACAAAGCCAGATGCTTTCGGATGGCTCTGTGACAGTAAATCACGCACACAGGGAGCAGCCCCACGGGAGCGGTGGGATGTGAGGCGGGAAGAACTGGAGGAGGCCCTCGTCACCGTGGGTATGAGAACCGGTCGCACTGTGAGGCCACCTGAGTGTATCAGGGACGCAAGCGCCCACGCACGTCCAAGTGAGTCACAGAAAAACCATCCTTACAGGGACCTTCCAGCTCATCAAAAACGCAACTAGCTCTAAAGGTACAGCTGTTCATAAAGGGACCGGCAGGACCATGGAAACAGGGAAGACAGGGAAGGGGTCAACACGAAACTGTAACAGGTGCAGGCAGCAGCGTGGGGATGGCCAGAGGGAAAGGGGGTGGGGGCAAGTGGAGGGAGGCAAAGGGGCGGAACATGGGGGCGGAAGGGGGCTTCATGTGGGGTGATGGGCGCAGGTGCAAGGAGCAGATATTTCATTGGGCTGCACACCTGAAACCTGTATGGGTTTGGGAACCAGTGTCACCCCAATAAATCACACACACACGTTATACATAACGTTACATTATCTAGATAATGTAATGCATTATCTATCTACGCATCTTTGTGCGCGCACACACACACGCGCGCACACACACACACACAGCATTTTGAATGCAATGAACACTGAACAGTGTGGTTTCTGACTGTGTGTGGAACACCGACTAACGCAGGGACGCCCAGGACAGGCAAGCGCGTCTGCCTCTAAAGACGCGCCGCGTGGACGGCGCTCTCTCACTGGGAGACCGGCGTTCGAGCAGAGCCCTAGAGCCCTTGTGTAGGACGCCAACGACTCACAGATGCCGCGGCTCGTCTGCCCGGCGGACTGCTGCCCAGCCACAGAAAGGCAGGGAGCGCCACCCTGTGCGCCGGCCCGGAGCGCACTGTGCCCGGTCAGGTAAGCCAGCCAGGGGAAGACAGACACTCTATAATGTCACACATATGTAAAATCTAACAGACAAAATAAACTACAAACAAAATAGAAACAGACTCATGGATTCAGAGAACAGACTGACAGCTGCCAGTAGGGAAAGAGCTGGCGGAGTGATTGAAAAAGGTGAAGCGATTCAGGGAAAAAAAACAACAACAACAACCTCACAGACTCAGACAACAGCACGGTGGTGACCAGAGGGCAGGGGGTGGGGGTGGCAGACGAGGGTTAAGGGGGGTAAATGGTGATGGAAGGGGGTTTGACTTTGGATGGTGAAACACAATACGCACATGATGTATCATAGAATGTACCCCTGAAACCTATATAATTTTATTAACCAATGTCACCCCAATAAATTCAATAAAAATTTTTTTAAAAAAGAAATGGAAGTCATAAATTGTTTCAATGGCCTTACCTTCTCATTGTCGACCCTTGGTCACCTGTTTAAATGAAAATCCTCTGGGTACAATTCAAGACAGAATGGTCCCTAGCACCGTGCATTTCTTCTTTGTAACATTTGCCACATTTCAGTTTTACATCTTTAGGTGACAATTTAATAGCCGCGTACCTGCCAAAATGTCAGTGTCCATTTTTATTTTAGCTCCTCACTGCTCCAAGCACCCAGAATAGTCCCTCCCATGTGGGATATGGAGACCATTTCTTTCAAATAAATGTATGGACACGGTTATCGAAATAAAAATAGGGACACTTCATAACATCGCTTTTGAAATCCTGGAAACATTTCACTCAGAATCAAGCATTTATCCTTAGCTGCTTCTCTAATTAACTAACATGAGTGCAAACTAATCTACGAAAGAGTCCGTGTTAGAAGAAAGATTAAAAAAAGAAGTCAAAGCTTAAAAAATAAAATATTATCTTTAAAAAAGTATAGAAGATGAATATAATTGAAAAATTATTGTAATAAATTACACTCTTTATAAGTGAAAATCTGCAAGTCATACTTCTAGCATAATGTCTCTATATTCTGAATTCCAAGAAGCATATTTTCTCACTAAAGATTCCTTTTTCAAAAATCAGGTGGTGTCACGCAATTTACATGTATGTTTAATTAAGAACGCATTATTTTTCCCTCCCCAATTTACTAATTAAAAAGATGGTTTTTCTTAAAATTTATGGTCTCTTTAAATGAGAACACTGCTATAATTAAGAAAAAACAGAATACAGAAAATTAAATATAAAAAAACAAAAGCAATTACAAAGATTTGGTCAGTAAATGAATATCCAGAGAGAAATTCACTCAAGCTACATACAGAATTATGATTTGAGAAAAGGAAACTGAGTTTTACATGGAAAATGGGAAAAACAGATGCTCATGGGAAGGTTGTCCTTGGTCAGAAGTAGCTGACGCGTGTCACCGAGTGCTGGTCTCTCAGCTGAGTACGACTTCACCTGGCCACTCATCTCTTTCCATACCTGCTCTGTGCACCGACTTTCCATCGATTCTACTAGTGCACTTTAAAATGCGAGCTTTAAAAAAAGTTGATATAATGTAACAGCATTAAAAATTACAGCTTCTGAGTATCCAAATTCAAAACGATATGTGCACCCCTATGTTCACTGCAGCATCATTTACAATAGTCAAGATATGGGAGCAGCCTATGCGCCTGTCAAGAGACAAGGGGAAAAGAAGATATGATTGATATATGTGTGTGTGTGATATATATATATAACATATATATACACACACCCCATCCCTTTCCGAAGAGTTGTATCATCTCACAGAGAAAATCACTTACCAGTTTCAGGCATACTTTTATCCACTCATGACGCAAGTCATTGAGGATTGACTATTATACACAAGAGAACTTTATAGCAATGAAAGGATGAGCTGTTGTTTCAAAGAAAATGATACAACCCTGGCTGTGCAGGAATTCAAGCCTAACGGTGCTGAAGGTCCGTAAAAACAATGATCATTATGACACGGCTGTGTGTCCCACCAGGCCCCTATCCTGGGAGTTGCTGAGGAACGTGGGAGTGACAGATGAACCCTGGCTGAAGTGACACTGGCGAGCTTCCCCAGGGAAGTTCTTTTCCAAGCCCACCTCCGGGCCAACAGCAGGGGCAGAGCGTCCGGTGCCGAGGGAAGAGGTGGCAGGCGCGGGGGTGTCGGGGGAGTGGCCCAGTCCGAGCCCGTGTGACTGGAGCCATGGTGGCTGCTGTGGACAGTGGGTGTCAGGGGAGGGGCAGGCTGACGGGTCGTGGGAGAGGCGACGACAGGCTGCCGGGGAAGGAGGATCAGGAGTGTAAGTGCCCTTCTAGCTCAGTTTACAGTACTACTGACAGCCAACCAAAAACTCAAAATGGGAAATGGCATAAAAGGAACCACGCATTTTGATCATTTTATTCTGTTTAAAACCTGAAACTCCCACCTGTTTATCATTCTTCGGTTGTAGGGCCAAGCACGAAACAACAAAACTTTGCACTGGACTCAGGTTCATTGATAGAGTTGCGGGTGGGGGATACATGCCTGAGGGAGCTCGTCAAATATGATTTCAAGTTTTAACTTAATATTCAAGAAAAAATTTTTTTTCTTTTAATGCTGGTAGGTTGCCACTGCATTCAATGCTCATTTAAATTATAAAGTATTAGCAGGGAAAACTAAAATAAACAGGTTTGCTATCTGCTAAATTTTCAACACCTCCTATTTGCTGTTCATTGATATCACGTTTAAATATCTTCAAATTTCTGTCAAATTAAAAAACAAAACCTCCTTTGTCCCTGCACACGCCTGCTGACCAGCTCTGAGGCGGTGCCCAAGTAGGCGGGCAGCTGACGCGCAGGCACACGGGAGGCTGTGGCAGCTGTGCCGGCTGCCACACGGACCCTTCACCCTGCCACCCACCCTGTGGCAGCGGCGCCTGCAGCTCCCATGGACCGAGACATCTGAGGGTGACAGCCGCCTCGTTGCCCAGGAGAACGCGTATTTTTCAGTCCTCGTCTTCATCGACGTCTTGTCGAGGTGGACCTCCAGGGCGGAAAGTCCTCCGTTTGCCAGCTCGGCCGCACGCCTGTTGGTCTCTCCCTCTTCGCCAGCTGTTGTTTCCATCTCATTTATGAACACTTCTTTCTTTCACGCTCCCTCAAAACGATCTGAGTCTATCTTCATGCTCCTCTGCACTGGTGTGCCTGAATGTCCGCTTTCACGCTCACGACTTCCACAAGCGTTCGCCCACAGAGAGCCCCCACCCGCACTTATTTCCCCCGCCCAATGTCGCTGCGGACGCTCACACAGCGACGAGACTGTGCATCCTGCCCCCACGCCACCTGGGTCATCGACAAAAATGTAAACTCTTGGACAAAATTCATCAAGCAAGGCTGTGTCAGTTTCCCTGGGTGCAAGGGCCTGCTCATGTTTTAAAATTAGACAAACAGAAAAAACATGTAAACTTCAGGATCTGCACCACAAAAAATGAACTAAGTCTGTGCCCTCCATAGGTGTCCAGGGGGTAGTGGGATCTGTGGCCATTGTGCTCTGGTTTGGATCAACAGGAAAATAACAAGACTGAGTGGCTGGAACTCTTTTCCTGAGACAGGGGAAGCACATGATTGATTTAGAACGTTTTACTTACTGCAGCCGGGATTGGCTCATGGCACAGCACACATGCAAGTCAAGGTAGGAGTCATAGTCTCGACACACAGAGAGGAGATACGTCCCGGGATTTGAACACGTAAATAGAAGATTATTTTCTGCAGCACTTTCTAAACTCCTTTCCGGTAAGAAATTATTAGTTGAAAATTTGGCATTACTCATAAACCACGTTCTGAATAGGTACCTATTCTTTACATAAAGAACCAAACAGACATTTTGAGAAGTGCCTTGCCTTTGAGTAACCAAAAGTTAAGAGCAGAGAGAGACTAAAACAGAGACATCCCAATGCCAAGACCTGAACTTGAACCTTGGGAATATGTTTACTCCTTAAAAGATGAAAATATGTCATGAAAGGCAGATTTGTGGAGATGTGGCCTCCTAAAGAAAGTACCAGACAGAATGCACGTCAAGTGAATGGAGCTTTGAAAACTAAACACGGAAATATGGTTTGAAATAGATTTCAAGCTCCTTAAACAGGTTTCTATACTCTTCCTGGCAACTTTCTTAACTTAAAAGTATTGTGATACTTGTCACCTAAGCTGAGCGAGATCCTATGAAGCCATTTTAACAAAACTTGTAGGAAAATTAACGTCTTGGCCATTGGTGACATGAGTGCAGGTGGCGAGGTGGGGTGTTCACGGGTAACCACACACTGTGTCAATAGTCTCAGAACACTCACCCCTCTCACTCAATAGCTCTACTCATCACAGTCGGCCTTAACATAAATTCTTATAAACAAAGATAATGTACAATAGTTAAATATATAAAATTGAGACATCTGAAACATAAATAATTATAAAAGATTATTTATATTTTAGTGATCATGATGTAGTATCTACTATTAAAACTTTATATACTCATAACTCTAAATATCAGCACATTAAATTCATAAATTGTGCATAAATATGTCATAAAGCATTGATAACAATACACAATACTCTAGGGACCTAAATTTGCCTATGTATGATTTTTCTAGGTTGTTCGCTTAGTATGTGATTGAAAAAGATTTCCAGTTTGCTCCTTAAGGAGCTCCTCTTTTCTTTCTTCCGCTGAGCTGAATACGGCCTTGAGAGCCTCTCGTGGGGTATCCCATTTTTATTCCCGGGGTGCCCGACAAACTAAATGCCAGGAAATGCTTACGCGGTCGTGGCCTGTGGGCCTCTTTTTTATGAGATGCTGACGGTGTTCATTAGAGAGCTGACTGGGGCCGAGCAGGTCATTCGGGTGCTTTATCCGAGTCAAGATGGACCCCCAGACATGCACTCAGAGATGGTGTGAGTGCGGAGGCCTGGTAGGCTCTCCTGCGAGTGGAAGGGGGTGGGGACAGCAGGACAGCTGAGCGGGGCAGCAGGCCAGGCCGGGCTCCGCCCCCTGCCCCCCTTTGTGAAGCCAGGGTCGCCCCTCAGTTGCGTTTCAGGTTGGGACAAGGTGGCTGAGTCACTATAAGCCCACCTCAGTTAGTCACTGGCTCTGGGTCACCCAGGGATAGGCTGACTTCGCAGGAGGTGACTTTCTTCAGCCAGTGTAGCATAGGAAATGCGACACTGCCCAGGTCACGTGAACATGCCGTTTCTCGTTCTTTTTTCTTACCAGGATGGAATTAAGACCCATGTTCCAAATTGCTGGCCATGCATTCTGACCAGGACTTTGTGCTCCTCTGAACAGTCAGGAGGACTAGGTGGCTGAACTGGTAGTAACCTGTTCTCGCCCTTGGTGGTCCCCCTAGTGGCACTGGGGCCTGGGAGTTGTCCCCATAACCGCTGATCCTCCTCCCCGTCCCAACCCCACAGCTGGTCACCTCCTTTGCCACAACTGTAATTGCATCGCCGGTTTTGGGCGGTCAGCCTCCACCAAGTGGCTGCTCTTGGCTTAGCAAGTGTCCACCCTCCTCGGGAGGTCAGACAGCCTCGTTCGGCTGCACGGGGCTCTTCAGTCCTGGTCTGGAGGGACGTGCCAGGTGGGGTCTCACTGTGCAGCTGCTTCTCTCACAAACACAATGCTCTCTGCCCCAGTGGAGCCTCTGACCAGAGACCAGCCCTCAACCACTGTGCTCCGGTGTCCCGTCCAGTCTTACGGAGCGTGTCCCTTCCAGCAGGTCCATCTCTCTCAGATTTCAGTCATTTCTTCTCCGTTTGTCACAGTAGCTAGTCCACCCTTCTCACTGCGGCCAGGGTTGTTGTCACGTCCCCAGGAGCCGAGCTGTTGTGTTCGCACCATCACCCGGGCTCCTCGTCAGGGACGGCACCTGTAGCTCAGCCCAGTGCTCCCATGTCGCTTCCCTCTGTGGTCCCAGCAAACATCCCAGCCCCTCTGGCCACCATCCAAGAGGCGGCTCCACGTGTGGTCTCCCAGCTCCTTCCAGGCGGCTCCACGTGTGGCCGGCCAGCTCCCGCAGCTCCTTGGAGCGGTGGCCATTGCCTCTGCGTGCCAGCAGGCCCAGCGTCTGTCTGGTCCGCTGCACGGTGACTGGGCCCTGATACTGGCTTTGGCTCCAGGAGGACAGACGGGGTGCACGCCTTCGTGCACGGTAAAGGTTTCAGCTTCGCCTCAGGCAGTGAGTACTACCGACCGCTGACAGGGAGGCGCGGGGCTGGGCAGACTCCGCGCACCTGCAGAGACGCCTGGCTCCGCCACGCGCTTCGCGGCTGCCTCGCCGAAGCGCCAGGGGTCTGGGCCTGACGTGCCCGCTCCGGCAGACCCAGGCCTTGCTCCTGACTTTCCGCATCAGCTACGATGTTTTCCTCGGGGATGAGCTAACAACGGAGATCTTTCTGCCATCGGCTGGAGATGTCCTTGACTGTCCTTTAAAATGGAACAGGTCAGACATCCATTTCTCAATGTGAAAACCGCGTTCACGGGTTCCATCTGTTAGTCACGCTGAGTAAATCCCGTTCTACTACCAGTCTGTACTCACAAGCCTTTTCCTCCTTAGTGGAGACACTGATTTTCTTTCACCCTCAAATGTTACTTTGAGCCCTTGTTAGTTTCCAAAAATGACACTACAGTCGCTCTCTCCCTGGGCCATATGTCCGTCCTTGTGGGGAGAGCTGGAGCCCACGTGCCCCCTGCTGTGCCCCGCTAGCCTCGGGTCTCGGCTTGGCTCCCGGAACACAACGGAAGGGACGCGGTGGGGCTTCGAAGCCCAGGCCTGAAGGTGCACATTCGGACTGACTGTGCCCCCAGTGCCAGTTGGCACATCAAGCCGAGCTGACTAGAGGCGTGTTTCAAGACAGCCTGAACTAGACACGTGGGAGGAGAGAGGCCCAGAGAACTTATTTATTAAAAAATAAATAGTATTACGGAATTCCACTTATACTTTTTATGTAGAGCTGCATAAATATGTTTATAAATGTATAACAAAATTTAAAGTACTTTCGTGTAAATTAGTTAAACAACAGAGTGGTTGTGCCATAGGCGGTACAGTTAGTAACTCACAATATTACTCGCCCAAGTAGATTTTTCTTACATTTTTCCAACTGTCCTCTACAATAAATAGTATGATCTATTCAATTATCATATCCACTAAATAGGTACCTTTTAAAAATAATATTTATAATACAATATCCCTCCAAATAATTCAAGTTTTCTCAAAATCTTAAAAGAAGCCACACTATAATTTTGTTATTTTTGTTATTTAAAAGACAACAATGCCTGTAGATAACCTGTCAAAAATTTGATACTAGAAAAAATTGCAATACTCTTTTTTCCTATGTTAGGATTATGAAATGCTATCTGGAGTTGTTTTGTGCTAAAATTTTCATTTTGCAGAAGTCAAGAAACTCAAAGTTATAGTCCCTCCACAACCTTTGCTAGATTCAAAGAAGTTATTATATCACATATTAAAATTTAGTCCCATATAGAAACAGGGCCCACCATTTTTATTTCTAAGAAGTACTTGTAGTTATCCTGGGATTCCTATAACTTCAACTCATAAAACTTGAGTGCTGGGAAAGATATTAATGTTAGCTTAAACTGACTTCCATGTTGTTCTATGGAAGTCTAAGTGGAAGTAATTTTTAAGGCAATTCTAAATGGAAACTTTCAGAACTGATTACAAACACCTAGGTTGAGATAATCAAATACAGTTTATAAGACATAACATTTTCCTTAAATTTCTAAATTCGGTAATATTATTATAAAAGGGCATCTCTAGAATGAGAAGCACAGGAGTGGACAAAAGTAGATTTACAGTTGTAAGTACATGAAACAGTTTATTATGTCGTTATTTATTATTATACTATTTACATGTATTGCAACTGTAAACCTATTTTTGCCCACCATTGTGTATACTTAAAATAATCTGCCTCTAACTTTACCAAAAGTATCTACAAGGTTAGAGGTGGCAAAACTTTGCGCTGGAAGAAGATTCAAATTAAAGAGGAGAGTGAAGCAGCCTCTTCGCCTGGGACTGTTTACAAAGGGGTAATTGGTCCCATTGTGACACGAGCCTTCTTCTGCACAATGACGACTTGAAGTCACACAGCTTTTGTCAGAGTAAATATAATAACTAACGTGCAGGACGGAGTGAATAGCGTGCGATCCGGTAGGCGGGCAGCGCGCTGGCGGGAAGGAAAGGCATTAATATCGTGCTGACGCTGCACATAAAGCAGAGCTTTCATGTGACACTTTGGTGATGAAAACTCAGAATGAATGGGCAAACAGAAAGAAAATTTTACAAAGTTCTGTTCAAAGATTCTCAACGGCAGCACCTTGCTCTAATTCACACATTTACACAGTCACACACATGCGGTGAGCCTCCCTTCCTGGCAGGACAAGGCGACGGGTGGCAGAAACAGAGCAGGGACAAGGGGACGAAGATGGCCCTGCCTCTGTGAAACGTGCATTTTATTTAGGGAGCAGGGAGACCCAAAACTAAAGCATCAGTAATAATAAAACATTCTGATGGCTCCCTTTTGTCATTAAAGTAAAAATCCACACTCTTCACGCTGCCCTCAGTAACTGTACTCATTTTTGATATGCCTGCCTCTTGCCTAGTAGGTTTGTTATTTAGTAGGTTTGGGAGGACCGCCTCTGTGGGCAGTGGGGCTGGAAGGGGCAGTGGTCACGTGGACTGAGGCATGACAGTTCTCTTGAGAAAGGCACCCGTGTGGCTATGTTGAGAAGAGCGGGTCACAGGCCTTCCGGACCCCGTCTAGGGTGTGAGTGAATGCACCTGCTGTGAGGCCCGAGCGGACAGGTCCCAAGGCCAGCAGCGCCCCTTACCCGCCTGATGGCACCAGATGCAGCGCCAGCCCCGGGGGTGGTTACGGCGTTCCGCAGGAGGGGGCGTTTCACAAGGACAGCATGTGGGGCCGGGCTGTGTAGTAGAAATAGGATATAAGCTACATTTGAAAATGTATGTTTTATACATATTTTTTCTTATCCTGGTTCATCCTGCCGAGCTTCTCAAATCTCTCTTTCCTCAGTTTAGAAAAATCTTGGCTAATTTCTTTTCCCAGACCACTTTTATTACATTCTTCTTCTCTACTGCTTTTGTGTCTCCAATGATATAAATTTTAAAATTCTGTAACATATGTCTCTTCTTCACATTTTAAAGATTCTTTAGAAGAAACCAAATGGAAAAAGCTTTATTTCCTTCAGAGAGAGCTGACATTTTAACAGAAACAATGGAAACCAGAAGACAATGGAAAAATAGATGGTGGAAGACAAATTAAAAATCTGGCACCCTGGGGTTTTATCCACACAATGAAAGGTCTTTTGAAAATGAAGTCTAAATAAAGATGGTTTCTGGGGGGGAAAAAAAAGAGTTTATCACAAGCAAAAAAGTTGTTCAGATAGACACTTCCCTGTTCTGTCCTCAAATGGCAGGCAGACAAAGATAAACAGAGAGACCAAGAGAGAGTCCTCTGGTGCCCCTTCCGTAGGGCACTAACCCTATGGGGTCAGGGCCCCACCCTTAGGACTTCATTTGCCCTTAATTACTTCCTTAGACAGATGTTCCATCTACAAATATAGCCACATTGGGGGTCACAGGTTCACACAGGAATGTGTGGGGGTGGGAAGCAGGGGACACAAACATTTAGTCTGGAACAGTACCTTCAAAGTGGCCAGGCCTGAAAGTCACCATCCGGCCCACCTTAACCTAGTGGTCATCTTTGCATCACCAGTCCTGGGCCCCTGATTACACAGAAAGGAAGTGCCCACTGCCAGCAGTGCAGGGTCTTAGCTGGAATGTTCAGCCCGAGCCTGTTCATGACGTGAAACACAGGTGTACACTCTAGAGAGGGAATCCTGGACTATTAAAAAGTAACCGCGGTAAAAGCAGAAAGGGAGCTGAAGGGATTTAAAAGATTAATACACTTGGGACACATAAACCTAATGCTTCTCCTAGAAGTATTTCTGGCAACGGGGGGACACAGTTTCTAGTCTTAAAGGGGGTTGGGCTGGATATCAAAGCATCTGCTGCAATGCACAAAATCTGACTGCCTTGTGAATTACACAATTCTATTTTAAAAATCTTTGGAGCATTTTGGAAAATTTAAATATGGGCTGTATTTAAAAATAAAAATAGTGTTAAATTCATCTTCACTTAGATGCAATAAAGATATGGCGATTATATATGCTCTCATTTTTAGGTGCATTAGAAGGAAGTAAATTGAAATGGCAAATGCGGCAAAATGTTAGAAAAACAGTAATCTGGTATTTCAAGCTCCGTCAAGCGTACGAATTCTCCTTGGCTGGGAGTAGGTTGGATTCTGCCCTTTTCTGCTTTAGCAGGTGCGAGGCCTCTCCTGACATGTTCTTTTTCCTTGGTGTTTCTGTCCGGATGTGATTGATTTGATTGTGTAATTGAACACAAGTCTTTAGAAACAACTCACAGGTGATCAATATGTAATATAGGTAATGTGTGAATGTGAACATCAAATCACGGTTTGGCCTTTGCCTTGGAAGTGCATGTTCTCAGAGAAAGCCATTAAAATCAAACACCTAAGGGCAGAGCAAAAAAACATCTGTTTCTTGATGGCCTCCTATGTGCCGGCCCCAGCTTTCGGTGCGAGGGATACACAGGCCCCTGGGTCACACAGTTCAGTTGTCAGAGATGCGTTCCCCGTGGCGGCCGGCCCGGCCCAGTGCGACACTGGCCGTTCTTGACAGAACCGCATGGTGCCTACATCAGAAATAATTATTCTGGTCGATTTGCCTTTTGAACAATGTTACAAACAAGCATTTCAGCAACTTTTTTTCCTACAAACCAGCTTCCTGTGACAGGCAGGAGCTCTGTTTCGTCCTGTGCACTGCACCTGGAAACCCATTGGAGCAAACCGACAGCATGGTGGGAGCGCCTCCTTCTGCTGGTCCCTTGAGGACCACTGTCCTAGGATTTCATAGCCAGTGCTTGGCAACCATCACGTCATACATTATGCTCACATGAAGGCTTTGTTTGTTAATCTGGACATTGTCACTCCACGGTGGCCCTAAAGATTGCTTTTGCTTGAAACCAAGTCCTGCATTTCAAGTAGACAGGCATGAGGAACTTGAAATTGCTTAACCCTGCACTTAAAGGAGAAGAAGTGACTTGACGTGTTCTGTGTCACAATGTGTCTAGGGGCAGATGAGTGACGTTGTGAGACAAAACACTGGACTGTAACCTATTACGTAACTAAGAGGATGATGATGGGGGTGAAGAGGGAGATGATGGCTTGTAGTCTCTGGCAAGGGAGGATGGTTCTGCTCTGAGTGCGCCTCTCGGAGCTCCCCCCCCCCCCCGCCCCATCCTCAGCAGCAGGGACTGTCCCCAACCCGCGGAAGCAGACCAAAAACACTGCTCACTATAATGAGATCAATGCCATTGAAATTAGCTCTACGGGGGGTGGGTGGGGGTGGGGGTGGTGAAATAATTCCTTCAGGAATTAAAGAAAAGATGGCTGGAAAAATGCCCTGCAGCTCAGGGACACCCCTCCGCCCCCAGAATGATGAACTCTGCTGCCGTGAATAGGAAGTAAAAAGCTCAACGTGACGAAGACAGAGGAAAAGTGACCTGCCCAACACAGGAAGGACTGGAGATTTGGGATTAAGCCACAAGAGCTCATTCTGTTTAGAGTGCTATCAGGTAAAGAGTGTCACCCTCACTTTCACAGAGGGGGAACTTGAGGGTTCCATCCAACAGTCTGCCATGTCCCACAAAAATACTGGTGGGGAGAAGGCTCTCTCCCGTGTTTCTACTCCTGAGGCGCCATTTCCTCACTTAGTCAGGAGAGAGGTGCTTGTCCAAAATACTTGAAGAGTCAGACATAGTAGATACAGACACACATTAGATCAGTCACTACAGTGTCTCGCTCTTCCCTCACAGCAGAAGTTATACCTGATTACAAGAGGGAAGACCAGGTTTTCACGTAAAAATCGAAGATAATGGAGTATTTCATTGGCTTATAGCAGAGCAACTCGAAGTGTATTTTGGATATATAGACAGACTAATTTAATGTACAGCTATGATTTGTCAACAATTCTACTTTCTGGGGACATTTAGTCACTCTTAGTATATATGAATATAAGCAAATAGTGCCAATAAAGATTCATAATCAGTATTGAGTACTGATGCAGTCTGATTTCTCAATTATCTTTCCTGTGAAGGTAGCATTTAAGAGTCCAAAGAACATTTTCCCTCCGTCAACATCATGCCCTATTTTTTGCCATCTCAGGGTAAGTGTAGTCCTACCCAACGACAATGTTAGAAACCTCAAAGGCTTTACTGGAACGGACTCTACTGTGTGATGGACACCCTTGCACACTGGGTTTAATTCACGTTAAACACGTGCATATTAAGCCCCCACTACAAGGCTTGTGTTTGGGGCATTATCATCTCGGACAATCTCTAAGGAATCTTGTAAGAAAGTTTTTTTGGGTTTTTTTTTTTGTGTGTGTGCTTCTGCAGCTGAGAACTCCATGTCTCAGGGGGCGATGGAACTGCCTGAGCCATGTGGCTGAAACGCAACAGAGAAAATAGTCCCCGTATTGAATGTTGGCTGCAAATGCAATTCTCTTTTAACTGTGTCACATGGTCTATCGGACCTTGTAACACTGTTACGTGGCACATACCAGTTTTCTGGGTGGCTACTGTCCTTAAGTGGCGTACCCAACTTTATTTCAACATGCTTAAATAGTAGTTTTCAAGTAAAATTCAGTAATGATATCAGAGGAAGTCAAGATAAAGGTCATTACGTTGACAACAGGAAAGAGGGATAAACTGTGCTCTAGGAAATGAAATCCAGGAGGAAGTACTCATAACGGAACATACAGTATAGCATTTTCTTTGCTTTTGATATTTATTAAGGAAGCATGAGTAGAAGATGATATTTTAAGTGGAAAAATAAGTTCAAAGAAAAACTTTTGTTCCAAATGGAAAACAAAATAAGAAACAATTCACTATTGTTATTCATTGAGTGATACTGCCTAAATAACATATAAGCAAATATGACAGGGCTCTGTAAAATATGCTTTCCATACAATTATGTAGAGGAACTACCTGTCCACTGTGAGTGATTCTTCATATTCTATACTAAGGTAAAAGATTTCTGTATGTGAGCACTGTTATATATCATATAATTATTATTTCATAGAGAAAAGTCTAATGAGATATTCTATGTAGAATAGGAAATTAATTTTTAAAAGTGAATATGCATTAATTGACACAAGTATATCACAGGAAGCATTGTTAAAATTAAATTCAGCAGATTCTTAGATATAATACCAAACTCTCAGGCACAGAGAAAAAAATAAATTGAACTTTATTAAAATTAAATTTTTTAATGCTTCACAGGATCCCTAACAAAAGTGAAAAGACAACCTACAGAATGGAAGAAAACATTGTCATTCATTGCGTATATCTAAAAGGCAACTGTACCTAGATAAAATACAGATATCACTAAAAAGTCAACTCACAGTATAATCATGTTCTAGAAACATGATGTATATATACATTAGCTGTCATAGTTGAAAGGGACTACCTTTCAGTTTGAGGGTGGGGGGAACTGGGAAAAACAGGTTTTTTTCATTATATGGTTTTTGTTAGTATTTACGTCTTAAATCTATGAACTTTATATGTTTACAAAAATAAACATTTAAAAAGTTTAAATATAAAGTTGGAATAGTTCTGAAAAGAAGTACTCTCCCTCAGAATTGGTAAGTTTTTTTTACATTTTTGTCTAGATGCTTTTTTGTTTGCTTATGCTTTTCCTAAATTTTTGCTTTTAAGAATGAAAGCCCGACAGATAAATCTAGGGGCTTGCCTATTTTCCCACCTGAGTGATGGTTATCTTCACGAGGATGTATGTGTCCTTCCTATCCCAAAATGTCACATTTTAATACGTGATCTATCCACGCATAAAACAAAGATCCTTTTATACTTTTTAAATTTTCACGTAAACGTTAAATAGTTTCAATAGTGAATCGAAGGTCTCAAGGAATTAACAAACTGCAGTACAGGTTTTGAACGCATATTTAAAATGCTTAGTGCCAAAGTTAAACCAGTTCAAGTTAAATGTCTTGATATGACGTTCTGCAATAAATCCCATGCCATCGTCTCAGCGGGAGGCTCACACGCTCTCAATTTGTACTTATTAACACATTTCTTATGCAGTAGATGTACCGTGCTGACGTCATTCACTGGCTCGGAGCAGATGCGCGGCCCAGGGAGCTGGACCGGCAGTGAGAGGCAGTGACCCACCCGGAAGGAGCGGGCCAGGTCAGCTACCCAACAAAGGCACAAGTGGGCCGCAGGCTGCAGTCACTGACGGCACAGGTGAATCGCTCTAAGCACCACAGTGGGACCTAAGTGGCTGCCCCAAGGCATTGATGTCCACAGTGATAATGGAATCACCAGGGATAAAGCGAATGAAGGTCCCCACACGCAAAGAAGATGGGAAACAGCGGAATGATGCTGAAAATGAAGGACTGACATTTGAAGTTGGTATTTCCAGCGTCAGCCTTCCAAGAGATTTTCCCAAGGATGTCAGAAAAACAAAATGTCTCTATAATTAGCAGGAGTTTTATAAGAGAAAGGTTTGGTTGAAAAATGTGCATAAAATCGAAGGCTTGAAGTAGAACATTAAGAAAGATCTTGTAAAAGTAGGAAATAAAAATCTTCTTGGAACATTCTTCAAGCAATATGAGAAAGGGCAGGTCTGTGCAGTGCTGAAATCCGTTAACAGTGGGCCCGTGGAAAGTGAGAGCTGAGTAGCTCTGTGAAACAAACATTTGTTACCAAGTTTTACTGTAAACAAATCCCAATTCACATGTGAGAATATGTGCACAGTTACCTAATTTTGCCTTAAATGTCACCGTGTTATCAGTGTTGACTTCTATTCTGGGTCTACCTAAAAGGACATCAAGTGACTTGCCCATCAGGCCAGACGGGGTCCCCGTCACCACTGTGGTCCCTAAGCCTCCCCTGTCTCGAACGGTGGGGAACCCGAAAGAAAGTGGCAACCCCTGACCCAGGAAAGGTACTGTCACTAAATTAAACATATTTTCACACGAGTTCAGGCAGATCAAGAATTCACCAAATCCTGTGTGGTGTGTCTATGGCACTTTAAGCCTCTAATGGCTGAAGTAACATATCTCTTCAATTTAAAAACCGCCATCTGAGAAGGTGCTGTTTAACTTGGGCCCGTCCCTCCTGTGTGAGAGGACGCAGGGGCTGCTTCAGGTAGGGCATCTACCGCGGCCTCCTCCGATTCTCTTAAAGTCTGTCTGTCCATCTGCCTCTTTCTCTTGGAATATTCTTTTCCACGAGTAACATACCTTCCCAAACTAATGGAAGACATAACTAATTTGAATAAATAATCTATTTCCATCTTTTAAAAAAATCAGCTTACTATTTTGTTACACTCTGCCACGGTACTTTGACCAAAGCTTACAAAGGGGACTAACTTCAAAACTTCGAGTTTATTTTTGCAACCGAACTACCTGTGTGGATGAGTGAATTGACTAAGACAAAGGAGGAAGAAGAGGGAAGCGGGGGGATGTAAAGCACAGGTGAGGAAGACAACCGCACGACAGGCAGCGTGAACACCACCAGCTGCCGCGGGGGACAGCACACGGTGCCACGCAGGGAGCTGCACAGGCTCCGTTAAGGGGCAGTGTCGTGAATGAGGCTGTCGCTTTGTAAAGTTACTTAGGTCAGTAACATGTAGGTGAGCAGGTGGTTAAACAGAGATTTACTTCCAAACAGCAAAATGACTGGTGCGCTCACCAAGGCGGTTTGTCTACCATGCGGAACCACACGGGATTTTCTATCTTCTCAGTTATCGATTTCCTAAATGTTCTTTGTTCATTTCTTTCATTGAATAGAAAATGGAGAAAACTTACTACAGTATAAGAAAAGGTAGACACTTCAATGATCATAACCAAATAATTATTTTTCTAATGATCTTAAATGTAAAATTTTTAAATATGAAAAATAACATATTTTTATAAAATTTCTTAAAGAAAAAGAAATGCTCACATTTAGACACCCGGAACTGTAGTTCAAACTTTATCAACTCTTATAGGAAAAATGAATCAAAGCTATTTCTAAGTATATACATAGTACATAAAAATCGATATACCTAAACTACATCAATCTAAGAGAAAATCATCTGTCTTTAAGGTCATGTAAACTGCTGAGCACAAGTGTAGCTCGGATTAAAATGTAATATCCATAATTCATAATCAAATGTGGATGATATTTTCCTAGGGTTTGAAAATTAAAATTCCCATTGGCTTTGAATTATGCAAGTCGCAAGAATCTTAAACTGCTTTTTAAAAAGAATATATTGAAGTCAAAGACAGATGTTCTTTCTTTGAACTGGACAATTTTTCAGAAAGTTACAAGCGAGTGTAAAGAAAGTGTGATCATGGAAATCAGGTTGGCATCAGACATGCCCGCGTGGCCTGTGCACCGCGTAAACGCCTTGCATCTGGAGACATGTGTTCGTGATTCTCCCAACAATGGCTCCTTTTGCAAACGAACAGGCAGAGACGAGGTTAGCTAGAGAAGACGTGAGCTTACAGCATACAAAGTGAAACTGGTATTCTACTTTTCAATAATCAAAAAGGAGCATGTCGAACCTGGCTCCAGCTTCCAGACAGAAGCGGTCCGTCACTCCCCATGCCCAGCGTTGCGGAGATGCTGGGCCGCCGACCTGGTCAAGCCCAGGAGGGCGTTGCGGCTGCCGCAGCAGACCCAATACAAGCATCGTGCATAAGAAGCAGGGTGAGGCTTCCATTCTGCTTGTTTCTCCTAAAATATGTGGTGCGTATATTTATCTCACTCACTTATAGTTTTACGGATTAAATTAGATCAGCGAGTCCGGTTTATTTGAAAATTAAATAAGTTACTTTTAACAACTGCACAACTGTTACATCTTACTCGCCAAGAAATTCACCGAGTTTTTAATTCTTACAGAGCAAGTTAAATCACCCTGTCATTTAATACGGCGTTTGCCAGGGGCCATCGCGCAGCATTAACTCTAGGAGGTGCAAATAGTTTCAAAAAGAAAACAAAGTTTTTTAGTGACAAAAAAAGACTTTGTCCAGCAAATAAAAAAGAAGTTTGTTGCTTAAGCCAAGCTGGCCCCAGGACTTGAACATGGAGATGAAGATGATGGGTCCCAAAAAGGGGCTTGTGGGAAGTAATGTCCCCGTAACATCTGTGGCCGTGGTTGTGTTTTGCACAGTGGGATTTAGCAAGGTGCTCTTTCTTTCTTTTTTATTTTGTTTTTTCTTTTTTATTGAATTTAATGGGGCGACAGCCATTAAAAAATTATACAGGTTTCAGACGCCCGGTTCCATGACACATCATCTCTACAACTGTATTGTGTGCTCACCGCCCCAAGTCAGGTCTCTGCCCATCACCATTCGTCCCCCTCCCCCCTCCCTTCATCCCCTTCCCCCCACCAAGATGCTTTAAAATCAAGTATTTAATAATAATAAATGAGGACTTTTAGTGGCTCATGACAAATAATATCCTCAATTTAAGGGTGTAATCCTTTTCTTCTGAAGAAAAATTAACCTGTACTGGCTTTCTCAGATGCGGACCCCATGAAGCGCAGTAAGGAGCCGACTTTCAGAAGGGTATATGCCACGCGGACATGCGGGTGGACAGGCGTATGAAGCAGCTGAAACATTAGGTAAACTTATACAGTTTCCTAAACCCACAAGTGGAAGACGCTTAGATATGTTTTTTCCCCTTATAGTAAATGTACTCATTTTCTCCAATATCATGTGACATTAGAGTGCGGAGACTGTTAAGAGAATTCATCTATGAGAATCTGTGCAGGAAATTCCTACTAAACGTGGACCAGGTGAGCTCTAGCGTTTGTGTGCTTGATGGCGTGTTGATTCTTCCCCAAGCAGGTGCAGGCAGAGACAGCTGGGGAAGAGTCAGATGGGTGTGAGCGCCCCCGTTAAAGTCCACTCACTTGTTCATACAGGGCTCGCTCCTCCCGCTCTCTCCCGACAGCGAGTATTTACCACGTGGTGCTCTAGGGGCTGGGGTGCTGCAGAGCCGTGGGCTCAGCCTCCACCGCCAGGGGGCGCACGGATGTCAAATGGGGTGAATGAGAAGGGGCTGGATCTCAAAGGCCCTCACTTGCCACGGTGACGCTTCGGAAAGGCGGTGGACAGCTACAAGAGGATCTCACTCCAAGACTTTGGCTTGACAGACATGATGTATATGAAGATCATAAAGACACGCATTACAACCACGAAAATTAAAATAGAAATGAAACGGATTTATGAGAATATTTAGGAAAAAAGAAAACAGTTGGCAAGATTAAGGCATTGAAGGAGAAATAGCTGAAGACATTAGTGGAACTTCTGAACGTCTAACCCGAGACACTGCGTAACGGGTGAGAATCGCAGAAGACTAGGGCACAAGTCGTGGAAAATCTGCAAAAGCCCTGGGCGTCTGCAGTTTGCGAGAGAATTCTAGACAGGAGAGAGATTTAGGCGTGTGGAAGTTAAAGCCCTCCCCCACAAAAAAAGGATGAGATTCTATGAAAAAGATGAGCAGTAAGCACAGAGGCTTGTGAGAGGCTGCCAAAGACTGGCAGAGTGAGAACACGGCCATTGGAGGAATCTGACCTGGAGTTTACTCTAGGCAGTAGTCAAATTTAGTATAAGGTGTAATTCTAGTGACAGTCAACGTGATTGCTTTTATCAGTGAGGAGGTGGGAAGATGAGATCGTATTCTGAATAGCAATATTTATCTTTTGAAAAAGTAATTTTAAAATTATTTTTAAAAGCAATTATTTTGTTAAAGAGATGTGAAAATAACTTTACAATGAATCTTGGTCTTGTGGTACATGTTAATTTTCAAACTCTGTCTGTACAGAAATTTCAATTTAGGGGGAATTAATAATTAGAAGAGTTTTGGATAACACAAGGGACTCAATGCCCACATTTATAAAGTTAGGCATTTGCTCTGCTAGTAATTTAGAAAGTACATTTTCTTCAACTACATTTGATTTGCAGGCATCACTCCAAGCATCAAAGGAGCAGCCGTGAACCGGACACTCCTCCCACTTCCTGGGATGGCATTCGTTCAGGGCAGAGTGGCGAGGGTATCAGATAACCACACGCTTCTATGGTACTATATGCGTTCGTATATGTTATGGCATATACTACTTAGAATATGCCATGCAATAATAAGTGCTACTGAGAAAAATAAAGGTGATACAAAGTGAGGGAAGGCAAAGAGGAGCTATTTTCAAAGGTATGATCGCGGGTGGCCTATTAAGGGTCCCTATAATCCCTGTATTAAACGGCAGGCTACAGTTCAATTAATGTATTTAACACTTGTTGTACAAGTTCTACTTAATTTGGTCTAGCAAAAGTACATAAGAGAACATTTTAAGAGAAATTTCAAAGTAATTGTAAAGACAAATTATTCTGTAAGAGCTTTTCATGTTTTAAAGATCTATATTCTATCTAAAAGAACATGGAAAATATTTCACATGAAACATTATATCTGAGATAAAAGAAATACATAAAACGTCCCTCCCTTGGTTTTCTTTTCATTCATTTCCAAGAACTTCATCCCTTACATTTACGCCCTTCTATCTAAGATAAATGTCTTCCCTTTTAGAGACCTAAAGATTTAATTAATAAAAATACTTGGGTAGAATAATAAATGCCTAACAAGGGTATTCGTTGAAACTAATCGGAATGTTATGTATCGCAACCCACACCCACAGAAGAGCCAACCAGATGATGCTTCGGTGTAGTTATCTAGAGCCGTGGTTCTCAGCTGGGGGCAGGGTGTTAATGACAAAACTTGTTCACTAACACTCCTTAAAGTATGAAGATTTTATTCAAGGGGGAGCTATCCTGGTAGGTACAGGGGCCTCCACAAAGGAATTTTGCACTGGGAGAGAAAGATTAGATTCAACTCTGAATTTACATGATCGAATGAAAATGTTTAGCCAAGGAGAAGGGTGGAAATTGCTAGATACAAAGTTATTAAGAGGAAATAGCAGGAGTAAGGGAGAGAGCCTGGCTAAACTGACCTAAGAGCATTCTTGTTTAAGGTAGGCCAGGTCGATCAGATACCACCTGGGGACGGCGCGGGATGAGGAGCCTGGTCAGATATCCAGGGCAGTGGGACATGGAGAATGGCCGAAGTCACCTGGCAGGGTCATCACTAAAGCTGGCCAAAGCGGAGTGAACACGGAATTCCGAAATTCTCAGTCTCTGTCTGCCTGTCTGTCTGTCTCTCTCTCTCTCACACACACACACAGAGCCCAGAGGATATTTGAAATATTTGAATCCATCACATTTTTCATTGTCACAAATGGGGTAGGTACTGCTGGGCATCTAGTGGCAAATAAATGTGTAAATGAATGAATAAATGGTTTGCCAATTAATTGGTAGTTCAGTGATCTCTTTAATATGTTAGAGCTGCCTTTGTCATTACAAAACATTTATTAAAAAGAATTAAGTTAAATAATGATATTTTCCTCAAGTGTCCCAATTCCTAGCCTCTTAAAAAAATTCACAGAACTTATATCAGGACTCAATACGTAGAAAATATATATAAGAAAATGTACTGTAATTTTAATTTATTTTAAAGGTGAAAACACACTTTCCAAAAAATTAATAGTGTTTTAAAGTTGGAGAAAGTCATGTATCAATTTTAAAACATTCTGCTCATGGGTGTTACATGATCTCAGATCTCAGAAGTATGAACATTTTCTCAATGAATACAGAGATTTGAAAGAAGTCCATGTAGAATTATGGATTCTTTGGTCGTGGGAAAATATTCTGTAATTTGGAAGCTGAAAATAAGTATGAAGAGGCAGAAATGCTGCAAAATTTGTCTGGAAACCCTCAAAAGTTTTACTAAATAACTTCATCTTAAACACAGCTTTTCTCATATTTTCTACTCAGGGTTATTAAAATTTTTCTATGATTATATATTTCTGATTAAGTGTGAAAATGTATAAAATAGTTTCTCTATTATCAATTAAAATTCTTTATGCTTATGAGCAATTATTTCTTTGGTATGCCCACAAATGGCTCGAGTTTTAACCTTTTAGATATAGAATACAAATGCATTCAAAAGCACTTTCCATTCTCATTAAACAGAGTTTGAAAGCAGAAGCTACGGCCCCCTCCCGGTATTTCTGAGTCTGTCTTCTAATTCCAAAGTGAGTTTCTTTGTATATTTGGTATTTTCTTAATGGACTAATTACTTGAAAAGAAAATGTAAAGAGTAATTTATTTGACTTTAAGTTTCCAGGGAAAAAAATCAATCACTGTCCATTTATTATTTATTTACTTAGTAATTATTAATCAGAAATTTAACGTTGTCTGGACCCCCAGTCAACTGGTTTTGAGTTAACTGAATTTTTTTGATTAAGGTAACTGAGCTCCGTCACCAAGCTTTAGCTCTACCCCAAAGGCAGAACTCCTTACACAGTTAACCAAAATCACCGTCTGAAGCGATGCACATCTCAGTGGGTTTGCACAGCAAACCAATCGGAGGTTAGTAATGGTGACTTACAGTGCCATGGCTGGAGTTTAAAACTGCTTTTTGGTTAAGTTTATTGTTCACATTATTTGACTTTGGTTCCCAAGCACAGAAAAATTGTGACTTAATTATAAGTAAAAACATTTATATTGTGAATACTAATATTTTCAGGGAACAGAAAAATCTAGAGATATATACTTTGGTCTCTTGAGTTTAAAAGTGTGTTTTATTGCTTCAGAGATGGCCAGATGGGTTCTGTATACAAATCAAAGTGGTTTTTATATGCTCTGAAAGTTTCTAATTTCAAATTTCTCTTGAGTTACAATCTAAGCTTGCAAGAGCTGAAATGTAATTAAGAAATAAAATACGGCAGGCGCCACGGTCACTGCTGATGAATGAGGTGCCTACTACATGAAGTAGGTAGCAGAACCCAGGACATGGGTTCCAGCATGGTCATTAATCAACATATTCACCCTGTCTGCCGTGCCTGACTCTAATAACAAATGGCACATAACACATTCCAAGTTTCACATAGAAGATTAATTTTATTGAAACCTACCACTGGACCAAAAATAGACAGGCTGTCTAAAAATAATTCTGAATTACACCAAAATTGCTAGTGACCTTCCCTGGTCAATGAGCTGGGGCAACATTCTACAGGCCGAAGAGACAGCTGCCGGAGTGATGATGAGTGTTGAATGGTAATAGGAGACGAGGCAGGAAAGATCTCCCTTATCATCCACACAGGGACGCCTACAATTTCAACCACTTACTAATCAAAACTTTGGTAACAAAAGATGCTCTGGAAGCCTGGAAATAAAAGGCACCACCATTAGGACAGGACAAATTAAGTTACTAAAGATCTTCATGTTGAATAATTAAAGTCATTTTAAGATTGGTTTTCAGAACACAGTCTTATGGGGATTAGACACAGGATCAGTAAGTTCTGAGGAAGAAAAAGACACCGAACGTCAACACTGGGGGCTTCGGCAGCTCTCACAGAAATGGCCAGGCCAGGTGTGCTGTGTGCCAGGGTCGGAGGGTCCCAGGTGGGCTAAAGAAGAGGGGGGGAAATAGTCTCTTAAGAAAGGAGAGAGAATCTTTCATTGTTTTTGCTAAAGGTTAATCGAGAAGAAAAAAAAACAGTAGTGATAGTTTCATATTCGAAATCTGTTTTTGATGTGGTTGAATATAATCACTTAGATGATCAATGTGGAACCAGACGCAGCGAACAAAAAAAGTCGAGTCCTTCCGGATCCATTCAAGTTCACTAACGACCTCTCCAGCCTCACCCCCACAGCTGCCCTCGAGCGCACCCTGTTATGTTCCATGGCCACACGAACAAACTGACATTCCCACACACGCGATACCTTCTTATGCTTCCGTGAGCCCATGAGAAACACAAAGTCGGCGCAGGGCATTCGTACCTAGCAACATCGGGAGCAAATTTCTCTCCAGGTGAGCCCTCCGCTTCTGTGAAGCTTCCACAGGCCCCCTGGGATGTCGTCATCTGCCTCTCTTGGCTACTCCAACATTTGTGTTGTATTTAGTTCAATACGTAGGCCTCCCTTATTTGTTTCCCTCGTCACCGAGCTCAGAACGCAGTCCGCGGTCGGCACGGCTGAGTACGCGATTGCCGGGGTGCACTGAGCGCCCCGGGAGGCAGGCTGAGCAGCGCGTGGCGCACGGGCCAGGCAGAGCTTTTATCCGCCTCGTGGCTAGCCCTTCTTTCACTGGACTAGTGTCCTTCACCTGTACTGCTGCAGAGTCCTGTGTAGGTCCATTTAACTGCTTTTGTCAAGGAAAGAACATGTGGGAGCTGCTGTGCGATTACTTAAAACATTTTATTATTCATATAAAACCAGATGATATAATGATATTAATTATGTGGCTCCAAGCTACTTATACAGTGGCAGCTTGGGACTCGTTAGTTCATTCTGGAACTCGGGCCACAGGCCAAAACTGACGAGTTCCGAGCAAGCAACGAATGATGCGGTCTTTCCTCTTGTCGGGCAGTGCCATACCTCATACAAGTCCCCAGCAAGCGCTGAGTACTGGAACATTTTTTTTCTCATCAAAATGCGATGAGTACAAGGCTTGGCAAGTTCTGAAGCCGACGAGAACTGAGGTATGACTGTTTATCTCAGCTTTCACTGTGTTCTATTATGAATTTTTAATCCTGCATTCATTTTAATTCTTCCACAAAGGCTTTGTGTTAGAGACCCCTGTTTGTAACCCCTCACTTTCAGTCCGTAAGAGAAAGCTGACGCGTTGACTGAGATTGGCAGAGACACTATGATTTCATGGAAGACAAATCCGGTCTCTGGAAAAGGACTAGATTGTGCCTGAGCACTGGCCAGTGAGAAAGACAAACTTTTCTAGTCAAGTTTGCTAGGGAAAAAAAAAAAGAGAGAGAGTTTACTGAGCAGGCACCAGTGTGCACCCTAGGCAGACAGGACTGCCCGCCATTGCCTCTGATGGGAGTTCAGCAGTAATTGGCAGGCTATCATTATTGGCTACTATTTAGAGCTATTAAGACTGTATCAGTTTTAGTCGGTGTGAAAGAAGAGCTAGCATTCAGTAGGCAATGCACTTAGTTCAACATATTAGTGGTTGCTTGGCTTGTAGGCAAAAGAAATATTGCAAAGTAGAGTATTTGCAGTTAAAAACTAAATGTAGCTGTGTGATGCGATTTTTTAATAATGGAAATGAGTTTGCCATTTTTTACATCTGTTATACTTGACATTAATGGTTCTAATTGATAATAAAATTATTCAGACTAAAAGCACTAACCAGAAAATGTAAATGTGTAACCTAAATTGGAAATAGAAATATTTAAACTGAGACTTCTTAATTTTTGTAGGGTTCAATAACTGTTACATTTTATGTCAATTAAGATAAGAAAATAATTTATGGTTTAGTTTTGAAATTTCTGTTTTTGAAACATTTCATTTTGGTATATTTTATAGTCAGTAGAATGTTGTTATCAGTGCACATTTCAATGAGTATTGATATTGTTAAAAACAAAATAGGCCCAAAACTAAGTGTCTTACGCTAAGCCCCACCTCACCAAACTGAGGCTTAATTATCATTTTGGTTCTCCCAGAAATGAAACCTTGGGCCAGTCAATCAGGAGTCACCTGATCAGCACTGAGTAGGTCGTCTGCCTGAGAGACCACTGCCGTCCCCTGAAGGAAGGGGACCTTGTGTTGTGAAACCTGCCTGCTCACTCCCTTCTGCCTATAAAAGTCTTTCGTTTCGTAAAGATCCTTCTTGCTCCTTTCTAGCTGCTAGGCTGGATGTTGCCCAACTGAAATCAAATTTTGCTCAAATAAACTCTTTAAAATTGTAATATGTCTCAGTTTATCTTTTAACAACATATGTATTCACCCATGTGACCACAATACAAATCAAGATACAGGGCATTTCTATTTTTGCTAACTATTCTCTGTTTTCAGTCAAGATGACCAGTCCACAAGCAACCATATTTGATTTCCATCAAGATGGATTAGTTTTACCAATATTTGAATTTCCTCCCTGTGGTCAGAAAAGATCCTTGACATAATTTCGATCTTCCCGAATGTGTTAAGGCTCACTCTGTGGCCCAACATGTGACCTATCCCAGAGGATGTTCCATGTGCACTGAAGGAGAATGTGCCTTCACTGGCTGTGGGGCAGAATACCTGCATATGTCTTTTAGGTCCATTTGGTCTAAGACAGGGGTCCCCAGCCTTTGGGATGCAGACCGGCACCCATTCAGGCCTGTAAGGAACTGGGCCAGACAGCAGGAGGTGAGCTTGAATGTAATGCGCTTGAATCATCCTGAAACCACCCCCACCACCCCAGTCTGCAGAAAAATTGTCTTCCACGAAACAGGTCCCTGGTGCCACGAAGGTGGGGGACCACTGGAGTGTCATTCAGCTCTGCTATCTCCGTATTGACTTTCTGCCTGAACGGTCGATCCGGTGTCAGTCCGGAGTGAGCTGTGGGGCCCCTCCTACTACTGTCCAGCTGTCATTTTCTCCCTGGAGTTCCATCAATATCGGCTTTCAACAGTGCGCGTTCTAATGTTGGTGCTTATATATTGGTAACTGTTACACTGCCTTGATGAATCGATCCCGTTATTACTACACAGAGCCTTCTCTTGTCTGGTGAGTGATTCTGACTAATAGTCTTTTATCTGACGGAAGAGTAGCTCCTCCCGTTCTCCTCACTTGCCATTTGCCCATTTGCTTGGAATGTCTTCCATCTCTTCACTTTCAGCCTAGGTGTGTCCTTAAAGTTAAACTCCTACAGGCAGCATGTGGTTCATGTTGTTGGATCTTTTTTTTTTTTTAACCCATTCAGCCACTCTCTCACTTCTGATTGGAGGTATCAGTCTATTCATAGTTTTCTCATTTTTAATCAGACTGTCAACATATTACTAAAATAACTAATTGTTAGTTTTACCCATGAATATTTTCCCTACATACGCAGGTCTAGCCATAATGTTATTTCTGGTGAGCAAAGCAGTGCTGTTTAATAAGAAAAAAGGAATTACCCTTGATTTCATTTGAGAGGTATGTAAATGCCGCTCATTTTCTTGAATGGTGATTCCCTCCTGGGATATTAACTCATGCTGGGATTGATGTCATTATAGGTTTTATATCTAGAAATGGCCACAGAAAGGAATAAACTTTATTTTTAACTTTTCACTATTAGATAGCATTCTAAAATTTTTCCATTGATTTCTTGCTTTTTAAAACAATATGTCTACCAAAATACTATAAGTAATAATAAATTGTAAGATTTTAAAACTAATATATGAAAAGATAATCAACTTCCCTAGATATTAGGGAAGTACCAATCAAAGCTGCAATGAGATACCACCTCACACCTGTTAGAATGGCTGTTACCAACAGGAGAAGGAATAGCAAGTGTTGGGGAGGGTGTGGAGAAAAAGGAAACTTCATTCACTGCTGGTGGGAATGTAACTGGCACAGCCATTACGGGAAACAGTGTGGAGGGCCCTCCAAAAATTAAAATTCATTAATAAAAATTACCACATGACCCAGCAACCCCTCTTCTGGGTTTCTACCCCCAAAATTTGAAAACATTTATTCACAAAGATATTTGCACCCCTATGTTCACTGCAGCATTATTCATAGTGGCCAAGCAATGGAAACAACCAGAGTGTTCTTTGATAGGTAACTGGATAAAGAAGAGGTGGTACATGTACACTATGGAATACTACTCAGCCTTGAAATAAAATGAAATACCGTCATTCACAACAACATGGGTGCATCTTGAGAAAGTCTTGCTGAGGGAAATAAGTCAGACAGAAAAAGAACCACAGGATTTCACTCATACGTGGGATATAAAACTTAAAGCACTGAATGAACAAACGAGAAAAGCAAACAAAAACTCATGGACACAGACAACAGCGTGGTGGTGAACAGAGGGAAAGGGGTGTGGGAGCAGCAAAGGGCAAAGGGGTCAAATATACGTGATGGAAGAAGATCTGACTTTGAGTGGTGGGCACACAATGCAATATACAGATCGTGTATCACAGAATTGTACATTTGAAACCAATACGGTCATATTAACCAATGATATCCCAATACATTTAATTCAAAAATATAGGACAGAGATCACCAATGACACAATGTATCTGTAAGAGGAAAGAATGTGACAGGATGCTGGGAAATCAATCTCATTTGCATCCAGTCCTGGCTCACTGGCACCCCTCCGTGTGCTGTCAGCCCACCTTCTAATTCCACAAGTATTTTATGAACAAGTCCATACATCCTGCTCTACGGTCATCATCCTTCCCCCTTCCCCATTCTTTGCTCTTGGAACTCAACAAGGAAACAGTCCTATGAAGCTTTAATACCAGTTGATACAACTGAAGTAGAGCATGCCAGTCACGGCAGAGTGCGTGCTTTTAAGACCATGAAGAAATACCATGACATTCCAAACAATGAAAGTGTTCCCCTGGGTATCTGCGACAGTCACAGGTAACTCTTGACTTGCAGCAAATCTTTCCATCACTAATGGGAAGACTGCCTGCCCTCCCTCCCAAGCTACCCTTGATGTCCCTGCCAGCCTTGGCCCTTCGCCGAAGGCCCAACATCTTGGAGAGTGATGGTTTCATTCCCACAATTTCAGCTTATACATTGTGTTAGTCTACATTGTTTAAAAAAAAAAAGGCAACATATCACCGATTATTTTTCAGGTAACCAACTCCTAGCTCCAGGGAAAGATAAGATTACGGCTCATACCATGGAGATAAGGGTGACAGGTAGCAAAACGAAGCTGATGCTTTTAGAATGTGTTTGTCCAAGAGAGTGTTTTCAACGAGGGTGAGGGTGGCGATGAAGGTACTGAGGCCATAAAGCACAGTGGCTGAGAGCAGGGCCACACACTCAGATAGCAGTGGGCTCCGACCTCTCACCGCCCTTGCCAGTTCTCTCATTGAACAAGGTGCCCATCCTCTGGGCTGCAGCGTCTCCTCTCAGCAAGGGCTGAGCTGTGGGGGGGACGCCAGGTGGTCCTGCAGCAAAGGACTGAAAACTGCCCTCAGGCGGCGGCTGCTGGTTAAAGAGGAGACGTGACTGCACGACCACAATGACGACGGTTACAGTGGGAATAATATTGACACTATCAAGTTGAAAATTGGGCCAGTTCATAGGTTTTGATGTATGTGAATTACAAATACATCTGCAAAGCCTCTTCAAAGTTGAAAAATGATTTCCCTACTAGTTACTCTAAGAAAGTGTTCTTGAGACATTTTCTTTAAGATAAGTAACTACTCATTCAGGTGACTTCAGCAGAGTACAAGTTACAGAATATAACATAAGGTCAAACTCTTTAGTGTATAAATAATTAAATAATAAGTCAACTGCATTATAATTCAGGGATTCCAAAGATTTAAAAATTTTTATAGACTCCCACTACCTGAGGGACCAAATATTTATTACATATAAGGTATATCATGTATAATTATATTATATAAAAGGTTATAAATTATAATAGCCATTTATTTTATATATTTATATGCATAAGTATATATGTTAATTATTATAATTGATTCTGCTTATTAAAATATACTAAATAATAATTATCATTATATGCAAATTCATATGTATACATTTATATATTTGAATATATAAAATGTACATAAATACACTTAATTTTTATATACATATATAAAAATTTGTTACTACTTGTATTAAATGTCTCTCAAAAAATGCACTAAGATGTGATTTACATTAATAGCCTTTAGGAGGAGAATTTCATAGAAGGCAGTTGATAATGAGATGAATTTTCACACAATATCCAATTATATATTTGAAGTTCTAAATCATAAGAATGTATTAGTAATTCATAATGTAAACAAACTTTAAAATAAATTAGGCATGCAATACAGAATGAAAATAAAAGTCAAATTTACGTGAGTTTTCCACTTATGAGCCTTTGCTCTTCATGTGGCATTTTTCGGAAAGACATCTGAAGGCAGTATGAATAATCATGTAATCTAAATTAATATATTCTTTCAAGTCCCAACCGTTCCCTGTCAATCAAGATGACTGTGTACTAGATGTTCTCACGGGCTGGGTGGCGCAGGGATATTTGGACCGCTGGCAGGTTTTCCGGCATATTACTGAAGGGGCCTGAGCCATCAATCTCTCTTTAACTAGTAAAAGCACAATTATCATTAATTCATTAGGGAAATGTATCTCTTGTGGGTAACAGAATTCCTTCATTCAAAAAAAAAAATTCCCTTTCTCTGAGACCAATCCGTGAGCATCAATTATCTTATCTGGTGACAATTAAGAGCTGTATTAGGAAGATGTTATTTTATAATGCATGCTGTTCCCACAATTCTTTATTTTATATGTATAAAACTAAGTGAGTTCACACTCAAGTTTTCCTTTGCCGAGAACAGTTTGCTTCACCTGGAATCAATTTGAATGGCGACTAAAGTGGCCACTAACAAAAACTGCCCATCAGAGGAACACCTGGCGCCTGACGGTGATGTATAGACATTCATGACGCTGCACATTCAGCAGAAGCAAACAGCTCATGGTCCTGCATCGGAAGCAGGCGATTTGGATGAGCTAGGATAGTGCCAGATGGGCTCTACAGGTGTGAACAATTAATTATAGATCAACTCTGGAAAATGTTAGACGGATTATGAAAAACTAGAGTTTTTATCTACATCAGCTTGACCTAACATGTTGTGATTACAGTTTCTGCTTAGCTCCCTACTGTTAAAAAAGAAATACAGGACAGTGTCTGACCATGTTGAGGCTAGCCTTTGAAACATCCCCTCGGGTTGTCTGGGGCAGATGTAGGGGGCTGGGGGTGTGCGCACGCGCTTCAGGAAGAAGAATTCGTCATCACCTGGGACGTTGTGTATAAGGCGCATAGCCGGTAAAAGGAAACAAGTGAGATACAGGAGAAAATACCAGAGGTTATGGATGTGGAGGATGTTTTTACGGCTTTGCCATTCACTATTTAATTGTCCTCTGAAGAAAACTACAATGGTATGATTTTAAGCTACTTATGTTAGGGTTTCATTTGTCTTCCCACTGAGCGCGCGCACAGGTCGCGTTGACTCGGGCGCACCTTTCGGGCAACATCCCAGGCTGAGCAACCCGTCTCCCCACTGACAGATCTGAAGCCAGGGTCTGTTAAGAAAGCAAGTAATTTTCTGGACTCCAAAAGCTTTCTTTACCTCTCATGTGAAGCCCTCAGATTCTGGGAGTATTTACTAAACAAACAGGAGGACAGGAGAGGGGAGTGGCGGAGGAGCGGAGATCAGCTTGGGGCCCTCCGGGCCAGGGAGGCAGGTGTGGACCAGGGAAGGTGAGGCGGTGGCGACGCCCACTGCAGAGGCCGGGGCCTGGTGGGTGGTGGGGACCCAAGAAGTTAAGTTCCACAAGCCCCAACATGAGCTGGGAGCAGACCCTGAGCAGCAACTGCGCAACCCCGGGCCGACCCGGAGGCCCCGCCCCTCCCGGGGGCATCCCGAAGTTGATCTCAAGGCCCCCAGCCATGGTCACCTGCACGGGACATCAACCTGCTGAGGCAGCTGGTGAAAGGGCGAGCACGTGGACAGGGCAAACGTATGTCCAAAGGAACTGAGGCGATCTGGTACAAAACATTTTAAACGACTCAAAACTATACCAAGAGTAAGATTCCATTGGTTTCAAAAGATGGTTACTTTGGCTTTTTGTGCATTTGGATTGTAAATACAAATCATGCTACCCCCGTTGCAGTGCCGCACTGAGCCTTAGTCTGCTGCAAAGTCAGAATATTAAGTATTTGCTCCACTGTCCTCAGGAGATGAGGATAAAATGCTGTCTTTTAATTACTTTGCAAATTGATGGGTGCTCCGCAGAGCAAGCGCTTATTATCAGGGACCCAGACAAAGAGTAAACAAGTCTTTCATCTGATCCAACATTATCAAAAGCTCAGTAAAACAAATAAAAATGCAGTTTAGCTTATTTCTAGCTCAGATTTTTAAAAACAATATAGTACAACTAGCTTTAGAAAGACGTTGTCTCTTCTTTCATTAGGAAACGAGCAATAACAAAACATATCATTCCTTCCCCCTTTTTCATGGACGTGCACGCGACCACCACTACAATAAAAACGTGTGAAAAATAAAAACAGAAGACAGTGCTTTACCACCAAAATTCAATTCCAGCAAACACTGCCCAATGTGTTGCTGTTTCTGAACTCTCAACTCATCACACACCACGTCTTGTTTATTTCCAATTGTTCGCAACTGGATGGATGAGCTTTTAGGGTAAACTGAGGAGCCACTGAAAACCCCCGAACCAACAACTTGACCAGAGATTTGGGTTTAACGCCCTCCGTGCAGGGCCCTAAAACTGGTACTCTGACGCTTCTAATGTGCACAAGGGATGGCCCCGAATTCAACGCTGCGAGGTGGCCTCTCTCCCACTTGTCTTTCCTAAACATACCTGCATCCGCACCAAGAGGCTCGGTCCATGCCACTGTCACCTGACTCCCACCAGGTGGACGTGCCATGTCCTCAGGTTATTTGAGGTCCTGCGGCTATGGCACGGCACAGTGTCCACCCTACCCTAACCCTAAACATCTCATTTTATCAGCTCGCTTCAATTCAGCATTTACTACATAAAATAATACCATCCCACACGCAGTCCTGAGGCAGTATTTTAATATCACTTAAATACCTGCTTGGTTCAATTTCGGGCGACAAGGAATCTATATCTCCTGGGGAAGAAAAGCCTTGATGTGAAAATTGTCTAAATATGACACACAATGCAAGATAAACAGATCTTAAGCGCATGACTGATCACGTACGAGTTAACGAGAAATCCTCGGAGGCGGATGGCAAAGCGGAAGCAGGAATACGAAGGGGGAAGAAAACCCTGAGGGAAACGCACGCTGTTCGGAGAGAGGGAAGCCAGGCCAGGTGCTCCTAAGGGGACTTCTTCTGGAAGACCAGAAGCCGAGAGGAGCCCATCGTCGAGGGAAGCGGGGAAACAGAGGCAGGAGAGCCGCCGTGGGCCGGGACAGAGAGAACCAGCAGTGTCTGTTCAGAACCTAGAAAGACCAGGCAGCCGCCGGGGGCAGGGGCGTGCCTGAACTCTGCTGCGATGAAATGCCAGCCGGGCCCCTGGGGCTGGCTTCCCCCTTCTGAGTGTTTGCCCCATGCACCCATCAGGTGGCTCCTCAGAGGAAACCGTCCTTTCGAGCCTGCGAGCCCTCATGCAGAGCAGAAGCAAATCGATAAAGGCCCACGTAATTAAACGGTGATACCACAATATGCCAGAAAAATCATAACATGATTTATAATAAATGGTTATATACCTGGGCTATCAAATTAACATAAAGGTATGAAAACAGGACTTCTTTTGAAATCACGTATTATTCTACATTACTGACTTTTTAAAAAATATATATAAAGGCGATTATTTACAGAACACAATATAGACATTTGTTTTAACTCTTTAAACTCCTCATTAGACATTTAAAATTTCTAAGCTATATTTCTGTATACTTTTTTTCATTTAAAAGAGAAAGTACGTACTATGGGACTAACTGTGCAGGTATTTATGCATTTAATAGCAACGTGACAATGACAGGTTTCTTGCTGGCCTACGATGCTTAGAAGGTTTGCTCTGTTTCCCTCTGTGGTGGCTGAGGCCCCCGGGCCAATTCTTGGGTGTGGGGGGAGCTAAAATCCAGCCCAGCATCACACTCAGAGGAGACCCAGCTCCGCCCTCATCAAGGCCACTTAGCTGAGCCCTGGTTTCAGCCCCGCGTGAAGACATCAAGCTAAATTCCTCTCTTAAAAGCATCTGAGCACAAAGCACTGAGGGACTGACGCTCTAGGGCCCCACTTCTGCCCCCTGCAGGAGCGAGCTTGAGGCTGCGCCTTGTCCTCCCACCTGCACCTGCCTCCGCGGGCTGTTCAGGGAAAACAGCCGTCCTGCCAGACAGGTCTCCTGCGCCCATACATTCACCGTGGCGACCGCCTACATCTAAAACGCCAACTACGTGTGAACCCCCCAACGAACACTGGATCTTAGCCGCAGCTAAACCCCCTCTTTCTCCAGGAAAATAGCTTTAAAACAGAGATATAATCTGAATTTGTGAGCTTGAAGGTGGCTTCCAAGTATTTTACAGTTTTAATGAAAAAAAAAATAGAATGTCCTACTCAATTTTCTTGTTTTTTGTTGTTTTTTTTTAGTTCCGAGTGTTGGGAAAATTTTCTGGGACCAAGAGGCAGTAGAAAGAGGCTAACAACTGCAGAGTTACACTGAGAGATTATTAAAGAGACTTACAGACGGAAGCAGCGACTGGGGCAGCAGCAGGAACACAGTGAATCTCCGAAGCCAAGAAGGGGGCGACTGGTTGTCTGCGGCGAGCGGCACAGGCGGCGCAGGTGGGGGCACCGCTGGCGCAGGTGGGCGGACACAGGTGAGCCGGAGCTGCACCTGCTCGTTAACAGCCGTAGATTGCAAAGCAGGAAACAGTGGGCTCACTTACTTCAGTAAGAACATTCCTCTGAGGGGAACTGGTTGCCAGCTTGCTTTAGTCAACGTCGGTCACGTTGCGTACCAGGAACCGTTTACCATGAAGCAATCTTACTTCCACCCAAATGGAGGGCTTGTTTTTTACCCAATGAGTTTTTGCTGCAGCATATATATAACAGCGAATCCACTCGTTCAAGTGCAGTCAGTTAATCCCTTTCTAGAGCCCTTATGCTCTCTCCAGAGATCACTTAACAGCTTTGGAGAGAGCGCATATACATTCCTGGTTTTCTGTAATTTCTCCATTATCATCCCCAATGTATTGGTAAACTACAGAAGAGTATTTCCTGTTTTTGTCGCACTTTGAATACATGATTTTATGACAGTTCCATTTCAATAACGTTGCACTTCTCATGAAGTGCCTCTGCATTCGGAGAAAACTGAAAAGTGACCCACATCTTTTAACGTGACAGACTCAAAACCCCACGGAAGCAAGCAGCACGGCTGGTGGCGGCACCACCGTGTCACGGCCACGGATGAGAAGTCCGTGGGCTCGCTGGGATCCGCCGAGTTTCCCATCGCACTGTCTGCTGAATGTGCACTTGGAGGAGTAGAGTTCAGTTTGCACACAAACAAAATGTCAACCGCCTGCAGTTTCACTAAATCTTCGTAGAAATCGAGAAGCACGTTGGAACTACATTTTTTCCATTCAAAGTGCCTACGCAAAACTTTTTTTATAGCTGTCACCTGATGTACGGCAGAAGGAGTCAACTGAGTCTGCTCCACATCACACAAATGCAAGGCATCTGCTCTACAGCGCCTCCTTTGTTCATCCACAGGAAATTCAGTTACAAACTCGGAACCCAGAAATGCCACTTCACTGAGCCTCATACATCAAGCAAGGGAACCCTATGATAGCGGGGTGCGCCCACGCTAAGACAAAGGCCACTACTTGCGAATGAACACTGGTGTCTTTTCAGGAGACAAGAGTCCTGATTGATTTAAAGGTACTTGCCAGTGTCCCTGTATTGGGGCAGCCAAGTCTCCACGGACGCTTCTCCGCCCTGCCCAAACCCAAACTCTTGCCTGCGTCCTGTGTAGTGAGTTCCATTTCGCTTATTTACCTCCCCGATCTGGCACCTGTGACCTTCCACCTACCATGCAAATAACAGCGGTTTAGACCTATTTATCAGAGATGTCTAGGTCACGCAGGTAGCCTCACTGGAATCATTGTTATTTTCAGTATTTGAACTCTCATAAAGTATAGTCACAATATATACAACGTTGAAATTAAACTAGCATGACGTCCATGCAAAGCACGCAGCTACTCTGCAGACAAATGAGAGACAGGCTGTGAGCACGCATGGTCATGGCGCACACCGTTTGCGTCACGTGGATGACGCGGCTGGGGGCTCCGTTGTGGTGACCGGTGACTGTGGGTGTCAGTGAGGGATGGCAATGGTGACCTTGGAAGACCTCAGTTCCACACTAACAATACCATGGCTTTCAGCACCTAATTTTAGGGCCACCGAAAGGGTTTTCTACTTTTCCCCCCAAAATTTTTGTAGTCATAGCCCGAACTGGGCCTTTTTATGTCCCAGAAAGAAATTTCCCAAGACATGGGATTTTTAGTACTAAAACCAGGACCCTTCTGGAAAAACCCTACATGATCCATCACCCAGGTTGGGAGTGAAACATAAGTCAAAAGTGTCTTTGTATAATTTTGAGTGCATTTGCTACAATGCAGAGCCCCAGAGGGAAACGAATATCAAAGTTTAATTGGAGAGAGGTTACAGTGTCTTGCAACACACGTCTTCACGAGTACCTGAAACCCGCCCCCTTTCCTTTGGTCTCCCTCGATCGAAGCGTTTGTTTCCTCCTTGTGTCTGCCGTTTGTGGAACGAGGATTCCCGGGCCAGAAGCCCGCCTGCTGCCTGGACAGCGATGCGCCATCACCATGCGCTGACTGTCCGCTTGTCAGATGGACAAGCCTCAGCTCTTGCCATCCGCGGCCGCGTTCATCCACTGTGTGGCTCTTGCGTTTTCTTACAAGTGGCATGGTGAAGATGGAAGATCCCAGGTAAAGTGGTTTCTTGCGTGTTCTTGGAATGGTTATGAGCTGGAGTGAAATTCCGATACCACCCAGGAGGTGGGGGCAGCTGGGTCTCCAATCGACGCTGCAGAACAGTTTCAAAGTTCTCCCGTACACCCCCAGTCATTTCAGGATAACACCTGCGACCGGCCCATGGGAGCCTGGAGACTTCTGAAAGCTTCCCATGCCCTGGTGCCCTCCCAAGACCTTTCCCAAGCCCACTCAAGCCCCTCCCAAAGTAAAACGCAAGTATTGGAACTGAGGTTTTGGTATAACAGGTCGGGGAGAGCTCAGTTAGCCTAGAGGAAAGGAAATCAAAACAAAACCAGTGTTTATAAGCGCGCATCACTGCAACATTTTCTGTTCAACTTAACTATCCCATCACAGTGAGCATCAGCTGCGCCCTTTCATGGGACACAGCTTCGAAGATGCCCCCCAACCCCCGCCCCAAGAAAAGACTAGTGGCAGGTGCGGCTTATTTGTAAGTTTAATAATTCAATATTTAATTTTTATATAAAACTTTACTGTCTTCATACATTAATCATTGTTTTGCTTCGTACTTTGGATTAGGTGCTATGGAACCTACTATGTGGTTCTAAAATTTGAATACAGTGCAGAATAAGTTATGGTAAAAGAAGTAAGGGATTCGATGGGCCCAAGCTGACAGTGAGCTGATACCATGTCTGTGCAGAAATGTCCCCAGTGTGTTCTACCGCTACTATGTTTGTACACATTGACGACCACCTGCAAGTATGTTACACCATAAAAGTGTCTAAAGTTCCTGAATTCATTAAATAAAAATACTATCTTACTCTTCCTAGTTTTATTTTACTGCGTGTCCTGATTTCAACTGATACCAGTTTTCACAAGACCAAGCTATAAAATAACAACAGACTGATATTGACACCATATTTTTCTTTATCTAGGTTTTGTGGCAAAATACATGCCTGCTCACTTAGGCCTATGAATACATTTATACAGAAAAATTTCATGCATCTATGTGATGAAGCCGAGTGTGAGCACAATTACATATGCCGAACAGAAGTTTGACTATTTCTGCCTCAATGGCTTTGGTTTGAGTACCAAAAAAACAAACAAACAAACAAACAAAAACCCCTACACAAATATGAGACTAAACCAGTATTAAAGTGCTTTGACTTTGAAACCAAAAATACAGAAAATATCTTCAAATAAAAAAGTATAATTCAAAAGGTGATTGTTTTCTTAAAATCTAGAAGGCATGGTAGAGATACAGTCTGATCAGCCTATGAACAGTCTCCATTTCTCTGCAGTCCCCTGCCCCTGGCCTGGACCCTGGGCTTCCTGTCACAGTGAAGACACTCCAAAGTCATCCACACTGGGGTGCCAGGACATGCCCACCTCTGAGAGGGTCAGCTGGACCCATGCCCTTCACTGCTGTCAGGGTCCTTAGCAAACAAGAAAGCCTTCTCTGTTGGATGTATTTCCATAGCCGCTTGGATAATTTTAATGTGCTTTTTGATGCATGGGACATTTATGTTGTCAGAACAACAGTTTTGCGTGATTTGTACAAGAGCTTTTTATGGCTTTTAGAAATGATTCTAAAAGCCAAAAGAGTTTTAGTATGAGTGATGGGTAAATGGCCCAGTATGGGAAATTGACGAGCAGGGGAAAGTACTTGCACTTGTGAATTTAACTATTTTAACTTTGCTAAGGCCTAATTTGCTGGTTTTAAGCAGAAAACTAGAACTAGACATAGGATTATAGTTTATAAATACTTCATATATTTTGAACAAAAGTAACCATTGGGGTATAGGGATAATAATACATTCTCTCTATACCTCACTTGTGGTTTTCAAAGTCCTGTTACCAGTTAATTTAATTTGACCCTCACTGTCCCCGAAAGGTTTAAGCAGAAAATATATTTCTATTTTCACACCACAGATGAGGAGACTGAGGCTCCTGCAGGAGAGAGATTTGAGCAGAATCCCTCCAATTTTTCCTTTGGATCATTAGGATTGCTTGAAAGAAATTTCACCAATAAAATCCCCACAATTCTATAGTTGGGAAGAATAGAAACTTATTCCTTCCAGCGAAACAATCCTTGTAGAAAAATCATTGAGCCTTCCACAGTGAATCTCTGTCCAATAGACCCAAGAGAAGCAAGGACTGAAGAGATGGGCAGAGCCAGGCCAGAGATTGTGCCCAGGATTCTGGCTTAGAAAACTTTTATTGTAGGAGAAATATTATCAAGAAATGGTTCAGAAACTTTAACAGTGGGCAAGCAAGAAGATGTTTGTGGCTGAAATGTTTGTGTTCTGCCAAAATTGATATGTTGAAAATTTATATGATGGCATTAATAGAATTGGTGCCCTAAATAAGGGGCCTCAGAAAGCTCTTTCATACAAAACCTTCTGATATTATATCTCGATACCTTCTGCTATGGAATCGAAAAATATACAGGTGCCAGTGTAACTTCAAGTCTGCTACTGGAACCTTGATTTTGCACCAGTGAATTGCCTGACTACCACTGTGGTACTCTGTTTAATTTCAGTGGATTTTTGTATTCAAGCTTTGATGCTTTAAGCAAATGCCCCTTCCTGACTCCTTTATATCTGTCTTGGCTTTCCTCGGCAATGACTGTTTTATGGAAACTCTAGAGTGAGCCTTTCCAAGTTCCAAAATATTTCTTGTGACTGTTTTTCTTGAAACTGCATTGATCAAGGACAGGATTCTTTATGATCAAGGTTTCAGTTTTTCATGTGAGTCTTACATCATGTTGGATTGTATTTAAATTTTAAATTACTTAAATGAAGCCATGCTTTTCTTGATACATTATTTTATTACATAATATTTCTGTACAGTTTACTCTTTGAGGGTCACCTGAATAATTTATAATACATAAAGATTGTTTTTTGAAGTTTCGGTAAAATGTTTATGTAAAACCACGTGAACCTGACTACTTTTTCTATAGCTGAGGCTGAAGAAATAAGAAGTTAATTCATTATCATGTCATGATTTTATTAGATATTAGTTTAAATTTTGTCTATCATGATTTTATCCAAAGTTATTCATTTTTTAAATTATACTGAAAAATTTGAAATCTAGTCGTTTTCTTTTACATCTTTACTCTTTTAGAACATGTCTACTTTGCATTCATATATAATTTTCTTTCCCTTTTTCAGTTTTCCTAGATTTTTATACATACACATTTTTATTATTTTAATCAAATGGACTTGTAGTATTAAGATATTTGCTATTAGCCCTTTGTTTCCTACCTGATTTATCTTAATTGTTGATTATTACTTTCCTTCAACTTGCCTTGAGTCGGGTGTTGTTTCTGTCATTTAATAACTCTTTGGTCTAATGACCAAATATTTGTTCTTTTTTCTCCTTGATTTCAATCTTTTAATGTCTATTTCCATAATACTTAAACATAATCCTACTTGTTTTGATACGTAGGCTCTTCATTATCATATAATTCTAAAAAATATGCTATTTTTAAGATATTCTTTTTAATCCATATTTTTAATTAGAAGCCACTTGTAGTCAAGTTTCAAGACTTATGTGGTTCGTTCTATTTTAAATCACTTATTTCTCATATTGTTTTGTGACCAAAAAATGTTTTATTGATGCTTCCTAATTTATTGAGACTTGCTTTGTGATAGAGTAGATTTTTTATACAAGTACACACAGAAATGATCCTATCTTATTAAATTTATAATTCATTTTTATGTTATTTTTGATATACATTATTTACTTCTGAGAGAGGTTGCATATGAATTTTTCTGTAATTCTATATGCCTGTTAAATCTGTTTTACATACTTTTAGATTACTTTCTACAGCCACCTCTACTGAGGTATCATTTATGTGCCATAAAACGCATAGACTTAAGTGCTCAAGTCACTGAGCTTTGACAGGTGACTGTATCCATGAAACCACCACTACGGTAAAAAGTCAGGACGTTTCCAGCGTCCTCCACATTCCCCAGAATTCTTCCCCCACCCTGAGGCTTATTCCCTCCTCTGTACCTCCAACTACAAATGATTTGTTATTAGTATAGATTACCTCTCATTTTCTAGAACTTTATAGAAATTTAATCACATATTATGGGCTCTTTTTCATTGCATTTCTTTAATTTAGTGTGATGGTGCAGAGGTTCGTCCATATTTTTGCACATATCAGTAGTTCCTTATTACGTGGATGTGTCAAATTTTGTTAATTAAATCACCATCTGATAGACATTCGGGTTTTTCCAGCTGTTGGATATTGTGAATGAAGGTATTATAAAGACCCCAGTAAACACTGACTTTAATTTTAGTCTTCTCAGGTGCGTAGTAGTATTTTATTATGGTTTCGTTACTCGCCATAGAGTTATGAGAATGAGCATATGACATGCCTTTAACAGCAACTCATGTATCTCTTTCTGTGAGCTAATTGCCATGTCATTCATTTACCTTGGGCTCTTCTGGTCCCCCTAGTTAGCCTTTTCACTTCCCTGCCACTCGTGACTATAGATACACCTGGAGAGAGAGCCACGGAACAGAAAACGCGTTACACTGTAGACAGAAGGTTCCAACTCTGAACTGGTCCTCCTCACCTGCCACTGCTCCCCCCGCCAAAAAAAAAAAAAAAGAAGAAGAAGAAAAAATAAAGAGAGAAAAGAAAGATACTGGCTTTTAGTCACTCTCCAATACTTTCGAGCGATTTCCGTTTTGCTTGTTTCTTTTCTGTGGCTGTTCGGATTTCACAGGGGATAAGACACCTCCACCTGGGGGTGCCTCCAGGAGTCTGCTGCTTCCAACCCAGGCAGGAGTCAGGCTCCCACGTCACTGCCCTGTCTTTCCATCTTCAGGGGCTCGTCCCATTGCATGTTTTGAAAATCACAGGAACTCTGCTCTGCCCTGTGAAAATGTCCTCTGTGGGCAAGGGAGTGAGTGAGTTACTGCCCGTGCTGTTCCCACTCCTCAGCCCGGTGGTCCCCACAGGGGACGCTCTGAGGTGCAGCCTATGGATGCAAATGAAACATCCGATCCTGTTACACCTGCATTATTGTTTGGAGTTCATACATTTTTCTTTCATGTAAATGGCATATTATCGTTCTCATTCTATTCCTGGTGTTAAAAAAAAACGTTTTATGTTTTTAGCACCTAATTATGTTTCTGTGTGTGCACATAACCTGTCTATTCCAAGACCTGCCCAGCACTTCCTGCTTCCTACCGCTTTCAGTTTAACCGCTCCCCCAACGGCGGACAAAATGACCGACTCCCCACTCTGCCAATAACACCTTGATAAATAGCTCTGTAAGCCTTGCCTCCTGAGGCATGTGAGGCGGTTTGCTGAGTTCGGTACTGACGAGGGGAATTGGTGCATCACAGAAGCCAATTTGACTAAAGCAGGTCAGGTCACCCCGATGGTATGTGTGGCTAAGGTTTCACATTATTAAGTGATCTTGGTGTTTCTTCTTAATCAATACGAATGGGTTTCACCTTAGGTCCCCCTTTGGCTGATATTAACATTGCTCTCATTTGCATTTCCCTGGGTTGAATTTTTCTTTTCTTTCCAATTTTCCTATGTCATCATAATCAGGTATGTTGCTTCTAAACACTAGATTTTAAACCCAAACTCAGAATTTCTATTATTAGGCATATTTAATTCATTTATAGTCATTGTTATTACTGCTGCTTATTTAACATTTAAAGCCTAATTAATTAGGTTCATCGGTTAAATTTTATTTGCATGACATTTCTTCTTTCATGCTTCACTTTTGGGGTTCAATGTCTTTTTCTGTGGATCTTTCAGAATTCTCTAGTGTTCTTTGGGCCACAGACCCTCCTTTTCTGTTGAAATCTGTTACTCTCTTCTCCAAACAATGTTTTTAAATGCACAAAACACATGCATGGTATCTACCACCTGTTAGTTTTCCCCCACCCCCTTCCTTGTCTCGGACTGCCACGTGTTTGGTGACCGCTGCGGGTGTGCTCGTCTTTGCACCGAGGACCCCTGCTTGCCCGCGGGCTCGTCTTTTTGCTGTGAGCTGCGCTTTGGCTGCGGGGACCCTCGTCTGTAAGGAGACTCCATCTGCTGCCCCATCTCCCTCCCCCCAGGGACCACGCTCACGGCGCCGTCCTTTCCCAAACATGGACTCCGAACTCCTGGGCCACACAAAGACCACAGGGATCCTGCCAGCTGACTGGATTGCAACCACTCGATTAATTTCTTCTCCACTTTGCAAGAATAAGGAAACTTCCAGGCACACTGTTGTGTGAGAGAAGAGGCCAGCACTCTCCTTGACAAGGACGAAGAGGCCCTGAGGTGGGACGGCATGTGTCCAGCTAGAAATCAGTAAGATGCATGAAACCCAAGGACAGCCCCCTTCTTCAGATGGCCAGTCTGGGTTCGGCAAATTAAAATGGCTGCTTTTTCTTCTTCATCCATCAACTTGTAGTTTCAGTTTTTTGTTTACACTATGAACAAAATACATCAACGAGGATCCCTTTTGGAAAATATAAAGAAATAGATTTTAAAGCACGCTGCTAATAAAAGTAAAACCACTGTAGGGAACTTACGTGAAAAAATTAATTGAGGTATCTGTGCTTGGACTGGTTTTTAGTGATTTTACGAGGGTCAAGTGGACATCTGATCTGAATGTCAAATCCACACTCGACAGCTTAATAAAGATGAGTGATGGCTGAGTTTATTACAGTCTAAGAGACTCACGGACCAATACTGATTTCAGTTTCTCGACATACAGACTTTCAAATGTTCCTATACGTTAGAGCCATCTGGGCAGATGTTTCTAACCTTAGCACCCCATTTTGTGGTATAGATTTCCAAAGTTGGGCTAATTAACATACTTAATCCTCAATGTGGTACACTGGAAGTGGGAATCTTCCTTAAATGGTTTAAGTAAATTCATAAAACCAGTCAGTAAGAGAGTAAGAGACACCTACTGAAAACCAAGTGGTTTCAGGGCCCTGTCCTGAGAACCAGTTTTGTGTCAGACAAGACAAAGGAGGCCCCTGGGCGGGGTGGGGCGGGGCGGGGGAGCGGGCGGTGCTGCTGGCGGGAAGGGCCTGAGACCCCAGCAGCAGGTGGGCACTCTGCTCTCCCAGGCAGCGAATGCCAGCCTGCGGTTTCCGGGGCGGCCCTGCGGTGCGAGCACATCGCACGTCTGCCCCGACGTGCTCCCTGCGAGGCAGCCCACCTGGCTCCTGCCTCGGGGCCACTGAGCAGCTGGTCCTGGCCACTGGACCAACGGTGGTAAATGTGCCCCAGCCACTGTGCTGCTTCGTAAAAGCGAGCAAGTAGCCGCTTAGACTCGCACGCTCCCGAAGGCTACAGAAGAGCATTCCGCAAGCCCACTCATCAAATGAGAAGAAAGTCTGAAAGGCGGGGCACTTTGGTGTGCCGTGTTCAACAAGAGAGGCAACTTGAATCTTACTGCTCTGAGCTCCAGGGTTACTAAACAATAGTTATTCATTCTTACTTAACTCAGAATGAGAGAATCAACTTGTCCAACATCAGGAATTACTGCTCCTTTTCATTTAAAAAATTATAATTTCTCTGAATCTGACAGATTCGGGTTAGACCTTCTCATTTGGAAATGTAGCTTTACTTGTTTTTAGCCCGTATCAGCCTGCAGGGCAACTTCCTAACAGTGCGTTTTACTGTGAGGACCTGCAAGTGGTACCAAACTTCCACCAGCACAGAAAATACCACCGCCTGCCCCCAGCAGGTGACACACACACACACACACACACACACAGTCCGGGGGCGCAGGGGGCTGTGGATATGGTTGTCAGCCCTGCTGGGGGAACCTGAGCGCTCACCTGGGGGAGGGGCTGCTTCTAAGCTCACGTAAGTGGTGACTGGAAGAATTTATGCCCTTTCAGGTGTGGGGCTGAGGACTTCAGCTCCTGGCTGAATTCCTAGTCACTGGGCCTGTCAAAGCCGGCGGGGGGCGGAGTCCTGGAGCGAGATGGCAGCTATGACCTCCAGCAATGGAGTCGTGCATGGGAGTGCCCACCCGCCACCTTTGCCACGTTCTGCTCATCACAGACAAGCTCGGGCCCAGCCCATGATCCGGGGGCACATGGTGTTACACAAGGGCACCAGTGCGAGAAAACAGGAAACATGGTGGTCATTGTGCAGTCCGCTCACCACAGAAGAAGTTGAGTAATGAGAAAAAATGACGTCTAAGGATCAAGAATCAAGATGATATAGTAGGAAACCATTCAATATGTTTCAGGCTAAATGTAAAGTTTAACTAATAAAAAAATGCCACCTTAAAATATACATTTAAGTTTATGTCAAATAGTATTCATATACATATTTTCATAAATGCTATTCACCATTTTTATTGTAATGATTACAAATGGTGGACTTCATCCTTTAAGTTCCAAAGTAATTCCTGAATTATTAAGAAAACTATTGATTAATATTGTTTTAGCATTGACTTTTTATTATTGAATGAGTATTTGAGGTTGTTTATCCACGTAAAATATCCAATGAAGAACAAAATGGTTAAATATGCAGTGGGACATTTTTGGTATAAACCTTAAAGTTAATCTAGAAGAAAGAAAAATGACACAGAAAAAAATTTTGTACCTGGGGGAGAAAGCGATGTCATTTTAATTTTTCAATTTCCTCTTTCCCCCCAAAATCAACATATTTTAGCATAAAACCATAAGGTAAATAATAATTTACCCCATTAACAACCCAAATTGATTGATTCTGTCCTGTGTGTGTTTTAATTGTGATAGTATCATATAAAAGGATTTTGATTACTCAATTTTTAATCTTCCTTTGCTCACCTGAATTTATGAAATTTGTTTTTCCAAGTACTTCCCAGGAGTGGGAGGACGCAGGCTGGCGTGCCTCATTGGGACATTTTAGGAACGAGTTCTGGAAAGGGAGGTTGGGGTGTAAACTGAGAGCAGAGGCCTTTTCGTGGGTTGTGCCAAGGTGGCCCGGCACCTGGCAGAAACAGAAAAGAAGGTCTTCAGACCCCACTCAGAGCCTCTCATCATTCGTAATTAGCAAGTCAGCGGGGACCCTGACTCTTACTCAGAGTGACCAATGCTGAGCACCATCTAATTTTACATACAGATTCTAGCAGCACCAACAGACCAGGGACTTAAACTTTGGTGCTCATTGTTCTTGTTATAATTTATCCTAGTTATTTATCCTAGTTCCGTATCCAGAAGTACAAAAACAAACAGGAGTTAAAGGCATGAACATTCTTGAGAAAAAGTCAGTGGCAAAATACTTTCATTTTGTTATTTTGGTTTTTCATCACAAGCCAAGAATTTCTAAAATCTCATTTAAAATGGTTCAAAAACATTTTTGAAGCACCGGTTAATAATTTACTCTGATGTTTAAAAAAAAAAAAAAACTACCAGCAATTTCAGAGCTGGATTGACATTAGAGAACATTTATTCCTACATCTTAATTTTAATGCTAAAGAAACCAGCAGCCAGAAAAGGCGACGGCCGCAGACCACGCAGTGAATTTGTTTCAGGCCAGGTTGGGGTTCACTCTTTGCACCTACTTGGGTATCATAAGCGCCTCAAAGGGGAAGATAAGAGACTTTCACTCTTAAAATGTTAAAAACAAATTATAGAGAGTCAAATTCATCTCATGCAAAAAAAAAAAAAAGGAAACACTTTGTCTGAGGCATGAGACGCAGGCAGTTCAGGGTTGGTGTGTCGGGCACTCGTTTTACTTTCCGCCTGGCAGTAAACCGAAGCAACGGAAAGCGGAGGTGCGCAGCCCTCCGAGATTCCAGCGGGGTCTGTGCGGCGCGGGGGACCCTTTGCAGATCCTTGCGCAGTGCTGCCTGGCTCTCAAAGCGCTGGGCCTGCTCTGGGAGCCCACAAGCCCCCTCGAGGCGGGCAGGCCGAGCACTGGCGCCCCCTGGAGGGCAGATGAGGAGTCACACGGTGATTCCAGCTGGCAAGCCAGGGCTCGCCCCTTGCCCACCCCCACCCCCACCCCCACCCCATTGCGCAGTGACTAGGCTGTGCCTGAGAGCAGAGACGGAATGTCCTGTAGCCAAAAGTGAAATAGGACCAGTGTTTGCGGTCGACGACGTCGGTCTCTACACCACGTACACGTAGAAGAGGGGAAATGAAATCGCAATTGCGAGAGCGCAGCGGGCCCATCTGCGGGCATCTTCCTCCCTGCTGCACGCGGCCACGCTGTGCGTGAGGACTGCGGCCCATGCCCCCAAGGGAACGCGAGTGCGTCTTTCCCTGAGCTCAGCGGCAGCCTGTTCTGCTGAAAGTCAAACCCAAACGCCAGCAGTAACTCCGTCCCAGCCCCCTCCTCTCCAGCCGCTGCACCCCATGTTTCTGGCCTTGGACGGGGGACGTGGAAGGAGAGAGAGAAGCAGCACACACGGGCCGTGGCCCTCCGCCTCCTCACGTGCTCCTTCCACACCAGCCCAGGGAGGCCACCAAAGCCGAAAGCCGGGCAGCCGCGCATTGCGGGGCCCTCTCCCCTGCCACCTTCATCCCGGGCCAAATTCAACAATGCAAGCTCACCAGACTACCAGTGTCTGGGTCACAGCTGCATCACAAGGCATCGCTTCCTTTCTTTCTCCTCGCTCCTTCTTTCCACTGCCCTCTCCCACTCTTCCCTTTTTTTTTTTTCCCTTCCTTCCCTCTTTCCTTGTTTCCTTCCTTCCTGCTATAGAGGAAACAGTTTTCCTTGACCCTGCTAGAGCCCTGGGCTGGCTGTGTTTATTAAATGAACACAGATCGACAGGAGAAAGACCAACAGTTATTACTGACCCGCGCCTGCACAGGGGAGTCTTCAGGGGACAACGGGGCCAGAGGGAGTGGCCAGCACAGCAGGCGAGTTTGTGACAAATTGGCCAGCAGAGGGTGAGTTTAGTGTGGCTTGTTTATGCAGAATTCTCAGCCTGGGATTCCTGCTCCGCTGTCAGAGGTCCTCCCTCAGGGAGGTACAGCCCAAGGGCCCCTCTCCCAGGGGCACCAGTGCCCAGTTCCAGAGAACAAGGGTGAGTGGGGCAGGTCGCGGTAACCTTTCTGTTTCTGCCCTTCTCTCAGACTCCTTCAGCGTAAGTTGTTCAATAGGCCACAGCTCCCGCTTTGGGAGGACCACCCCCCGCACGCCCTCTCCCCTTCTCTTCTCTCGTCCGTTTCCCTTCTTTCCTTTGAAGCTCCATTCCTTCCTTCCCAATAACTTGACAACAACTATTTCTAACTGATGATCTCTGATTTATTAAATATGCAGTCACTTATAAGGGCGAATATCTTGTGATTTTCCTCAGAAATACACGCCGATTACTGCTTTCGCTCCTTGCAGAAACCCTCTGTGACAGACGGCGGGCACACAGAATTTCCAGTGCATGTGTCCCAAAACCGGAGTCCCAGTCAGAGGGAGCAGGCGCGCCACCCCAGAAAGGCCTCTTTGGCAAAAGGATTATTCTCAGAAGACTATTTTCAGAAACTGCAGACGCAGGAGAAGCTCTGAAAACAGAGAAGTTACCTTTGCAGATGGGAAATTTACATTCATAAAGGAAACCTGCCTTGGTCAGCACCCCTGGGTGTCAGGGACAGACGGGGGGGCATAGATGAGGGGGCCCTTGTGGGGCAGACGGCAGCAACCTAAACCTGCCAGACAGCCTGGCCCCTGGGGACTGTGCTTGTCCTGCGCACCCCTAGCTGCCCCTGCAACTGCCACACTTTCGTTCCTTTTGTCTCTAACTGCAGATGGTTTCTAAGGTGGGGGCGGGGGCCATCTCGGGCACTGTTCAGTTTTTCTGCATCTTCCTCGTGGATACAGAAGGCATATGCATTTAAAAATGTTTGGTTTTCTTTTGTTAAACTGTCTCATTATTACAGAGGGTGGGTTTCAACAAAGAACTCAGAAGGGTAGGAGAAAAATTACTTTCCTCCCCTATAGGAAACTGCACTCCACATGGCTATTGGAGGAGCCTCTGCCCTTCTCCGAACACATACAGATGTGTGCACGCGCACACACGCACACACGCGCGCGCTGCTGCTGCTGTAAAAACTGCCCCTGCGGTGGGTGTTGAGCTAGAGTACACTGCTGTGTCAATATACTCTCCTTCTTCTACGTGTTCTTTAACTCATGCTTTCCATAGAAGCTGGCGATGGTCTAAGAAATTCCTAAATACGGTAACCCTCGTGTGGTGTTTTCTAGTTACTCAAATTCTGTTCTTTTTCAAGAACCCCTGTTAATGAGGTACTGTAACGGAACTTTACTTTGCAACGTTTAACAAACAGCCTACTCCATTCCTACAGAATTGGTTAGTGGCCCATTTTTCAAACTGCTAATGCAAAGTTAATTAGATACTGAATTTAGCTGATTTGGGAGCTATCGGCAGAAATTTATTCATTGTTTTAAGGCCTCTTCTGGACTTGCAGACAAATAAATTAGAAACTAAATGTCTTTGTCTAATTTATGGGACATATTACCCACTCATATGGGGCCCTACGGTTGTATGATGTTTTTCCAAATGAGCTCCTTTCTCTGGTTTTCATTACTATTATAAAAATAGCATGTTATCTCATGACACGCGAATTTCCCCTAAGCACCTAATAACTCACTGAAAAGTTCATCTAATTCTGGGCCTGTTGCTTACGTGGAAAAACTGCAAGAGAAAAGAAAAAAAAATTGGCAAAAGTTTTGCATGTTAAATAGCGCTATGTCACAAGTGTTTGTACATACATACAAACCAACTTCGAGTCTACTGCTCATCCAATTCCCCACTTCGAAATGGGGCGCCACCGGCACCCCAGCGTCTTCTCCAGCCCTTCAAGTGGCACACAGGAGCCACCTGTGAGCCAGCTCGGAGGTTCCCCCTCTAGCCGGAGACAATGCAGCATGGGTTTTCTAGTGCACACATAACCGCTCTGGCCCCAAGCCATCCTCAAGCCTTTCCCCCTAGTCCAACACTGTAAACAGTCAAACCACGCAAACATTCACGTCCAACCGATGCCAGAATTTGGACATCAAAAATCCCCCTGCCACGCTGTTCCTCACTTAATCTGTTGAAACGTTTGAGTGGTTAGTGTTCATTTTTGCTTCCAACTCCTGTATCTAAAAAGAACTAAATATACATTTCAATATGATTTTCTCACTTTGATGCTAAGTGTAGCTCTTTGTAAGACATGGAAATGGCAGGGACCCTCCTATGTACGGCTGTTGAGGGAAGGATTACCGATCAAGGGTTAGTTCTTTCCTTCCTCCTCCCTTATTTCTGTCCCCCTTCCTCTCTGCACTGGTCGCACGCCAAACACCTGCACTGGGCGGCCTGGGGCCACCCTAATCGACAACTCGCAAACCTCACCCAACCGGCTGGATAAATGGTGGGTCGGTGGGCTGCACGTGCTGTCTCTGGTTTGACTGCTGGACCTCGGTTCAGGAGTGCATTTTGTACCATGAGACAGTGACCATCAAAGAGCAGGACAACACAGGGCAGCACGACCGAGTCCCAAAACAGCGCGGATTTCCTCACATTCTACTGTCCATGCCAAACCTGCGTTTCCTTACAGAACTGCCTGTCTGGGGGACGTGGACTTTCCTGCCATCTTCTGCTTTAAAGGAAAGACACGGAAGCCAGAAAGGTGATGTAATGGGCCTGTGGTCTCCTTCAGCGCCTTGAAAGCCGCAGAATTGGGAGTCCATGTTTGATAGTTGGGTGTGAAACAAAGTTTCCCGTTCTCTCTCAAATCACAAATTATTTATCCTCAGGCACCTTGCTCAGCCTGGGAGAAGCTCTAGAAAGGGCTGGGACACAGCGTCCGTCACCCCCGCGGTGTACATGTTCTCTACAACCACAAAGGAGGCTCAGCGCTGGGTTCCCTCCAAGCCTTAGGGCTCAGGTAGCCTGAGGGGAGACTCCCAAACACTGTTTTGCCCTCAAAATTCCCCAGAATTTTGTAGCTCCTCCTTCTCCTTGATCTTATTGAGCACATGTTGGCAGGAGAGAAATGCCCTCAAAACTGTCTTGTGGCGGCGTCTCTTCAGAATTTTTCTTTCTTTGCCAGTGAACCAGGTTAGAAAAGGCTCCTTTGCCTTTTCCTTGGGCACGGCCCCCAATAGCCCCTCTTCCTCCCTTTGCACCACAAGCCACACCGGGCCTGCAAGCCTGAATCCCCACCGAGCGTTGGCCACGCACGTAGACTGTCTCCCATTCCGGAAAGCCGGGGGCATTATCACCACTTCACAGGTGTGGGCACTGAGTCCCGGAGAGTTTCGGTGATTCGTCCCACGTCGCCAGAGGAAGTAGCGGCAATACCTCAACATTCTCCTATAAAAGATTTAATCACACAAACCGATGCCTTCTAAAAGGAGGGGATCTGAGGGTGCTATGACTTTCATAGTTCAGAAGTACAATGATTTCTGTCACTTTATAAAGTTTTTCATTATCAGTTACTTTCTCTTGAATATTTCAAGTGCTATGGCAGCCTCATGAGGTAATTTGTGCAAGGATTACTTCCCTCTTAGAGATAAAAAATTAAAAATTATCTGCCAATTCCCGTCTTTATAGAGAAACTATAAAAACGCTTTTTCGAGCTCCATACCCTCCTTCCACTCGCTGCTGTGGGAGTTGCGAGGTTCGTCTTGCTCGGATTTTTCCGCGTTGTCTCCTCCACTCATAAGTCTCTGCTTCACACTCTCCACACTTCTTAGTGTGACCTTTGAGGAGACGGAGGTACCAAGGACAGGCGGGGCAAAACTGCAGGAAGCTCAAGTCTTGGTTTCTCTGACAGAATGCTACCCGGGTCCCCAGCCTTCCTTCTTGAATATACTTTCTTTCCACTTCGCGTTGCTTGTCTTCTTTCATGCGGTAAATGTGAAAATGGCCCAATATCCCCTCATTTTGCCTTCTGCACATATATCTTCTCACTATATTACCCACTACTCTGGCTTCAACCAACAATGCCCAGTTTAACCCAGTCTCACCTTCTCTCTAATAACCAGCCCAACATGATGAACTGTTAATGCACTCGGATGATACCATGAGTTGAAAGCCACCCCCATGGCCATCCACCCAATGACAGCTGTGTCTGACTTCATTATTTCTGGAGGTGCTAACATTGATCCAAACAGTTAAGGAATGATGACACTTCCTTTCTGTGCTCCTTTATTTGTCCCCCCGCAGGCAACCCACGGTTGTCTTGTCCTGAGGTGCTTTTATCATGTGCATGGCAGAATATGAACTGCTGATTTTAACAGGAAAAAAATTGTTTGCCATCTCCTTTTCAGTGTTGTGTTGAGACAAGACGGTGGAGTTCTTGACCTCATCGCCTGACTGGATATTATTTCTTCTCTGCTTTTAGGAAAATATAAATCTGTTCCTGCTTATTTATAATTGTCTAAGTTTCATGGGCCATAAATCAAATGACCGCTTAGTCTAGTTGGGTCAGGACCATCCCATTTATGCTTGGTATGCAGTGTGATAATTTTCATTTTCAAAAATGTCCTATCTGAAAAAAACATGTCCTATCTGGGTCCTTAAATCACATGCTTTGTAAATGAGTGACGACTGTGAGACTAAAGTCAAAAGGAGCTGCACATCAACAGCGCACTCCAGTGGGTCAGGTTGCGCCCTATGGGGGTATAGGTGCACGGTTCTACCACCGCTCATGTGTATTGGAACTGCGCAATCGGACATGAACTTGTGCGTAGTTTGAGGTGTACACTCGCGTTCACAAGCCTAAGTACTCACAGAGACGCACATAGTTCACCCGTGCTCTGCCGCTGAGCGCGCACGGCAGCCACCGGTGCCGCCAGCAGCTGTGAGCGCCTGCGCACTCCTAGCGCCTGGCTCGTGCTGCATGATGCTACGCTCAACAAAAGGGGCCAAGGCTTCGCGGGGAAATGACTGAGGCAGAAAACACATGCAACACGCCAGGAGCATCTGGTAGTCAGAGAGTTAAAAAAAAAAATATTTAAGCACACATGCATGCACACAATGATAGGGACGTGTCAAAGGGACGCCAGGGTCAGCGCCCGGGAAGAGCGCTCGCACGGCTGGGGCTGGGACAACCTGAGCGACAAAATAAAGTGGTTTCGGATTACACTCAACCTGTGAATAAATATCCATGATTCTATACTGATGCAAATTATCGAACAAATAATCGATAGATGATAGACAGATCAATGGAGGAGAACAGACAAATCTCCTTGGTAGAATTTAGAAGAATTCCGTAAAGTTCATAGAGCTAGCCCCCCCCCCCCCATTTCCTGAGTGTGGGCTGTGCGTTCTGACCTCCTTCGCAAGACAAGGGGACGGAAAAGGGGAGAGAGGTTTTCTAGGGGCGCACCCTGACGCCGCAGCCCCAGCAGCACCCGCTCATGTAGGTAGTACCGACCCTTGAAGGGATATGACAGAAGGGCCCTCAGCCTCTGGGGTCCTCCCCTGATATCCACAGTCCCTGCATCATCCTGAGAAAATCAACAGACGAGTTGATTTTCAAAACTCAACTCTAACGCTCGGAAACACTCTATTAGACACCTGACCAGTTGTCCTCAAAACTGTCAAGGTCATGGAATACACGGAAAGCCGGGGACACTGTCAGGGCCGAGAAGAGCCACTGAAGCATAAGGTCTCAGCATAAGGTGATGTGTTGGAACAAAAGGAGGACGTGTATTATGGAAAAGCTAGGGAACTCTGAATTAAGCGAAGGCTGTTCAAAAATTCAAAAATCACTTAGAAATAAAGAGCTATGATCATTAGGGAGAGCCCCAACATTAGAAAGCCCCGCAGAGAGAGAAGGCCTGGTTTGCAGCCGTGGTGCACTCAGAGCTGTCGGTTCCCATGGAACTCGTGGGTGTCATTCAGGGTGTCAGCCACGTGGCTGACCTTATACTGTTGCCCGGCTGGCCAGGGGCCCAGGCCCAGGGTCTGAACGAGTCTTTTGATTCCTGCCAGGTCAGGTTTTCCTGGGCGCCCTGTCAGGGCCTCCGTCTTCCTGCGGCCTCACTTCCTCACCCAGAAAATAGCACAGTTAACAGCCTGGGTCTGAGTAGTTGCAATAGATATTCAACAAGACTCTCCTCAGACAATCGTCTCTCCCCCTGCCCGTCCACATCTATTCAGGTTGTCTACCTGCCCCAAAATACCCCTGATCTTTATAATAACTTTCAAATCTCTCAATCTAACTCAACATAATTTTGATTATATCACCACTCTGTCCTTTATTTGCTCGTGATTCATTTGTGTTTAGCTTCTCTCAGTCTTTTCAAATAATTACCCTGCATTATTTAAACATTTTCAAACAATTGCTCTCTCATCTCCATACGTGCTTTCACAAACATCGTTCTCTTAATTTTACCGGCAGTCAACACCCAAAGGGGACGCTTCCGAGCCCAGTTCAGATGGTACCTGATTAATAAACCACGTCTGGTTCTTTCTGGCTGGAACGGATCACCCCCTTGACCACATCGGGGCAGCCCTGCTCTCACAGCTCCCACTCTTCTCGCCATTAGAGTTACACGTGCGCTTGGCTCCCGCTGACCCGCGGCCAGGCCCTGCTTCCGTGCTTTCCTCTGGTGTCTTTCATAGCGCAGGGCACACTTGGGCTCTGGCTCCGTAACAGGCACCCGGTCAGTCCGAGCTCATGAAGGCAGTTATACTTCAAAGTGCTTTGGTTTCATATGGTCAGTATCTCTGCAAAAACCTTCTGGATATCTGCAAATTCTTGAGCTGATAGATACTTAAAATGCAGTCACTGTCAATCTGGCACTGAGCCTCGCAAGCAACATATGTCTACCCGTGATTAGCTGTCAAATTCAAGCAAAAATTACAGCAGAGAGAGAGCAAGACAAGTCAGTTGGAAAATATAATTTTGGCTTTGTAGCTTCTTTTGTTTATTATGTTTTGTTGGGTCATTGACAATTGGTGGCAACGATGAAACAGTTCCCACGGAACTCTACCAAGCAGGAAAATGTACATTAGGGTCCAGGGCAAACAACACCCCTGTTTCTTACAAAATCTTTTACTACAAAACCATAAGCATGTAATTCTGCAACATAACAATGTCGCACTCAAGCCCACTATATGACATTTTAGGTGAAATGCTCAAATTAAGACTGTCAAGTGTTACGCCCATATTACTACCCTACCAGCCACACTCAGGCTGGTGTTACCTCTGCTGGGCCCCGAATTTAACGTTTTTCCTGGCCCTGGGGCAGCGGTCACCGAGCTGGAAAACGGCTCTTCACAGGCCCGGTGCCCGTTATTTTGCTGGCACTGTTTCCTTGCTTGTTGGTGTCCCGGTCCCTTTGGAAACTGGGCCTAAATGGGAGATTTTAAGGTTCCCCTAGAATTTTCCAGGCTCTGTGTTTCCGTGACCGCGTGCTAATATTGGGCAATGATATTTGTTTCTCAGCTGACAGCCCCACACGTTTCTGAAAATCAAATCCTTAAAAGTATTCCCACTGTTAACTGAACTCACAAAGAGTAGATTGTGTTTCCTGTATAGGTGTCTTAAGTTAATGGTTATAGAAACATTCTCTGTCCCAAAGGGTATAGCTAGACTTCTACCATCATAGATAATGTGGGTAAATTGCTGAATATATATATATATATATATATATATATTTTTTTTTTAACTAACTTATTTATGGAGGATGTGAACTGTCTCTCAGATGGGACACTGACAAAAAAATTATTCTTGCTGACAACAAAAACCACCTCAACAAAAAACCTATAAGGTCGCACATGTACCAAGTGGGTTAAAATATCTCAGGTGCGCCAACTGAAACCCTCTAGAAAAATCCCTCTAACAACACTTAACTAACTTTATTTGAAATGTGACACATTTCAAATAAAATTATATATGCAATTTATTTATATACATATAAATAAAAGTATACACATGTAAAGTATATTAAATATATTTGAAGGCACAGTAAGTTATATAAATATTTGTCTGATAGGAAATTTATTCAAAAAGCAATTAATATGATTTACTATATTTATAACAAAGACAACACTGATCTATAACTCCATAAATAGGGTCCTTATTTTCCTACTTTTGGTCTATATTAATAACATTCATTTTTAGCTTTATCTTTTTATTATGGTATTTCCCATAATCACCTTCTAACTCAAATTCGCATGTGGAGGCACATCTCACTTATAGACTTGCCACGTATGTCAGGAATTTGGGGGGCCACCCATCAAATCTCCTCATTTTAGTGATGAGAACACAGACCTGGAAGTGCACCAGCTCAAGGTCACAGCGTGCTATTGATTTCTGGAAATATAATCTGATCCCTTACCAGGAAGATGGCGAAAGGCGGAAAAAAAGGGCTCAGTGACAAAGATAAGGATCACACCGGCCTCACAGCACAGCCTACACGCCGCCCTGCACTAATTCCGAAGCAACCTCAGGATCTATTTCAAATCGAATTTTAAACGCTGACGCTGGTTTTGCCTGAGCCTGCAGGACTCTGGAAGAGCAGGCGTGGGTTTCGACCGTGAGGGACGTGGAAGGCAGAGGCCACGGAGAACAAGAAGAAATACCCTCAGACAGCTCGTGAGACCGAGCAGTATAAAAAAAGCAGACAATGGTGTCCCTAAAAACCCATTATCCTGGCTCACTCACTGTAGACGCGAACCATCCCAGACCCTTTTAGCCCCGAGGACAGCGCAGGGAGAGGGGGAGGCACGTGGGTGGCGGACCTTCGCAGGAGGGAGAGCGGTGCACGGGGCCACATCAGCACGGGGCCTTCCACGAGAGGGGACATAAAATGAACGCTCTTGTAAGGATAACTTTCTCTTACCTAGTAAGTGCTCTGAGATGGGCCGCCTTCTTTCCTGACAACACTGGTAAATAAGATACTCTATCGCATACACACTTTTTGAAGCCTAAAAAACTGAATTTAAAACAAGTTATTAAGAAAAGTAAAATTTAATATTCTCATATGCTTGAATGTGGATGTGTTTGGCTACCTTTGTTCACAGAATGTGTGCGCGCGTGAGTGTATGTGAGAGAGAGAGAGAGAGAGAGAGAGAGAGAGAGAGAGAGGAGAGAGAATGAGTTGGAATGTATTTTAATCTTAGTTGCTGATTTATGTCACCCACTGGATGTATGTACTTGTTTAGTCTGTTAGAAAAAGAAGACAAACTCCAGTTCAGGACAAGAATGGTTTATGTGCACAAACACAAGGGATATATATTCCATCATTTTATTAATTCGCACGCATCTGCTTCCTTATCTGCCTTTCACCTTAGAACTTCTCTGGGTCCTGTTAGATTCCCCAGAAAGTAACTCCTGCTCTCTTGGTCTGTTACACCGAATCCACAGTGGACAGGAAAGACCCCTGACTCAGCAGGTCACCGCCTCCTGTCCCCGCCTCCGTAGCAGGACATGGGGCTGGGAAGGAAGGGGGAGGGAGGCAGGGAGCAGGAGAACGTACGAAGTTCAGCCTGTTGTGAGGTTGGCTGAAAAACCCTGCAAAGAACCCAAAGAAGTGCGGGCGGTGGGGTGGGGGTTGGCGGAGGGCGTGTGAGAGAAAGACAGGGACAAGCCAAAGACAATCGGGGTGATTTGGGGACCAACGAAAGCTAACTTTAGAGAGCAGGACTCAACAAATTTCTCTCAAAAACATAAATACTTCCAAATACAATAGGCTTTGTGTTCTATCTATTTACAGAACTTGAGGCAATTTCTTTAAAAATTTATAAAAAGAAAAATTATACTTGTTAAAAACTTGCAGAAACCTCACCTTTTTTTTTCCTCAAGGGAGAATTAGGTTGTCAAATATAAGTAAGCAAAAAATACTAGAGTATATAGAAATACCTGAGCCACAAAAATAAATCATTATAAGAACTGGAGTTCTAAATGTAAATGACATCATTGATAATTTCATAAGCCTGTGTTTTAACTGTGTTAAAGTTTAATTTTCTCAGGTAATTCAATTGTGTATAGAGTTTGTTTGTCCTTTCCTCATTTAAAAAAATTAAATTAAAAAAATTTCAAAGCTGTTTAATACTAGAGATATTCATTTATCTCTACGGTCTCCCTCATTGCAACTATAATAATATCTGTCCTCTCCAAAATTCATATATGGATTTCGGTGTGTCTCCAGGCTATCCGGGGCCAAGGAAAGTTTTAAAAATATAACTACAGTATATATGTTCTGCTGTAGTTCTCCAGGAGTGTCTGAGAACAGGCAAAAGTCTGGAAGCAGGGTCTTCGAATTCTGATTTTGAGGGTCTGCAAACTCCAGAGACAGGAGAAGGAACCCTCACAGGCAACTGGTAGGAATTTGCCTGACAACACCCAGCTCCACGAAATATCTTGTTTATTTTTCTCAGTTCTCTCTGTCTTAAACTCCAGTTTTTCAGGACAGATGGGAAGGTCAGTCTCAGTCGCCTTGGCAATTTTTTTGCCACCCCTTAGTTAGACCCTAACAGAGTCCTGGGTGGTCCCGGGGGACAGGAGGAGGCTCCGATCGTGCTGGGACTCCAGTTTCCCCCTTCGGCTAAGATTTCGTGCTGGGGCCTCCCTGTCCGTCAGGTCCTGCTGCTCAGTGCACGGAGGGGACACTCTCCCACCTCTCCCTCCCGGGGGGCATTATTCTCAGTGCATCCTCCCGATGCCCCAAACACTGAAGTGCCATCTTGGAGGGCTCACTGCAGCCCCATCGAAAGTCGTACCGCACCAGCGCTGGGGCCACGCCGTGGGGTGCAGCCGGAGCAGGCTGGAGGGTCCCTCCCTCTGAAGGGCCCTGCGGAGTTGAATGCTTCCCAATCTCGTTATCGTTGCACCTGTGTTGTATGCGCGAAATCTGAAGGGACATCAGAGGGGGGCCTCGAGCCCCAGCTCCCGGGAGCTCCACCCCCTACCACAAGTCCTCCGCTGGCCACTTCCCGGCCGTCTACTCTTCGCCAGCGTTCCCGTGTCGCCCATTGGTTACGCCTTCGCTGTTACCGCCGTACCTTTACTGTCTCTCTCGTGTAAGGACGGGGGGTAAAAGTTTGGCAAAACAAATTAAATAATCTTTCAATTCTTGTGATGGCAAAGGCCCTCTTCCAGGAATTCCTACTGTGTCCTTGTCTGGTCCGCACCCCTTTCCCTTTGTGTGATTTGAGGTCCACTGTGATTTTCATCACTGCTGATTAGTTTTGCCTGTTCTCGGAATTCTCATGAATGGGAATCAATCCATATTTATTTGTTGTGGTGTCTTCATTCTTTTTCTCATCTTACTTTAAATGGTACCTACTCGTGCTGTTTCATGAGCTGTAGTTCCTTTTTTGATCTATAGTGTTTAATTTATAAATACACCACGATTTATTTACATGCTCTGACAGCGCATGCATGAGTTATTTCTACTTGGGGCTCTTATGGAAAAAATAAGCAAACCGCTAGCAGTGCGTGTCTTTGGAGGACGCAAGCACTCATTTCTCTGAGTTACACGCAAGCCCCAGCAGTGAAATCCCCCCGCGGTGGATCGCACCGCAGGCTCTCTTGTCTTCGGTTTCAGGAACCCTTCATGCCCTCCTACAGGACTGAGGCCACGAAATATCTTTGTTTATGTGGACTGGACCTACAGATATTTAATGCACTCAAAATTAAAGACTCTAATTTTATTTTATTTATGTGTTTCAGTTACAGTTTACAATCAATATTATTTTGTGTTACTTTCAGGTGCACAGCAGTTTTAATTTTGGGGACATACACTCGGACGTGGGGTCGCTGGATCATATTGTGGTTTGACTTTTAATTATTTGAGGAACCTCCGTGACATTTTCCACAGCGAGCCCTCCGTTCCACGCTCCTGCCAACAGCGCACCAGGGTCCCCATTTCTCCACACGCGCGCCAGCCTGCGATTATTTTGGTGATGGCGCCGCCCTGCTGGGGGCGGGGCGAAAGCTCGCTGAGGTCTAGTCTGCGTTCTCTGAGGGTTAGTGCAGCACGTTTTCATATGCCTTGGTGGCCACTTGCATGTCTTCCTGGAAGAAGTGTCTACTCAAATCCTTTGTCCATTTTTTAAAATCAGGTTGTTTGTATTTTCAGTATTGAATTATATGAGTTCCTTATATGTTACGGGTCGTAACCTCCAACATTTTTTACAAACATGCTCTCGCACTCCATAGGCTGCCTTTCCACTCCGGACTGTTTCCTTCGCTATGCAGAAGCTCTTGGCTTGATGCAGTCCCTCCTGCCTATGGTTGTTTTTGTCACCCGTGCTTTTGGTGGGAGCGCAAAGGGATCGGCGGGTTGGTCCCCCATGAGCGGCTCTCGCTGCAATAATTGTTTTCTCTATTAACATGTAATGGTTTCATTACTGCTATTTTGAAATAAATAAAAATACATAGTAAAACACTAAACAGAATATTAAATATACCTTTATTTTAAAATAACAATAATAAACCCATTAATGTTCTATAGTATCATTATATGGTTTGTAGTTATATTTTATATGTTGTTATACATTACACATCATATTAGTATGATAGGAGTGAGGTAATACAGGTATATTAATGTAAATATTTACTTAGCTCCGTATTAAAAATGAGAACACTGTGTTCTTTACTGTACATGTTATACCTCAGATCAGAGGTTAAAAAAAATGAAAAAAGAAATGCTGTGCTCTTAGACTTTTCTAATACGGATAAATTCAAGTGTGCTTATAATTAAAACATAATCATATTAGAGGCAGCTTTGAAAATATAAGAGCTGCTAAGAAACTCACTAAATAAAAGATGAAATATTCATCCTACAAGCTTCAAGGACCTATCTTCCATCACGGATCAGATCTGCTTGTGTTGGAAATTGAGAGTGTGGTACAAACACACAGCGACGGCCACAGTGGCTCTCCTGTCTGCGGTCAGCCTGCTCCCCCGCTCTGTGCAGGGCAAGGCCGAAGGCGGTAGCTCCGGAAGGTAGCAGTTTTCTTTCTGCTTCTTCTGCTGAGTTTGATGTCTGATTTACCTTGGTCATAAAGGTTAGGATTCCGGTATATAGCTATGAGACTAAAAAATACTAGAAACACTCCCACTAGTGAGTAATACAAATCATATTCTGGCTATAAGCACATACCCATTAGTTAGGGTCCTAACACTTGTGTTTATTTTAGTGATACAATTTTATCAAGTGGTTAGCTCTGCCCGGTTTCCTTAACCTGTTGTTAGAGAGCCTTGTCTGCACCCTCTGAACTCAGAGCCCTGCATCCCGAGAAACGCAAGGCTACGCAGAGATGAGGAGCTGTCCCACAGAAGCTCTGTGGTTATCTGAAGTCATTTTGTTTGATCTTTAGATAAGCCTTTCTCATTTCAACAGTTGCAGTTCGTGTTTCCTAAGTAGGAGTGGCAGCACAGAAACTGGGCTGCAGTTTACCTTTGCTAAGATCCGTTACAATACAAAGCACCCTTACAAATCCTATCTAAAATCCTATTTTTAACCCTAACTTCATTTTCAGAAAAGAAATAGCAACTTAATTTTAAACTACACTTAAAAGTACATTAATAAAAGGTTCTGCAAGATAAAAACTGTACGAGAAATACGAGGACTTTTCTTCACACCTTCCCTTTCCCTTGATCTGCCCGACCATGGAGAGCGGGGTCGGGGGCTAATGCCCAACCAAAAACAGCTCGTGAGAAGGGCAGGAGGCAGCCTAAAAGGGGAAGGGAGACAAAGGCGGGCAGGGGTGCCTTTTCCTGGCGGGTTTCCTATCTGGAACCAGGTCTGGGTTCCAGGAGGGAAGAGCTTTGAACTGGGGGAGAAAGACTGGCTGCGGCGCAGGGCTTGCTTTGTCACCTGGAAGCGACTGCTCTGCTGTGGAGACCGTGCCCAGACCTCCTGCAGTTCTGGAGAGCGCCTGCAGGAGGGGTGCGTGCAGGCGGCCGAGGGGCGCGGGAAACCGCCGCGCGCTGGGCCTGCGGGCCTGGGCTTGTCGCGTATACTCCGTATGCAGCACCGAAGCTTTATTAAGTGTAAAAGCACAAAATTGCCCATGTAACTTATGAAGCTTGTGGCCCTTTGGCTTCAAAGCATGGAGACAAGATTTCAATTGTCCAGATAAGCTAGTATAATCCCACATTCTCCTGGAGAGAACGAGTTTATTGAGATTATTGAGTGATGGGTGTTACCATATCATTTAACAGCCTGAGTGGCAGCCGGAGCTGTGCACTTCTACCCAGGACGGTCACCTGTGAGGAAGCAAGAGGGGCCACTGAGACAAGGCCAGCTGGACAGTCCCCAAGCTGGAAGTACGCTCACCGTGACCCGATCACGCAGGGATGGGGGGCAGGGGGACTCTCCTCACATTCCCAGTGCATGTACTTCTACATCCAGTTAACTGCAAGAACCTAAGTTTAATCTGTCTTTCTCTCTGGTACCCAAAAAAGACATACAGGTGCGTTTTCCTCCCCGTCTCAGCAGTCATAAGAAGTCTTCTGACTGCGTTAAAATGGCTGGGGAAACTAAATTTTTCTTTGGAGGGGAAAACAAAACTCCTGTGCTGTACGCTGCATGCATATTAAAGCTGAAGTCGGTCTGGGAACATCAGACAGATGCAAAACATGACGCTCGGGTCAGCTGCAGGGTTCAGGGGCAGGAACTGCTCGGAGGCTCTGTGCCACCCCCTCAGACTCCCCTCACACCCCCTCAGAATCCGTGGGAATGAACCAAGAGGTAACATAACAGGAGAAAGGACATGAGATCAGTGGTTCTCCGCTCCAGCTCAGATCTTTTTCTAACACAGTAGCTGACTTTCATCACTTCGTCTCTTGGGCCTTATTTTTCCTGTCCGCCAAATACGAGTATCATACTAAATGACCCCCTTCTAATCTAATTATAGACATCTAATCCTTTGTAATTATCGAGGACCTGTCACTAATTTAGCAAGCTCATTCGATGTATGTGCACCCAAAAAAACTGTCATTTTGACACACACCATCATCCCCAGGGTGGCTTCCATAACAGCAAGGAAGGTAAATGATGAACCACAGAAAATAAGCTCTTTCAGATATCAAAATATGACCCGATGCACCAGTAAACCAATGTGAATGGTTTTTCTGGTAACTCAATCAGCACACGAAACTGGAAGGACAGGCGAGTTTGAGATGGTGAACAGGTTTGAAAAAGAGCTCGTGCACCCCCAGGCTTTGTCACGCCCAGCCCAGCCCCCCTCAGGCCGGGGTTGTACCCCCAGCCCTGGCCGGCTGCTCACAAAGAGAAGACCTGGGTGTGTGTGACCATTCACTTATTTTTGTCACAATCACTTGCTTCAGGAAGTCAGGGGTTTGAGAGTCCAACGACCTGCTGGTGTGACGATGAAGGAAGAAAAACTAGCCTTTCCCCTGGGGTCCCATCCGACTTGGCCTGGAAAACGGTTTTCAGTTTGGCCATCAGATATCGGAAGACTGGATGCTAGCCCTGACCAGTGTGGCTCAGTGGGTTGAGTGTCGTCCACAAAGTGAAAAGTCGCCAGTTCGATTCCCAGTGAGGGCACATGCCTGTGTTGCAGGTCCCAGGTCGGGGGCGTGAGAGGCAACAGGTCCATGTTCCTCTCTCACATCGATAAAGAAAATAGTTTTTTAAAAGATCGGGTGCTGACAACTGAGAGGTGCCTAGATGACAGCAGCCACAAAGTCAGGGGACAGTGAAGGTGTCACTGCTACTCAGGACACTGGGTTGGAGAACCATGTGAAAGAAGACAATGCAGGCCTTTGAGTCTCGAATACCTGCTCTGTATGGGGTGATGCAAACTGACTTCACTTTATTCTCAAAGGTGGACGTTCACACTGGTCGGCTGCCCCAGGAGACACAGTGCCATGTCGCAGAAGACATTCAAAGAGGTCCTGGAGACCACGTGTGGCGGATGCTACAGGAAAGCTGGAAATACTGAGTGAGGTATTAGACATGGCGACGCACAGTCTTGTTTCCGTTCCACTAATCCGAGAAAACACAACGATCTAATTATCATCTAGGATGACGTCCAGCTGTGCACGAGGGCACACCTGCCACGAAGACGGCGTGACCACAGGATCAACCTGTCGCTCGCCCCCAAAAACAGAACGTGGACTTTGTGGAAACTGCACCAAATCGCTAAGGGCCTTTTGGCCCAGCCCCGCCTTCCCAGTGGCTTGATGTCCATCCAGGACAGCAGCCGGCTGCCCAGCCCAGCCCAGAATTCCCGCCTCTCCCTCCTAACCTCATCCAGACAACGCAAGGAAGAAATAGCGCACGGAGCAGGTGTGCGGATCCGCGGTCCCCAAGGAGGATTTTCCGGGGCTGCTACCATGTGTTTACAGTGTAGGTCTCCAGCCACATCACCCAGCTCCCAGGAAATGTGTGCTGTGTGCCGTGCGGCCAGGCACCGACCTGGCGCTGTGAGGGGGGGGGAGGGAAAGCTGACACTGAAAACACAGAAGACGCTTCCGTGTCATCCGGATACCAGTTGATATGCTAGCATGTAATCAAGGCAGGCTTTTTCTGAAGGGAGAACCGTGGAGCTGGGATGCACTGCCGGAGAGGGAAAAACAGACACACTGTAGGGATGCAGGGCACGCAGACTCGTGAGCCAGCAGCTCCGAGGGGATCCCTGCACCGCAGATCGGATGGTACTAGAGGTATAAACGGAAGGTACCAAAAATTTTAAGTCAGACCTCAGAAAGCAGTTATTCAGAAGTGAAGCCATCAATACTCCACAAAGCCAAGGGGCCGCTTTTTTAAAAGAAATCATGAGCATGTAGCCAAGAAGCAATGAGCTATCGCTGCGGGGAAGGCTGGGCCTCACGGAGCCAAATCACCCCTTTGTACCTTCCCCTGTGCACCCAGCACAGCACTTCCAATGACCTTTTGGAATATTTTCAATATTCTTCCAAAAGGAGCTTCAGGATGAACCACTGAGCAAACATAGGGAGGGAACACGACCTCATGGATGGCTGGTCTGAGCAAGTGTTAAACACACTCATGTCCGAAAAGGGTGACTTCACTGATAATAACCAGCTTTGTGACAAAGCTGCCGCAGTGTGTCCAGACACGCCTTTCCTAGGCAGAAAGCAGCAGGAGACGCTGGAAAGGACGTCATATGAAAATGCGAGCAAATGGTTGCAGCAGTGATGGGAGGGTCAAGTATAAAATTTCGAATGACTTGCAATCGTTGCCACTTAAAACTCCAAAGGACAAAGTTTTCCCAAACCGAAACTAGACTAGAAGTCTGAGCTCCCGAAGACCATGACCTCTCAAAACACCACCAGCAAGGCTCCGCAGGTAACGAGATGGACCACGCATCTGTCCTCCGGTGAGGGCGCAGTAGTAGGGGTTGTGGCGGTCGCGGGGTGCACAGCCTGCGGGAGCCACACAGGGGCAGTAGCAGGAGAGAGGCTGCAAAGCCATCTGGCGGGGCTTCGAGGGCTGGGAGGTGGGGCCTGTGCAGCGGCTGCAGGCTCCGCACCTGCCAGGTGCTCAGAGTCACCCGGGACCGCAAAGCCCTGCGGCGACACAAAGTCCCACGAGGTGCTTTCACCCCATGTTCACGGAGCAAAGCGTATGCACACACAGGCACTTACAAATATACACACTGGGGCACACCCTTTGCACCACATGGCAACCGGCCCACTGCACTTTTTTGCACCTGAGGAAGGAAATTCGAGATGTGCATGTGGCCACAGCGGGAGCAGCTAAAATTACAGCCCTTTCTCTGTTCTTCATCAAGTGCCCCTCCCAGAAGGCCCTTCAGGCGTCAGGGGTCAGTTAAATCAGAGGTAGGGCAAAGACACCCCTCCTAGGAGACATATAAGAAGCAAAAACCCCCCAAAAGGGGGGGAGGCAGAACAAAGAAAGGTGCCTTCAAACTGGCCACGGCGAATTCTTTGCCCAACGGCTTCATAGACTGTCTTTCTTCCAAAAGCGTGGGAAGGGGAAGAGTGCTCTTCCTTGAAATCATTGTGGCAGAAGAAAACATTAAAATATGGCTACAGTACATTTCTACTGTTTTGGTGACAAAACATGTATTGACATTTTGACTCAATGAAAAACTCACGATCTTCTTTTTCCCTAGAGATAAATACTGACCTTAATAACCTCAATCGATGTCCCCTTTGGTATAAATGCAGCTAGATATTTGTGTCTCTTTGAGTCGATAGTAGTTTTTCCATAGAGTGTGCCAAATACTTTTTATTTTTTGAAACTTTCTATTATACATGTTATTTCTAATTATTCAAATTTATTAATCTAAAATCTAAAAACTGCTTGGATTTACTTTTGTCTGACTTGTAAAAGTTTTCATTCCAACCACTATTAATATGCTCAATTAAATTCATTTGTCCCTTTCAAAATGAGAGACCTTATTGCTAAATATTCAGAAATAACTAATTTTCATAATAACTCATGAAACGCTTAAAACATTTCTCAAAGAATAAATGAGTACAATTTGTGTCAAATTGGAGGATATCATACCACCTTTAACCCAAGACAAAATTCAATCAAGGAAGATGAGTCAATAACAAATTAAAGAATTATACATTTAGATGAGAGGGTGCAAGTCCTGGTTTTCTAATGGGAAGTATTACATTGTTATTATGAAGTGAATATCAGTACAAATGTTGAAGTTAAGTTTACGTTTTTCTGAGTCAACAACAAAAAGGGATTTATTCAGAAATATCTCATTCTATAAAGGCACGGCCTAACGTAATGCTTGATTTTGAAAATTTTGGCTGAAGTATAGTTTCCAAATCTTCTCAAATATCAGTTTCGTTCATTCCCCCCAAGGCCTGTTGGCGGCACCGTACACTCCGAACAGCCCGAGGCTCCTGAGTCACCTCCAGGGGCGCAGCACAGAAACCCTCCGGCACTGTGCTGTGCGGTGCCCCCATCCGAGAGAGGTGGGTGTACTCGGCTGCCGCTGTCTGAGGTCAAGTCCATTTGAGAAAGGTCACACTTACACAATCCATCCTTTGCTCAAGATAAGTACCTTTCAACACAGTTGTCTGCAGTAAGAAAATGTTCCCCCTCTGTCGCCCTGGGGCAGCCGCTGGACACATGGCTACTGAGCCCTTAAAACTGAATGTGACAGTAGAACCAGGTTTTTAATTTCAGTTATCTGTTAATTTACACTTAATACCCACATGTGGCCCCCGACTACACCAAAAGGATAGTCCTTACACAGTCTAGGGTTTGGCCTCACGTGCCGTGCGGAACATGTACCCAGACAGCCTTAGTCTAGTCAGATGATGCCTGCCTCTCTCTCTCTCTCTCTCTCTCTCTCTCTCTCTCTCTCTCACACACACACACACACACACACACACACTTTCTCTGACATCACACTATTTTCACAAAGCTGGGGGACACCTCAAAAACCATCCACAGGAAACGAGTCATGGCAGTTATTACTGGATATGGTTGAAATAGCATTTCTCTATAATAAGGGCACTCTTATTAAAACTTGTTTGCTTTTATAATCTGTAAAAGAATTTTGAAAAATGGCCTATCTATGCACACTTTTTATTTATTTTTTAAAGGTTTTATTTATTTATTTTTAGAGAGAGGGGAAGGGAGGGAGAAAGGGAGAGAAACATCGCTATGTGGTTGCCTTTCATGTGCCCTCTCCTGGGGACCTGGCCTGCAACCCATGCATGTGCACTGACTGGGAATCGAACCGGTGACCCTTTGGTCCTCAGGTCGGCACTCAATTCACTGAGCCACACCAGCCAAGGCTATTCACACTTTCTAATTTGAATCTAAAATGCTTATAATAATACATTGAAATAATTACAAAGGATATCATCTCTGACATTGCAAATGTCAAGATTTGAAAATATAGCTGTTCTATCATTTTTAAACATATTCAGTGAAATATAAATACCATAGCCATTTCAGACTTGCCATTCCCCATCCATCTAAAATAGGGATGAGCTCTTCCTCAAGCCCAGTTAATTACAGGTCACTCCTGTTTTCTCATTAAACGTGTACTTCTCTTCCATTCACCCCACACGATTGTATCCCAACGTAATATACTTTTATGCTTTAGTCTTTATTGACTGCCCCATCATACTCTTCTAAAGACTGCTTTTGTATTTCAAGAGTCCATAAGACCTTAAAATTTAAAACTAAAACAAAAAGCCCCTGGATTATAGTGCTCTCTCAGCCAGACTGGGCCTCATTATGAGGATCTATGGATTTGAGCCTCACACGCTTGACAATTACAATAAAACATGTATTACCTGAGGGCAAAACAATGAGGAGAACAATCTGAAAGCATCAAACAATAAAATAAACAAAAGAAAGAGACTATCGTAAATAATACCATCGCAGTGACCTCAGAAAATTCTTCATAGTTCGGGATGGGTCTGTCACAGTGCAGGCCTCCGAGGACGGAAGGTGGGGCTCAAGACTCCCCCGGCCTCGGGATACGAGGGCACACGCGCTCCATCCCCCTTCTTCCGCCTGCAGGGGCCCCTGCTGCCTGCCTGCGGTGAGGGCTGCATTGCAAACAGAACACACCTAAATGAGGTAGTGTTGGCTGCTCTTCTTTTATGTCCCATTGCTAATGTGTATGCTAATGAAGCCACCTCAAACACTTCCAAATTAAATGTGAAAAGATACAGATGAGAGAGAGTAAAAATTAATCTACATGCCCAACTGAGGAAGATACCTTTTCTTGGAAGAATACAGATAGACTCATAGTGCTTCAGGGCATCAGGGGCCCCCAGCGCCTCCCACACTCACCACCTCCGTGTTCCGGCTCGCATGTTAGCCGTGACCCCAAACTTCCACATGACAATTATGACAAAATATGCACTACCTGAGGGAGAGACGATGAGCTGAGCAAGCAAATGGAAAGCTGGAGACCCTGACAAAGGTTTTGTTGACAAAGCAGGTAACAAATAAACAAAAGAAGAAAGAAATCAAACAGCCGCCTGTAAGAGTCACAACCACTTTTCAATGCAAACCGTTTTCAAATGTGTACTCAGTGCTCTGATAACGAGCTGAATGATAATGACGAAGCTACCCGGGAGGATGCAGATTAGCAGACGACTAATTACTAATAAGGACAATGGGCCCTGTCTGCTCGCGCAGAGAGGGGACGGGGTTCACTGCGCAGCCAGGCAGGCTCACCGCCTCACATTATTTATTGATTTTCCCACTTTCAGCTTTTTACTTCACTTCACTAGCACATGGCTAATTATTTTCCGATAGCTTAGGAGCACATGATGATTTATTTCCAAAGAATGCTGATGTGTGGTGTGCATCTAAAATCTAATGTCTTTATTTTTTTCGTATATTTTTATTGATTATGCTATTACAGTTGTCTCATTTTTTTCTCCCCTTTCTCCCCTCCGCCCGGTACCCCATCCCACCATCTCCAGTCAACATTTTCCTGCCACCACTTTCCCCAGCCCCACACATCCCCACCTCCCACCCTCCATCCTTCCCCCATTTGGCTTTGTCCTTGATGCACATTCCTTGATGACCCTTCCCCTCCTTTGCCCCGTTATCCCCCACCCTCCTCCCCTCTGGTTACTGTTTTTTATTTCAATGTTGCTGGTTATGTTTTGTTTGTTTGTTTTGTGGATTAGGTTCCACTTCTAGGTGAGATCATAGGGTATCTGTCTTTCAGTCTAATGTCCTTAGAGTTGATAAAGAAGCATATTTATTCAAAGGTCCAGAGGTTCAAAGTTGCTCCTAATGAGCCGTGAATGGATCGTGGGCCAGGTACATTTTTAATCTACTGCCACCGAGGCTGGAGTAGGAGGGAGTCCCGACTATTTGGTTTTGAACTACGTGTTGATGTAACTAAGATTTAAAAAAAATAAAATAAAAAAAAAACACTCCCCAGTAATATTAATAAAATGCAATACCCTTTCCTAGACCGCCCTAGGAAAGCTGTCAGTTTTGTGTGTGTTTCCTGACTTTCTTCTCAGGTGTGAGTATACTAAGCGGGCTTTTCAGCCACGCCTGCCACCAACATAACCAAATCTGGAGACACACGGAAAGCACGTTTGTAGCTATTTACTCATCACTGAGACTCCGAGCGTGAGGGCCGGCATCTGGAGCCCACTAGCTCGGCTTCACCTGGCACATCGGTGTGAATGTTCTACCCAAAGAGCACTACGTTCACACCTTTTCATCTTTTGATGTTAAGATCTTCCGAACTTGGTGTATACAATGAGTTTTTTTCTCATACGCAAAAGGAAAGCTATGTTTCTTAACTAACACTATTTCTATAAGATAACATCAAATCAAAGAACAGCTGGTCAGAGATTATTACAAATATCAAACGCCTCTCCACGAGGGAAGGTGGGCCGTCTCTGTCCTGTCGCCAGGCGTGGCATGTGATTGGTCTCTGCCCATTAGCCCTGAACGGCTGCCAGGAGCATCACCCCTGGCTGCTAAGAGAAACATGTTCAGGGCAGCCATTGGTGAGGGAGGGGCTGGCAGGGCGGATCATGGAATGTGATTTGGTTTTCTGAGGACAAAATTCAATGGGCTCAAATTTTGTCACAGTCCTGTCTCTAAATTTAAAAATCTTCAAGGTCTGGCGAGTTGCCACAGTGTATGGAGTCGTGAAAGCAGCATCTCTTCCCTCCTTGCTGATCTGAGCCCCACGGGTCTCCAGGGCACAGTCTCCCTCTCAGCCTCACTTGGGTCTCCCGCGATCCTTGCCTCCACCACCAGGAAAGCCTCTTCAAGGAGGGGACGTCATAACTCGTTGCTGTGACCGCCACCTCACCGAGCACAGCGCTCGGCACGTAGGAGGATCTCTGCTGTAACAGGTGCTGAATGGAACTAGGAACAAGAAACTAAATTCTCTGCGATACTGGCTGACAGCTTCAAATGTGTGCACTTTGAGTCATTCGTTAACGTGTTAAGCAAATCTCAAGTATGAGCAAGGCAGCTATGCCAAAGCGTAATTTATCCCCACGGCTGTTGCCTTCAGTGGCAAAGACGCCTTCATATGACTGGTAAGGCCTTGAGTCAATCACCCCAAAAGAGCTCTCGAGAGTGGCCAATGTCACAGAAGCCACGCAGAATGCCGGTGGCCGGGCCTGGGGCAGAGACGCGGGCAGTTTTTCTCCACAGGTAGCGAGTTTCAGTTTTGCAAGATGAAAAAGTTCTAGAGCTGTTGTACAACAATATACACATACTTAACACTACTGATGTTAAGTAGCTTAACCATTTAAAAATGGTTAACATGTTAAATTTTGTGTTGTTGATTACAGCTTTTTTAAAAAGCAGGTTGTCTGTTGTAAGGTGCCATGACCAAAATGAAGGTCGGCAAAGTCTGACTCCCCTGAGCCCGGAGGATGTGCCACTTGATGGGTCGTCTAATGTCACCAGGCCTCCGTTTCCTCACCTGTGAGTTGTGAATGTCACGGAGAGAACGTGAGTGGTCACCCCGGGCAAGGAGGGTGACCCGGCCTGCAGCACCCGTGAGGCGCTGCCAGCAGGGCGGGCAAGCCCCAAGCCCCCCAGGACAGACAGCAGTGCGCCTCAGTCGCAGGTGCCACAGGAAGAGGGACGCCAGGCTCTGGTTTCTGGTACTTAGAATTACCTATCGGGACAGGTTCACGTTACGGCCTTTCGTGTTTTGGTCCAGTAATCTACAAAATACAGGCTGCTTAATTTACAGGTAAACGTGCAGTGCAAATAGAGTGGGGAGAAACAGCTAATTATTTTTAAAAACCAGAGTAAACAAAGTAGTCATTAGCAAAACAGAAGCCTACTAGGTCCAGTATCCAGGGTGGGGGTGCTGGTGACAGGGGCACAGCCCAGGGCACATTCTAAAGGCCTTGAGGTTTAGAAGTTCCCATGTGGCTTTGACCAAATACTTTTCTTTTGTATGTAATTAAAAAAAGATCCATGGTCAAACAAATAGTATTCTAATAACTATGTTCCTGAATTGTTTCTCTTTTATTATGCCACAGCGGTTATTAATGCCAAGAGCTGAAATTAATTGGGGGATTGTTCTGATTTAATGTGACATTAAGAAAGCCCAGGAAACAAATGGTTTGACTGGGGAACTGCAGAGACAAGCAGAGCCCGGATCACAGACAGTTCCGGGGCTCGCGTGTCCTGCGGCCCTGCCCGCGGGGAACACTCCGTGCAGTTCTACCTGTGTCTTCCCGATCCGGTCACCTAGGTCCCTGCAGGAGGGTTTCCTGAACTTTCCCGTGCCTATAACTCATGAGAAGCTCTCCTTAAAAGGCAGGTTCTCATCCTGTAGGCCTGAGGTGGAGCTTCTGATTCTGCACTTCTAAGATGTTTCCAGGTACAGCTGATAGGAAAACGTGGACACACAGGCAAGTCTGAATTGCAGACACCCAATCTTTCTTTCATGTGCATCAAAATTTCAATTTAACTCAGCGGCCTGTGTTTTTATTTGCTAAACTCTACTCCCGGGCAATGAGGATACTACCATGCACTACAGAGAGGCCTCCTGGAGCCCATGCGCTTTCCAAGGGCAGGCCTCTGACACACTGCGTGAGGCCGCCAGGGTTAGTGTCAGAAAGTCTCGGGTGACTACATCGGAAAGACCTACCAGAAGGGTCTGTGTACAGGTCTAGCGCAGGATCCCCCAAACCCACAAGACAAGATCGGTCAGAATTTTTTAAAAAGCATAATCGAGTCCATTATACTTTGGTACTTCTGTACTACTCTCAGTAACAAAGAAAACAATAGCGTAAAAAAAATCTGAAAAGATAAAGATATAGATCATGAGACTTGATCTAACTGACATCTGCAGAGCATTTTGCCAAAAAACAGCAGGGTGAAAACATTCTTCGGGCACGTGTGAAACTCCCTCCAGCGCAGGCCGCAGGCGGGGCCGGGCCGCGGCGCAGGGGCGCGGCAGTGCCGACCGGGTGCTCTCCAGCCACAGTGGAATCGGACCGAAACTTAGCTAACGAAGAAGATTTGGGATGTGTCTAAATATTTGGTATTTAAACATCACATTCCCACCTCGGCTATAGATCAAAGAAGAATTAGAAGAAAAATTTCAAAATATTTTGCATTGAATAAAAATTAAAACAGAACATATCAAAATTTATGGAATGCTATAAAACAGTGCTTAGAAGAAAATGTGTAGGTGTTAAGTCTAATACAAGAAAAAAATCTAAAATCAACAAAATAAGTTTGTTTCATAATCAGGTAGAAAAAGAACAAATTAAATGAAATACTCTACTCCTTGTTATCTGGGTATGTCCATGTATCGAACTCACTGAAATAATCTACATTCAAAAAATACGTGCATCTCATCCAGTACAAATGCGGCCTCAGCACCATTTACTCAGAAAACATCAACCAGGAATCACCCGAATGACGCACGGATCCTGGTGAAGTCAGGCAGGCCCGTCCGGGCGGCGCGTCAGAGGCCCCTCACCTGGACCCCACAGGTACACAGAGCCCCTTCGATACCCGCTATTTCCCAGCTCACCGCGTATGTTCTATTTCCTAGGACACCTCTTTTTCTTCTCTCATATTTGAAGTGTTTTCTTTATTTTATCTCAATGAAATCCCCATCTTTCATTCAAAAATTTTGTTATCAAATGATGAATGTAATCCAGTTGAAATTAACCTTACAATTGTGGGAAAATGGCAAATGTTTATTATATCTCAATGTTTCTAAGGGATATTTGGGTATAAAGTGAACACTTATTGAGTCTATCTGATTGATATTTTCCTGGACTCATTTGGGGTATAAAAATAATTATAATAATAACAGCTACACTTTATCAGGAGTCTTCTGCATGTCTGTCAATGTGCTGTGTGCCTTATGGACAGTATAGTATGTCTTTTAATCCCCCTGAAATTTTTTTTTATGATTTGTAATTGTATGTTTGCTTTGAAGATGTGGAGAATGAGACTTAGAAAGCTGACCTTTTTGCTAGGCGTAGCACTTGTATGGGGCTGAACTGGATATTGAAATCCTGTCCACGTCTCCAAAGCTCATGTTATGGAAATAATTTGATAAAAAGCTTCCCTCCACCTATACGGCAATAAAAGTCTTCCATACACGATTTGCAGAATGTACAATGAGCTTTCGGCCTATTACTTTTGAAAACACCTTTAATTAACCAGGGAAGCCTGAAGAGTCGCTCGGGGAAGCAGAAGAGTGTGACCTTCGTGCACCCTCTGCCGTGAGGGGGCCTCCTGACGTTCCCGGAGCGGCCCGGCGCCGGTCTTCGAAAGGAGGCTCGTGGGGGGCAGGGAGGCCTCCGGCATTCCGAGAGGCTTACGGAGCTGAGCTTGTCACCCTCGAAGAACACACCGTTACACTGGAAAAAGAACAGCTCACAAAGCTCAATACCACCCGGAGGAGGATTGTGAATGGTGTGTTCACTGCAATATTCACAAAACACTCTCTGGCACATTTATCCCGGACAGTCCTGGTACACAGTAGGTGCCAATTTTATGCAAGAAGCGAAAGGACAAATAAATTAGACAATGAGAGAAAATATAAAGAAATGCTGGAATATCTGGCTGAGAATGTAGACGCTGTAGACGGCAGGCCGCCATGTGAAAGGCTGGTCAGCATCAACTTGTACTAAGCAACTGCAAGTTATAACACTGACACACCACTGCGCACAGCTATGAGCACGTCTAAAATCTGGAAGTTAACACTGTCCCCTGACGGTGAGGAGGTGGAGAGGTAGGAACCCTCACTTATCACTGGTTATTAATGCAAAACTGCGAGACGGTTTACAAAGCCAAACAGATCCTGACCATTGGACTCAGCACTCGAGCTCCTAGGCATTTGCTCAACAGATTTGAAAACGCGTCTCCACACAAGACCTGCATGTAGGTGTTTATAGCAATTTTATTCATAATTACTAAAAACTAGAAACAAGGGGTCCTCGGCCTGAATGAACAAAAGAGACTGACATACTTTCATACAATGCAAAAAACTATGCAGTAATAAAAAAGAGCTATCAAGCCACGGAAATACATGCATAACATCTTAAACCATATTGCTAATTAAAATAAGTCGATCTGCATCGCTGTAGGACTTTAATTATAAGACATTCTGAAAAAAAAAAAAAAGCTATAGAAAGAAAAATGTATCCATGGTTTTCATGGTTTAGAAGAGGTGGGAGCTGAGTAGCAAAGCCCAGTGTATTTCTTAGGGTGGCGAGGTTATCCTGTACGACACCTGTCTTGGTGAACAGATGACATTATGCATTTGTCAGAACCCGTATCTTTATAGCCCAAAGTTATCGTGATGGATATTAAGTTTTAAAAAATCATTAGCAAACAAGAGGACCCTAAGAAGGATTAAAGAGTAACGGAGACTCTAACTGCAGCACAAACGTGTGACACAACTTCACTGAGAGCTACAGAGAAACAGTGCTCAGCCGTGTGCCCTGGGGGAGTGGCGTGTGCATGGTAAGAGCAGACAGTATCACGCGCTGTGCGTAGATGCCGCACCGCAGCCGACGGAGCCGCCCTCCATGGGCTACAGCGGACAGTGCTCAGGCTGCTACACACATGCACTGAAACTGAAGAGGGGAGGTTCCTTAAGTGGACATGGAGAATGGGAGTCGGCATTCCCACTTTGCAAGGTGAGTTTACAGGACGCCAGGAAAGGAGGCTAAGAGGATCCCCGTGGTCACCTGTGCGAGCTGGAGGCATCAGGATGAATTCGCGTCTAGGTTACTGTACATACAGAAACACTTATAAACACGTGCATGTAAATGGGTTCAGGCACACGTTCCTTCTCTGTGAGCTGGAGAGACCTCCAGTCAATGACACCCACTGGTAATGAGCTCACCCATTGCCCAGGTTATGTTTTCTGGTAGCAGCCCCTCCCCAGGGCTTCCTGGAGAACTGGCAGGTCCTAGGGCCGATGCAGGGGAGGCCCAGGTGCGCCCTGAGCCTCGCGCAGCGCGAGGAGGTAGGAGCCTGCCATGCAAACACATGCGCAATGAGGGAGGCGTACAGCAGAGGGACACTGCGGGCCACAAAGGAAATTCCCCTTGGCCACAGTTGGCAAGGTGCGAGAACACAAGACAGAGAGCAGCACGACCACAGCCCAAGGGCGAACGCACCCCAAGCCCATGCTCGTGTAAACGGTGACCCAATTGTTTAACTACCAGGTGAGAAAGGACAGATCTCGCATGCAGTACGATTCCAAATAACTTATGTTTGTAATAAAAATTATAGTCTACTCTCGAGGGTAGGGGACATAATTCCTTACATTCTGCTGTGCATAGTGGCTTCCTTCCAAGAGTGTGCAGTGAAGTGATCGCTGAAGGAGGAGCTTCACATTAGAGAAACCTGACAAACCTGGGGGTCAAGGTCAGTATCGGCAGTGACTATGGATATTGATAATGTGCCCCCTTGACATGGAAGGTGAAACTGTCACTTTACCTTTGTGAACTTCCTCCCAAATGCCCATCACCCCCATCTAATTAGAAGCAAACACCAGACAAATCTCAACTGATGGAGCTTCACAAAACACCTCAAATGTTCAAGGTCATCAAAAACACAAAGTCTGACAAGCTGTGACAGACAAGAGGAGTCCAAGGGGGCAGGCCACATGTCACTTGGTATTTGGATGAGAACTTAGAACAGAGGAAGTACATCAGGCAAAAATCTAAGGAAATCTCAATAAAATATGGACATTGGTTAATAATATTCTATCATTCTTAGTTTATTAATTGGAACAAATATACCATAACAATGTAAAATAACATGAGAAACTGGATGACTGGTACATGGGAACTCTCTGTACTATCTCTGTAATTTTTTTATATATCTAAAGCTGTTGAGGATGGGGGGTGGGGGTGGGGAAAGTGGGGGTGGGAAAATGTTGACAAAACAAAACAAAAAAACAGACGGGGAGGTTAACAATAGTATAGGAAACTGAGAAGCCAAAGAACCGATATGTACAACCCATAGACATAAACAATGTGGGGGATGATGGGGTGGGGTTCAGGGTAGAGGAGATAAAGGGGAGAAAAAAATGGGACAACTGTAATGGCATAATCAGTAAAATATACCAAAAAAAAAAAAGCTGTTATAAAAGCCAAAGTTTATTTAAATACATAATCCAAAGTAATTTTTTCCATGGAAAACAAGACCAAGTGACAAATAGTAAACGCTAACTTTTCCAAAACCTTGTCCCTCCTTTCATATTTGAGGAGTACATTAGGGAGTGACAAGTAACCGCCCCCCCCCCCCGCCCCTGCCACCCACACACAGTTAGCTCTGTAACCCATGTGATGTTCAAGGCGCTAGGACTCACACCATGTTACTCTCCCAGACAGTTCGCATACCATGGCGAAGCCTGGCCCCGCACCCAACCCGCCCACCTCCCTTCTTCGGAATCGCTCGCAGTCCTAGGTAGCCCGTTCTCTCTTTAGCCTTTCCTGTGACTGATCCCGTGATCCCCAGTCAGGGGCCCTGGGTCCAAGCTGTGAAAACCTCTCAAATGATTACTCTGCCTAATGAGATACAACGTCTTAGAATATTTAACAGTGGAGTCTGCAGGGGCTGATTAGATGCATCTTCAAGAAGTGTCCTGGGAAGGCCCTACTAACAGGCAATGTGACCCGCAGCCCTCTTGTACTGGGGGGACACACCCCTGAACTGTCTCAGATGGAAGAAGCCGGCCTTCTCACCCGCAGCCCCTGGGAGCGACCGATGGGAAGCAAGAGCTGGCCCGTCCCTCTTTGCACCCGGCCCCAGGACGCAGACAGGGACACAGCTCTCAGGTGTGCCGCACACGCGGCCTTTGCCGTTGTTTCTTCTGATGAGGACGCAGTTACTGAGTTTGTTCACCTGATAAACCCCTGGTGCCTAGTGAAGACTCAGGTTAAACATGCCTTTCTGACCTCCCCCTGAACCCGGCAGAAGTGCTCATTCCCTTCTCCCTCCCAACAAGCCGCCCTGGCCATCACCCTAGCACCAGTCATAGTCTACCCCAGAAACATGCCCCGCACCCACGGCACGGCAGGCCTCTCAGGGTCGTGGGACAAGGCAGCTCATGTCTGTGCCTCCAGTACCTGGTCTATGACACACTGGGACACTATACTAGTGTTTGGCTAAATTAATGAAGGGAGGAAATAAAGAATAGACTTGTCTACATGTGCAGGACTTTCCTCTTCTTTCTTCTGTTTATTCAAATAGTCTTGACAATGAAAGTATTCTCCATGATCACATTTAGCAATAAGAAATAAAGTGATCTGGCTTCTAGTTGAGCCTTCCCACTAATTTTACGCTAGCATGTACCCTTGCTCACCACACACACAGGCATGAACATGCAAGCACACACATGCAGACATGCCATGCACATGCATGTGCCAACCTACCCATGAAAAAAACCGACCTGCACTTCCCCGTACTTGTTCACAAACAAGTCCAACATCTGGGTGTTAAATGCATGCAATGACACCTGTCTTCTTGGGTACGAAACAACTCCATTTACTTGCTAATTCATCCATTATAGAAAGGAAGAGATTCTGTCATATTTCATCTGCAGATGATCTAAACATAGACACATTCTGAGTAATGCATCTATTTCAATAAACTGCTATTAGGGCCAACGATTTGGATGTCTCATGAAGTTCATTAGATGTGAAGTTTTGCACACTTCCAATCACATTCTCACAAAGTTTCAAAAACAAAACTTTCTAAACCAAGAAAAAAGGAAAATATTTTTCATAAATGTGCCATTTATTTCAAATAATATTTGATTTAAAAATTTCCAACAGAGCAAAATAATCTGAGCTTTTCAATTATTTTATGTGATTTAGCCTGTTTGTTTTTTAAAGGCAGTCTAGTATTTTTTAATTTTATACAGCATACTTATTATATTCCTAAACTGAAAGAATTATGATACACCACAATTAATTTCCATTGAAATTTTTAACTGTAAATTATTTTAAACATACCAATTATCCCAAAAAAACATATAGATAAGTCTAATGTTAACACCATTTCCTAATTTAAACATGTTCTAAAATCTGAATGACTTGCTATAACCATTAAGTGAAAACAGGATTAAAGATGAGACTTAATTAACCTTGATGTCACTTTTACTACATTTTAAAAGGATGGCTCTCATGAAATTTTAGATATTATCAAGCTATCTTCTTATTAGACTCTAAAATGATTAAATGAGACATACCTTTGGTTCAGTTAAATGATCAACCCAATTTAAGGAGTTCTGACATTTTTAAATTGCTGTAATTTTTATGCACAACTCATCAAATCTGACAACAACATGGGGAGACAAGAGATGCGCCTTCCTCTTGTCATGTGTTGTTATTGACCACTTAAAAATACTTTGTCATGTATTATAATATATAATACTGGGACCATAACGCCGCCGATGGAGCTATAAAAGCCTTCAGAACCGCGCTGCGAGAGGAGCAGAGGACCAAGGCAAAGGCCGCCGCGGAGCTGAGAAGGCCTGACGGAGCCGCTGTGGCGTCACAGAAACGAGAGGGGTCACGCCAGGAGCCCGCAGGGCTGCTGATGGGATGAGTCGTGGACGCGTCAGATCCATCGCCAAATTGGCACCGAGTAACTGTGGATTATCTTCCACTTCTGGACACCAAAGTAAGTTCCTAACTACAAAGATGCTCTTCTGACAGTGAAGCAAGAATTAAAGGAAGTGACGTAGCTCAGAAACCCCTGCCCTATCATTTGAAGGTGAGACGTGGTTCTTCACCGCTAACCACGCTCCTCGAGGGCCAGTTTAGAACATTCGACAACGCACTCACCCTGCATGAGTTACTTCCCAGTGAGAACTCCCACGTGCGCTGCGTTCAGAAAAAGTAAATATGGTTGTCACTGACCAAATAAATTTAGAAACATTGTAAGACAATCCGTTTCCTTAAAGTATAAGAATTATTTTAAACATAAAAACAAAAACCTGTACACTGAAAATACATTGATGAGTGGGCAAGTGTGGTTACCAAAAGATTTATGTACTGAATTTACTCGAAAACCCCTTTAACAGAATGGTCATGTGTGTGCACACTCTGAGGTCATTCTGGAAGAACATACCTGATGTGGTTACTAGTCATTAGCCGCTCAGTAGAAGTGACACTGAACTTGTTTTCTTAATTTTGCATATCTATATTTTTATTTTTCTATCTATGAAGTACAATGTATGTAATTCTACTTTAAATAATTAAAAAATAGAAAACACTATGCAAAAATCTTTAAAGCAAATAAGAATGACATTTTGGCATTCCTCAAAAGATCCAATAGTGTTACTTTAAAGTCTCGAATGTATTAAAATTACCTTTTAATACTTAAAATTTGAATTATATAAGATTTGTCTAAGAAAGATGGATTGGGGACAGATCTTTTTTACATGACTGTATCTTTTTTAATAATTGAGGATTCACGACATAAGAATGAAACATTTTTAATTAAAAATCTGGACGGAGAGCGGCCGGCATGCAACAGTTCCTGCCCCTCGCTGGCCAGCGTCATGGAAACGTGGGCCCTTTCTCCTCGTAGGTGACATCGTTCTCCTACACTGTGATTCGCTGATGTCCCAGGAGGCAAGCGGGTCCCATACGTGCAGCTCTTGCAATGCTGCCGCCATCTAAATGGCTTCTAAATAAAATAGATATTGCTGTCTGCCAGGGCGGGGAGCCCAGTCAGTGCCCCCCTCCCCTGTAGGAGCCGCCTCCCTACGTCTCGGACCCCTGAGGTTGTCTGGTTCCCACAGATACGTGCATTCGCTGCTGGAAACTACGAGTGGTCCAAATGTTTCAGAGTAATATATGCGGAAGTGATGTGACACCACTGTCACAAGGCTGCCAGAAAGGGTGCAGACACACAAGTATCTGACTCACACAGGCACAGGGAAGAAAATTATGCTCTTTCTCTCCATACGGTTAGAAAAGGACTCATTTTCCTGTTCAGTCCTCAAAGCAGAGTATCCAATCACCCCCTTCCCCAAACACAGAGGGAGCCGTTCAAACTCCAGAGCCCGGGGCGCCCAGTTCCAGGAGAGAAGGGTGGCCCCCATCGTGACTCATAGGCAATTTATCAGGGGAGAAAAAGGCAGTGACCACCTGTTCCTGCCTGCAGCACCCCCTGCCCCCATGCTTCAGGCCTTATCTCCTGCAGAAACCTCATTAGCACCGATGGCGCTCTGACCTCTGCTATCCAACAACGGAAACGTACAGTGGCCGCTTAAAAGTGGTTTAACAGCGACAGCCACTTAGCAAGGAAGGGAAGAGTCCAAAGGATAAGATCAAATTTATAGGGCTCTTGGTACCAATTTTGGCCAAATATTTAATGATACTTTTATGAAGCAACCAGAGCAGTGAGTGCGCGTGCTGGCGGCGGCTCCTCCCCGGCCTTCCCGGTGCAGCTGTAGTCACGGCTGACAGCCGGGACAGGGCAGGCGGCAGCGGCAGACGCAGGGCAGTCCACACAAGTCGTCGTGTCCTTGAAGAATTTAGAGTTGGGCACATTTTAAAGAATGATTTCGAACATTAATTATCGTCTTCATTAAAAAAATACCTTTAAAAACACCATTAACTCTATGTTCAGTCCGTAAACTGATGTGTGGCCACAGAGCTGAGTTTAAGGGGAGCATCTTCCAGACAGACGGTGAGGCACTGCGCGTGCGCAGCTTTGGCCCCCAGCTCCATCCCGCGGGATGTTGCTGTTTATTCCGTAATCAAAACACTCTGAAGCCTGTAATTCACCCTGACACAGGTATGAGTGACGGGTCCCCAAAATGTTTAGTATGAACTCCTCTAAACCCTTAATTAACGTCTGACTTCTGTCATGAGCCAAAAAAACATTTAATTACTTACAACAAAATAAAAGACATTAAGGCTTGATGAGAACTAGATTTGTGCTTTTTATTCTTGCCCTTGGCCTTGAACATCACGCTCTTGTGATTGTGTCTTCCCAGCAAATGCCAAGTCCCGGCTGGTCGGAGCCAGTCCTGGCCTCCTCCTGGGTTTAGTGCAGTTTGCCCGGCACTCCCCTCTCCTCTCGAACCCCCCGGTTTGCGTGAATGCAGCGACCTGAGTGAGTGACCAATCCTGAGGTCAGTTTAGTATAAGGTGCGACTCCTAGCGCAACTCAGGTACAAGTTTAAATACAAATGCTCAAGGGCACCAAGACTCGTGGGCTGCGGCCCTGGAGAGGATGGAGGTTTCTCCTTGAAGGCAAATAGCATGGCAGCAAAATCAGTCTTTAGTCACAGTTTTAATTCTTCTGAGACGAGCTAGGAAAAGAAAAACCCTCCAAGGGCACTTGAACATTGACTATGTTATGATGCTTCTTAGGGATTAATCTTTGAGATTAATGAGACTTTGAGATTAATGGAAAAATCCAGGATAAAAATGCAAATTCCATTGAGCTTTTTCCTCCTCTCAAACAAACTTTTGGGAGCATTCCAGAACTATTACCAATTTGTATTTTACCCTCTTTCAGTGTTGCTACGGAGAAAGAGATACGTGCTGTGTCCCAAGGCAGGCCGGTAAGACCAGTTTCTTTCGGGGCTTCCAGAGATGAACGCTGCTCAGGGCAAGGATTTTAAACAGGCCAGACTGTGTCTTTCTACATCTCAAATTTCTAATTCAGCAAGAAATTCTCATAAACATTTAACAAAAAGTTAAACTACACAAAATTTCCTTTTGTGCGTTTTTCTTCCAACTGTCAAAATTTCAAGCTAACCAACCATCAACCCGTTAAATTCACCTCTCCAAAGGTCGCACTCCACCCCAGAGGGCCCAGACAACAGACCCTACAAGTCATACCTCCCCTACCCAGGTGTTCAACTTCCCTACTAAGACCTATCACAGAAACGTGTATTTGTTGACATTGCATTGAATTTAGAATTTAATATAAATAGAATTGCTCTTCTTTATGTAGACCATTCCTAATATCCTTTAACAGAATTTAAAAATTTCCCCGTAAGCATCTAGTGTGTACTTTATGATGTTAATTTCCATTTATTTTTTTGTTGTGGCTTTTGTAAAGTTTTTCTTTTTCTCAAATGTTTTTTTTCTAAACTTAGCATTATATAAATACTTTTTGCAAACTGATTATGTATCGGGAAATTTTAGCTAATATTTTAGTTTTTAAGTAGTTTGTCAATATTTTGCTATTTACATTCAATTGCAAAATCAGATAATCATGTCTTCTGCAAATTATGAAATTTGTTTCTTTATTGCAGTTTTTCTACCCCTTAATTCATGTTCATGTCTTATTGCTTTGCCTAAAACTTCGGGTGGAATGTTGAACATTCTTTACTAGTCCTCAATCTTAGAAATATTCTTGACTTGTTCTTGGAAATTACTTAGAAACATTAAGTCTAAACTTCCTCTCTACATATGCTCATTGCTATTGGAGATCATAGCAGTCTATATAAAATTAGAGAAGCTCTCTTTCATGTTCAATTCCTGGAGAGTAATTATATTAAATATCATTTCGGCATGCCCTGAGGTGGTGCCACTCATTTATTCCATTAATGTGGTAAATTATATGTAGTATTTTCTGATGTAGAATTCTACTGAATTATTTGAACCACTTATTCATCATCTCAATATTGTATATTTTAAGTAACAAATTTCAGTCAGCTGTAAATTTGCTGCTATCTCAGGTAACTTTTCACTTTTTTTTCAGCACTTTGAAATTCCATGAGGAGAGCGAATAAGAACAATAACGTGAGGGTCTCAACAGGTGGTTGTGTGTTTATTATTTCTGAATTCTTCTCTAAACCATCTCTCTTTTCATCGATAAACTATTGTAGTTTTTCAAATTACTGAATTTCTCACCAAAGAATCAGGAGGAGAAGGCTCAGTAGCTACTTTCTAAGTCCTCACTAACTTTGAGAATATTTATCTCTTCACTCCAATCCTGAGGACGGCTCACAGGAATAATTGTTTGCCAAAAAGCATTTGGAAAATTGTGACTTCTAAATTGGTTATTTCTATGCAAAGTGTTTTGGCCTTTTTATGAGGTGCTTTCTAATTAACTTCAATTTGCAAATCACAGTTGACTCTAATTTGCAAATTTTATGTATTAATGTGAGTCAGGAATAGTTAATATTAAGTGTGGCCTAATTAGGTTACAAAAATAACAGGGGCATCGTCGGCTTGGTGTTTATTAACACAAAAACGTTTGGAACATAGTGTGGTCTCAGCAAAAGAACAGAGACTGGAGAAGAAGTACAAAATCCCAAACCCTCATCTGAATAAACCTTTCCTAGGACACTGTACTGTCTTATGCCAGATAAAGGTCCTCTCCAGTTCATCAACTTGCAGGGATGGCGACAGCCCATGACCAGCTTTGCAACAGTTTTAACTCAAGTCTTTCATGACAAGAGGCTGTGGTCCTTCCGTTTCTATTAATAAAATGTTCAGTGATTTTTTTTCTCCATCTAACACATTTGATACATTTAAATAGCAGGAGTGTCTAGGGTAACAGGATGAGCCATTATTCATTTATTGAGTGATTAATACCTGCTCTCTGCAGGGCTGTGAATGGGAAGGCAGACAATATTTTTTAATCGCGTGCCCCTTGTTGACGTGTTTATCAGCTCTGCTGGATTGCAAAACCTTTGAATGCTGAGATTTTTATTTTATTCTGTTATTTACTCGTCTTAATATGTCTATGGTCTGGTGCAGCTCTGAGAGAGGGTAAATGCACAATAAACACATGATGAAAAGATAATGAAGGGAAGGAGAAGGGAGTATAAACGGAACATTCGCCAAGGGTCCAAGTGACACTGCAGTGGCAGACTGATGGACAAAAGGCAATCAAGAGTCATTAATAAAAACAGAGCCCGCAGATACGGAAAGGGAAAAGGAGAAAACGCTCTCTCAATCAGGCTGGTATTTTTTCCTGAGTAGATTCCAATTTAATTTTAAGCTCCTATCAAACTGTCCAAGTCCATCAAATAACATATAGTCTAAGTAGACTTCTGGGGTTATAACAATATTAGCTTTACCACAGCTTAGTGTACTTATGCTGGAGTTTGAGCAGCCATTGAAATCTCAACGTTCGATACCCATGAGGAATCTAGTTGGGCTGAACGCTGGTCAGCTTGCCAAGAACACTCAATCTACACTCCATCCTGGACTAAGACTTTTGCACTTTTATCAAAATCACTGGTGGGGAAAGAAAGTCTTCTTAATAAGAGAGCAAACACTACTAATATCTGCTTACGATCAAGAGATCTTTGGAAGGCAGCAGGAAACTAGCCCAGAAACTACATTCGGACTAATAATCGGAGACTGGATTAGCTTTCGGTTTCAACAGCGGCACCTGCCGGGCCGGGGCGGCGGGCCAGGCCCGCTGTCAGCGGCAGGCAGGCGCTGCCCTCGTGCTGCTCATTCGCTCACTTAAAAATAAGCCTGCAATGCCCGCGGCAGCTAAAGCGCTTCACCGAACCTGCAGCCGTGGCAACCTGTTAAACATCCACTTAAAGAGACTCTACTCCCCTGAATGGCACATGCTCTTCTAAAACAAAGAGATAAATATTCCTTATCCATTCAGGAATTATTAATATATTCCTGAATATTTTAATCAGGTAATCTGGACATGAAAATATTTACACGTATACAAACGAAAGATGGGGAAGCTATTGCCATGCTTTTCAGATCGTGTAATTTTATCTCTTGCTGTGGGTTGAACTGTGCGGCTCCTGTCGAAGTCCTAACCCCAGGAGCTCAGGACTTGACGTTGGCTAGAAGTGGGCTTCTGCAGATGTAATTAGTTAGAAGTAGGGTGGGCTCTGGGGTTTTTGTAAGAAGATGGTCATATGAAAAAAAGAGAGACAGCCAAGGAGAATGCTGGCGGGGTGACACAGGCAAATTGGAGTGACACAGCTGCAAGCCCAGGGACGCCAGAGATGGCCACCGAAAAACCAGAAGCCAGGGCAGCCAGGATAGCTTTGAACAAGACTCCAGAGAGGGCATGACCCAGTGGAAGCCTTGGTTTCATGCCTGTGGCCCTCAGAATTCAGACCGTAATTTCTAAGCCAGCCAGTTTGTAGTACTTTGTTACGGCACCCCGGAAATGAACACACTCCTAAAACCTAAGAAATGTTATTTACTGCATATCGAAAAAATTTAGTTCAAACTCCAGTTTCTCTAGAAGCACTATTACCACTGCGGCTACTGTTGTCACAAAAAAGCGGCATATGCCATGTGTTTCACCAGGTGTCGTCATGGGTGCCCCTCACGATGACATACAGGGCACAAGTGTCGCCCTCTCAATTCACAGGGAAGAAAACAAGGGAGGGTTCGAGCGGTTTCAGTTTGCACAGCTAGTAAGTGGTAGACAACATTTCACTCTGAGTTACCTGGATAAAAATACATATTCCTAATCATTAAATTATACATACTTTATAAAGGCTTAGAGTAAATTTGCCAGGTCCAACTGAATTATAAAAATTGATCGTTTCATAAGATAATGCCAGAATAGTTTTAGAAAAAAACAAAATTCAGATGACTGAAATACCTAGAATTAAAGCCCGAAAGCCACACAATCCATGTGAAAACTGCAGATTTTTACTGAAAGGCAAAATACAATTGAAATCATTGAAAAGGTTCATAGCATTTCCTCACCACTTAGACATTCATTAACCAATAATTATAAAAGTTATCTGAAAGTTATTTAAAATTTTTTCAGCCTATTTTTAAACTAAAGCGTAATTGATTAGCACCTACATTACATTTATGCAAACCTTACAAAAACTCTAATATAATGAAGATAGGTTTTTGCTCACATAGGTACAAACAAATAGATTGGTGAACCGAGAGAGAAAGTCCGGAAAGAGATTAAAATGTATTGAAGAATTTACTATCTGAAAAAGTTGGCATTTTTAACTCATTAGAGGCATGATGGTATTTTTCAGAGGTGGTTTCTGATCCTCAACCATATACCACACAAATTCCGGACCAATTAAGTGTGTGTATATAAGAAAAGAAACCTTAACATTATTAGAAAAATGAAGGAAATGTATGTAATATCTATATTTCTAAAGCCTCTTTATGAAACTAAACTCAGAAACTAAGTAGAATAAATATGAAAAAGAATGAATATCAGGATGTATTTTTTAAATATCATGCTGAAAATCCAAGCATATTTTCTCAGTCTATAAAATAAAAAAAAAAAACCATTGGCACAATTTAATTTTAGAGTCTATGATGACGTATAGTAAGATATGTTTGATTTTCAAAGACATTTGTAGGACCACGTTAACTATCTTACTAGAATGAGAGTTTAACAGGGCTTCCGTGTATTTATGATGCTAACCATTAGAACTCAGAGTACCCTAACAGAAAACTGGGGAAGTCTCCAAAGGTCTGGGTGACTGATTCAAAGTTGGCAACTCAAAAATGCAAAAGTAAAGGTTTCCTTGAGCTCTTACAAAAGCAGTGCTCGACTTTCTGGGAGCAGGGGAGGCCAGCGGTGCACTTTTCTCAAGGGACAGCCCCTGAATTCCATTCCTGAAGATTTCCACAAGGGCCAGGAGAAACCAGGCGCCTTCGCGGGGTCCGTGCCGACTGAGGGGGAATCCCTGGAGATCTCCATGCGGGGACTGCGTCCGAGGTTCACTGCAAGCTTGGCCACAGGGTGCCGTGGAAAGATGGACGGCCCAGGTGGAAGGGGATGACCTCAGTTCTGCGACATTCCTGGAGTTCTGATCCCGGCTCACTGGAGAGATGGAGGGAGTCTGGGAGCATGTTACCGCGCAGAGTGACCACGCCGCCCAACAGACGCTGGGGCGGGGCATCTGATGCCTTCTTCCTCCTTTGTTGCCGAATCTCCTTTGGGGGCTCTACTTAAACCTTCTCCAAAAAGCCACAGCAACTGCACAGTGTTCCTGGGCTTCTCTCTCAGAACTAAGGCTTTGCCTCGCACATTTGTCACTTATTTATTGCCACATCGTGAATTGTAATTCTATTCCTTGTGCATTATTTATCTCTCTCAACTGAAAAAGCTGTTATTTGAAGACAGAGACAAGGCCGTATGTTTTATTCTATATCTCGTGAGGATGCTAGGGGGGAAAACAAACAAACAAACAAGCCTGAGTAACAATCTTGAAAAGAAAACACAGAAGCAAAATCCATCAGTAATACAGTGACTGTCCAAACCCCGAGCATTTTATGTGGGTCCTGACAGCCTTTTCTGGTCTTAGCAAGCGCACAGGCAGACCGAGGAGCCGAATACTTCACTGACTTGCGGCCCGAGGACGCTATCACCTGACTGTCACTCGGTGGGTTCACGGCTGTGGCCCTGGGACGGTGCGCCTGCCAGCGTCCAGGAGCCGAGTTCTGTAGGGATGACCTGATCACGGCTTTGCAGCCAGTCCACTCTCCTCCCCATGCAGCAAGGAATGATGGATCACAAATAAGTAATTTAGAAGCTATTTAAATGCTACCAGTACCTACAGCCAACAAAGCAATCAGAAAAAGGGATGCTAACGGGCAGACAGGGCGTGGGGCGGGGTGCGATGACGGGCTGGGCTTGCTGAGTGGAAAACGAACCTTCCAGCCCCACCTGTTTCATTGTGATAAAGACTGGTGGGCGGAAAGGGACAGGATGGCCTGGAAATAATTAAGGACTTCATGGAGGCAGCCTGAAAATCCCCATTCCAGTCAAAATCTCACGGTCAGACTCTGGCTGGTGTCCAGCCATCTTCTGTTTAAGGGGGCTTACTGGGGTATGGATGCCGGAGCAAGAGTTTAGGGGGGAAATTAAATGTAACACTAGAGAAATGAAGAGTGAGAAGCTGGTTTGGTACTGTTTTTCCTTTTATTGTCATTTTCTCTCTGGTTCTTAATGCTCCTCGGATACTCACGGCTCCAGCAGCCACAGCAGGGAGTTGCGCTCGTCCGGCAGCCTGTCCCCAATGTCGGCAAATCCTATGTCATCCCTTCTATGTATGCTGACCCATGTCTCTGGAAGTTTGCTCAGGCTCCCACCAGGGAGAAGTGCATAGCCCCTCAGGTCTAATGTGTTTACAGCCCTCTTTGCTTCCTGCTAGTTGCCTCAAAGCTTCATGAAATGAAAAGAATCTCCTTTTAATCAAAGGATGGAGTGCGCCTGCCTGTCACTGCCGACCTTCACTCACCAGCAAGAACTTCCTGGCAGCGAAGGCTGTGAGATGCCACAATGATTTAGCAGTAAAGGTTGTGGGGTCAGCTCCCCTGCACATCTTCCCATCCAGGATAAAGGATAAATCACGTCCCTGCAGAAGGGTTGGCCCCAGATGACTTTTGAAGAGGCAGGGTAAGTGGGGTCCCAGTGCCAAAAATTAATGATGCCGTAAGAAAAACTCTCCCTGGTACAAAGACAAACAGCCCCAGCAGCACGTTTACCCAGGCAGGTCTCCCATCCAACTCTGAAGAACTAAATGGAATTAAGCCTCAGCCTGACTTAAGCACATTATGATCGATTTTTCCAGATGGGCCAACGTTTTTTACTCAAAGAGATGGTTTTGTTTCTCGTGGGATTTCTGAGTCGTGTGGGTTCCAGGACGCTGCCGGGGGTGGAAGCCCACACAGCCCTGCCAACCTCACAAACGGCCCGTGGGACTCGGGCTCCATCGAGGGTGAAATAAATGACATGTCTAATTTCTTTAAGGAATTGCTTCTTTTCAGAGTTTCTGAGAAATGGAAACCATCAAGAGTGAAAAGGAATTCCCTGCTCCTTGTTACTTCAAAGAATCAAAAGTAATTTTGATGTGGGGCTTCTGTGGGAGGCTGAGGAGATGTGCAACCCAAGACGTGTACGGTAAGACTGGCGAACAGGTGGGTTCAGATTCCAAATGACACCCCAAAACTAGCAGTGATGACATACAAGGCATTCGAGAAAATCCCGGCGTTCGTTCACATTAGACTGAAACCCGAGTGCCCTCTTGCTGCCAGCCTTGTCCCTTCTTCTGAAGAACGGGCATGGGGGGGGCGCTTCAGGGAACCCTACTCTCCTCAGTCACCAAGCTGACCTCAGGCTAGGTCTCCTTCTGTGCTCCTCGCCGGGGGTTTGGACCAGGCTGCGTGTCCCTTGACTTACTAAGTCACATCTAAACGGCCCCACGCTGTCTTGCGTTCCACTGGGCCCCACCCCGGTCACAGGCAGCCCATCCATCCTGAAGACAGTGGTAGTAGAAAAAAGGAGATGTGTCCTCAGGTCTTCTACAGAGAGGAAGGGGTTTACGATTCCGTGTCCCAGTGTTCACAGGAGAGTTACATGAGCGTTCCAAGGTCGCACAGACAGCAAGGGGCAAGGTCAGCCTGCAGGTGTGTTTTTCTTCAATCGCAGTGGAGTCTGTCTCGAAGTTCTAGATTGCTCCGCTTGGCTTTGTGGGGTTTGCACTTTTATGTCCCAAGCTATGGTGTCTTCTATTCGCTTTAAGTCTTGGTTGGGTGCTTACTGAGAACAGAAATCAGCGGGAACAGCTGAAACCCCCTGACAAGTGCCCCACATCGTGCCCAGCTGTGCCCGCTCCTTGCTCCCTTTAATCCACGAAGATGTCTATGAAGAGTCGCTACTGCAGCCGGAGAGGCCTTGTCTCTTGAAGGACCTTCTCCTGTACTGTTGCGATCATTTCTGACTGGTCATCGGCTTTCGGTGTCCTGCCCACCTCTGCATTCTCCCCGCCTCTCTCATTATAAAGCCCACAGTGACCGTGCCGTCCTCCTGCCTGGAGCTGTGCCCTGTGCCCCACCGCCTGCAGCCCGAGAGCCAAGTCCCTTCACATCCGGGGCCGGCCCGTGACAGCTGGGCCCGATCTCCTCTCCCATCCTCACCTCCAGCCGCCTCGCTGGCACAAACTGCTCTCCCTGGTTTCCCCCGACGCCCACCTTCTGAACTCGCCAGGCCGTCTGAAAGCTCTTGAGGCTGTACAGCGCGGAGAGCCCTGCCTTTACCACCCAGAATAACTCTCTTTTTCTCTACGGTCCACCTCAAACACTATTGATTGTGCGGTGCTTTTTCTAATTCCTACAAGCAAAGCAGCGTTCTTCATAGCTCTTTCTTTATGGTACTTGTTATTTTCCTCAAATAGTTTCCTTTTTAAATTACAGACTTAACATAGTGGCAGGGAGGGAGAGGGGATGAATGGGCAGAGCACAGAGGGTTTGCCTTTCGGGCAGTGAAACTGCTCTGTATAGATTGTGACAGTGGACACATGTCATCGTACCTTTGTCTAAACCCATAAAATGTGCAGCACTCAAGAGAACCCTGACGGAAGCCATAAGCTTTGGTGACAACAGCATGTTTACGTAGGCTCATCGATTAAAACAGCTGTGCTGTCCGGCAGGGGTGATGGGTAACGGGGGAGACTGGGTATGGGTGGGGGCTGCGATTACATGGGAAACACAGTAATTGGTTTGTTTGTTTTTTTAACTGAGCAGAGTGACAAAAATATCTCCAAAACTGTGAAAACTAAAATATAAAATCAACACATGGGAGATTACCTCAGAAGGTTAGCTTGCAGACAATGTCTTTTTTTTCTTCTTTTTTTCAGGCAGAAACAGAAATAGTAAAGATCTGAGGGTTACCTAATAGGCAGCATACTCATTTCCTGAGTTCTCCTGAAGTCCTGGGAAACACTTCTATTTTTACATTTCAAATTCCTAGTGAGTAAATGCTATAGATACGACAGGCACTAACCCCACAGTATTCCCACTGCCAAGAGCCAGGGAAGATAAATTCAGGGGTTAGGAATAGAACAGAAGAAATATCCATGGGGCAGAGAAAAAGTGAGTCTTTTGGAAAAACATTAATGGTCTTGAAAAAAGGAAGCCATAGCCCTCCGATTAGAAGTCATGGCTCCAATTTCCTCTCAGGAAAGAAGGAGCTGTGCCCGGTGTGTACACGGCTGTGCCGCAGCCCCGGGCAGAGGACACGCCGACTGAACTAACGCGGGGAGCCTTTCCGTCCTGCCCCCACCCCACGCACCGCTCGCTGGGCCGACTTAGCCACAGGGTATCTAGCGGCCGAGGTTCCGCGCCGAGGTCCTCTCTGCTCTCACAGAGTTTGTACTCTTGTGCGGAACAGGGCTCTGTTCCTGTGATTGCGAAGGGTGTTTACGGAAATTATGCCTCAATTATAGCCATTTGAAAATGAAATTATTCAGACCATTTCCAAACGAGGCATCTGAGAGAGTCCAGAAGGTTGTCACAGCACAGCCAAAAACTTAGTAAGAAATTTGGAAAAGCATTGGCTACACCCTCCTCCCCCAACACTTACATCACTGCACATGTATGCATACAGGTCCGGCAGAAGTAACACCTGCTTGAGTGTGGTTGGTAGGGTAATCATATGGGTGTAATAACTTATAGTTTTAATTTGAACATTTCACCTAAAATGCCATATGTGGGCTTGAGTGTGATGTTGTTATGTTACAGAATTACAGACTTATGATTTTGTAAAAAACAAAACTTTTTTAATAAAAAAGGGGCGTTACTTGTGCCTGACCTGGTGTATGTGGATACATGTATCTCAGAAGTGGCAAGTGTCATGTGACCCGTCACTCGCCTCCTTACTCTGGGCTGTGAGGAACTGCTGACAATTCGCCCAGGACTCCCTTCCCCATGCCCCTGCCCAGCTTCACAATTCTCACTCCAGCACAGGCCGGGCAGCCCCTGCCAGCGCCACCAGGAGACCTGACGCACAGTGAGGCTCCGCGTCCTCTGAGAGTAAGACCAATGAGAAGACCGAAAACACCCCCAAACCCCTCGGTCTGCACGGTGCCAGGGGCCTGCAGAGCAGCGAGCTCCGGTGGCGAGTCTAGCAACGGGTGTATCCTGAAGGACGGAAACAACTGTCATGGTGACACTGGGAATGGCCAGCTTCCACTGAGGGCTGCCCTGTCTTTCGCTGCGATCTCACCGTAAGCCTCAGAGACAGGGACGCTCATTAGTCCCATTCGCAAACGGGGGGAATCAGCGAGACCTCGGCCCAAGCCACGAGCGGGGAGGGGCTTCCAGGAAGTGGGCGCCTGACTTCCTGGCTGAGAAGATGGCTGAGCCTCCCTGGGCCCAGATACACGTCAGCGCTGAGTTCCTAATGTCACCAATGTCCCATGAAGAAGTGCCACTTCAACTAAATGTCCAAGTCTAATGCCCACACGATAATGCCTGTTTGACATACGCTTTAGTTTACTACATAATGTTGAAACTTGTCAGAAGATCCTAACCATCACACCCATTTCACTGTTCTATTATTTTCTCTCTTCGAGGAGCTTGCAAGTGAGCGAGTTTGCAACTGACTTACAGAATGCGGTCAAATCCAGGATCTGAGGAGGCTGGAAGAGCCCTGAGTTCCTGGACCTACCAGGCATTTTGGGATACGTGTGGGCAGCTGCCAGCTCCCGGCCTCTCTTCATGCCCCCCCTGCACATGCACACATGTGCTTTCTCCTCTGTCTCAGGAAGGTATTTGTTGACTTACCAATGAATGCTTTAAAATACTGATACAGTGTATCTCCTGTGGGGTTGGGTCCTAGGGCTTTGTAGTGCACTATGTGGATTCAGAAAAACCCCTAGCTTGTAACCCATGACATAAATCAACTAAAGAAGGATGATTGCACAGCCTAATGTTTATTTCATTCCATCCCCACACTACGTTTTAGATTGTTTGAAAAGAACTACAGTGTGAAAAAAACACTATTGTGTATTTCAACTGTAATAGTTAACATATTAGAATGATTGCAGCAGGTACACAAAGTCTATAAATTATGTGATACTCAGGGTCCTTAGCACCGAGGGGCGCACCTCGGTTTGCATTATTCTACCTGTGCGCCGAGTGTTTTCGCTACTCAGTTGGGTTTAAATGTGATGGTCATGAATATTAATTGGCAGGTCTGACAGACAAGTTTGCTCTAATTCATCCTAATATAGTCAGAATTTAAAGGCCAAATTAGCATTTAAAGTGCACATTATATTTTTCCTATGTGTGTTCAGACGAGTAAAACAGTTCTGAAATATCAAGAATATGATTTGTTATTCATTTTCCATGGATCATTTATGAAATAATGGAAAAACAATTTTCTTTGTATCTGTCATGTTGGTTCACTTTCCTAGTCTTCCTAAAATCACAGAAATTACATAATCATTCTACTACCGGGTCTTTGCTATACTTTTTCCCCAACTTGGAAACCCTTTCCTATACCTTCCAGGCCCAGCTGAGCCCCCTGTACCCAGGTCGCCCGCCTCACCCCCCTCATTCGCACGGCTGGAGCCAGTGCCATCCGTCCTGCCCGATAAGGGTGATCATGCAATGTTCTGAGTTGGTTTAGGTCACGTGGACGTGTCTTGTATCCCCAAAGTGATTTAAATTTTTGAGGGCAAGATTTTTTTAAAAAAAATCAGTGTTTTCTGCGCTATTATGTATTTAAGAAACATCTGACTGACTCTATTAAGATGCCTGTGTGTAGATTCAAAACCTACAGTTTAGTTTTACAAAGTCTAAGTATACTAACCATAAAGAGGTTTTTTTCTTATGATTCACTTGGAGAACACTAATAATTATTCAGAAAATTGAAAGGCGCCTCTAGCCTTTGTGCATCCTTAGAACTTCTCCTGGCAACGCCCAAATATTTATTTCTCTACACAGTCAGGTGTTGCTTAATAGTAAGAATGCATTTTAAGAAAGGCGTCTTTAGACAGTGTCTCCACTGGGCAAACACCGCTGTGAACATCACGGCGTGCACCCACTCAAACCTCGATGGCACAGCCCCTGCACACCCAGGCCGCATTGCATAGCCTCTGGTGCCTGGGCTACACCCTTGCGGGGCTTTTATTACAGTGATTGCTGTGGGCAACGGCAACACAGTGAGTGGCCTTTGTGCACCTAGACATATCCAAACATAGAAAAGGTACAGAAGAACATGGCATAAAAGACAAAAATGGAACCTGTACACACCTGTACGGGGCACGTGCCACGAGTGGAGCCGCAGGGCTGGGCATCGCCCTGGGTGAGTCGGTGACTGAGGGCGAGGGGACGGGCAGGCCTGGGACGTCGAAGTGCACAGCTGTGCACTTCACAGACACTGTACTCAGGCTGCACTGAAGTTATCAAAACGTTTTTCTTTCCATTAAATTAAGCTTTGCTTATTACTGCAACTTCTTCATGAAATTTCTCATTTTTTCTTAACTTTTGGGCTCTTGTAATACTCTTAGCTTAAAACACAAACATTGTGCAGCTGTCCAAAAATATTTTCTTACTTTACATCCTTATTTGTAAGTTTTTCTAAATTTATTTTCACTTTGCAAACTTTTTTTTTAATAAGACAGAGACACGCACGTCAGCCCAGGGCTAGGCCGGCTCAGGGCCATCAGTCTCACTGTCTCCGCCTCCACGTCTTGTCGCCCAGGAAGGTCTTAAGGCGCGATGACGTGCGTGGAGCTGGCACCTCCTGTGGCAGCAACGCCTTCTTCCGGAACGCCTCCTGAAGGACCTGCCTGGGGTTCTTCTCGAGGAGGTGACACTCTGCAGAAACATCTCCACGGCCATTCGCTGGTCTGTTTCTTTCTTCATCACAGACTTGCTTACTGGCAGATAACGCACCACGAACATTCCTCCCTGTTCATGAAAACCTCTCCGTGTTGGGATCCACGTTTCCCAACATTTTAGGCAGCTCGCTGAGGTCCGAAAAGCTTCTGTTAACCCCTTCGCTGTGCATTTCCCTGGGGGTGCGTCTTCCTTCCCTTCTGCCGTTCCCTTGTCTCTCGCCTCTTCTTCAGCTCTGTGTGCCTGTTCCCCTTCCGACACCTCCTCCTTCACCATCAGCTCCTCAGAAACCACCTTTCGCTGCACCTCAGTGTCATCCTTGTCCACACCCAGGTTAGCGCCGACCGCCGCCTCCACCACAGCCTTGATTTCTGTGGCGTCCTCCTCTTTGGCAAATCCTTGGAAACCATGGACGAACCTCTTGCCTGTCGCATCTGCTTCCCGGTGTATTGACACCTGCATTGGTGTGGTCACCCCAAGCCCAGCTGAGGGTCCTGAGGCAGTCGCGGACGCTGTACCCCTCCCGGAGCTGCATCAGAGTCTTCCTCAGCCGCAGCAACAGCAGCCGGAAGAGCTGCTGTAATTCCCGGCCGGTTGGTGGGATCGAAGAGGCAGTGTTTGGAGGGAGAGACGATGCTTTGTTACGGGGATAAAGATCACGGATAACAGGAGGACGCCCAGGAGCCTTATCAGCGGTAATCAAAATCTTGAAAGGTGTTCCATTCTTTGAATAACACTTCTCCATTTTACTGGCCTAGCGATTCAGGAGGGCCTCTGGGAAAAGGAGCTGGGTCACCCACGGCTTCTTATTGTCCCAGTAGGACACTGACAGTATGTGCTCGCTTATTCATGGGCTTGAAAGCCCCGGGCCTCTCGCCGGAGGGCAAAGGGTTTCCCTGTGCAGCCTGCAACAGCGACCCCAAGCAAGGCTGTTCTCCTGCCCCTAGAGGCCTGGAGCCTGGCGTTGCCTTGGCCTCCCTGAGGATGGCAGTCCTCCGGGGTTGCACACTCAGACTCCACAGAAAACTTGAACCGGAGCTACTGTCCGAATTGTTTTGAAAACATCAGTCTGTAGGGAATCTGTGAGCACACAATTTTGGTGCTGCAATAACTTGTGTGTTCCACAACACAGGACGCTGGCGTCACCTCCTTGGTCTCTGAGATGCGCCAACCTCGCGCTTCCCCGGCCATCCCCAAGACACGAGCAATTTCATCTCACTCCGAGTCCTCGCTGAGCATTCCCAAGCTTTCATCAACTTATGCTTTAAAAGAGACACAATTTACAGCAAACATATCCACCTTAACGTATGCAACCTTTAAAAAGCCCTAGACCATTGTCCAACATAGATTCCACCATTAATCCATTAAAACCACAGCGGGCCATTCCTTCAGTTGCCAGCTCTCTCCCTTCGTTTCTCTTTCCCCGTCTCCTCCCTCTTTCCTCTCCCTTTCGTCTCAAGTTGTCCGTTAGAATTCAAATATGCAAGCAGGGCGACACCGTCATCAGGACTCAAGTCAGTAATTCCTAGAACCTGGGAGCACAGACGGACAACACACCATCTGCCTCCATGAGCACACGGCTCGGCAACTGTCACTGTAGCATGCAGAGGGTCACAGAGGAGCCGGCAGTCATGCCGCCACACAGGGTGTCAGGAAGGGCTTTTACAGGTGTTGGTATGGGAGTGGGGCTTTGATATATTCTTGCCCAGCTGGGCAGCCTAGGGAAAGGGCACTTCTGGGTGGAGGTCGACCAGCTAAAAGTCCCGCAGTCCAGTGTGAGCAGTGCACTCCCAGAATGCCCGGGGTAAGAGCTCTATGAATAATTCCTCTTCCCTTTCACATGATTCCAGCTCATCGTCAGGTGTTGCCAGAGGGCAGAGGGCACGTGGGGAGGGGGGCACAAGAGGGACGTGCGTCGGGGGGTCCAGTGGGAGGTGCTTAGAGGAAGAACCAGGCACGGTGACAAGGATTAAGGCCGGGCCGTGAGGGAAAGGCAGAAGGTTCAAGTCAGCCTGGCGCCATGGGACTGACAGAAGTTGGCGTCACGAGGACAGGCAATGAGAGCAAACGGGACGTCGCGAGAGACGCAGGCGGAAGTGCTTCAGAACTCCTCAGTAACCTCTCATTTCAAGATGTGGGTCGTCTTTGACTTACCTGCAAGAATTTAAAAAATTCTTACAGGTAGCAAATCTTGAAGTTCTAGGATAGATCAAATTTTTGCCAGGATATTTCAACTCAGTGTGTCATTGCACATGATTAAATCTTCAAAATGGCAAAAATATCCATCGATCCTGATTAATCCCTCTGGCTAGAGTATCACACATTTCATACCAGGGAGGATGGATTCGACAAAAGGCCCCCGATGCCACAGAAATTGTAGACCGTTGATTTAGAGTGAATAAGCAAAAACAATGCCAAGGAAAATGAAAAAACAAAAGGAAAATGGTGGTGGGGGAGGGACTGGCTGAGGGAAACAGTGTCTGATCAGGTCATGATGATTTTTCAGAGAGAAACAAAATTTTTGAGGACAGGGCACGCGGGCGTTGAGGGCTGCCTGAGGTGGTCCTCGCCAGCTCCATAGCCCTGAGTGGCTGGCCAGGCTTGAGCTTCCTCTCCAGGACTGTCAGTGAGCCTGCCACCGGCCACCCACCCCCAGGGGCCACCAAGACCCAGGGGCATAACAGGCACAAAGCGGCTAGGACCACGAGAGACGCGAAGCAGGGACTCGGTGACTGCTGTGTCACAGACGGTCCTAGTCACTGGAGGCTGGGAACCTCTCGCCAGGGAAGTTGCAGAAAGCGGTCACCACCATCCGGCACCAGGCAGACCAAACAAACTCCAGCCAATGGGATCCACCCCTGAGGGGCTTGAAACAAGGAGCCCTTAAAGCACTTTGCCAGGAAAGGGAGAGAGAAAAAGCCTCTAAAGTGCATGCACCTCAAAGACAGGGGAGGGGAGCCGGCAGCTCTACACTCCAGTCCCCCAGAGGCAGTGGGGTTGCACCTGAGCCCGCCGTGCACAGAGCTGCTTCTCGGCGCAAGCTCGCAGCCTGGGGTAGAGATGGTGCACGTGCCGCTGCCAAGCATGGCTCCGTGGAGAGCCACACACCTTGGCGGACTTGGTCATTTCCTTCCTGCCCGAGCCTCCCTTTGCTCCAGCTGGGTGCGCGGACCCCTCCTGCCCACACAAGCAAATCGCGGCCACTGCTCAGGCAGGGGCCGCTCCAGAGGAGGGTGGTGGAGGAGGACGGTTTGCCAAGAACCCTTCCTTCCTTCCGTGCTACACTCAAACTCTACGCTCTCCTCCCAGGTTGCCTTAAAGCGTTTGCATTTTGCATTCAGGTTCACAGAACGTGAAGGCACAGACAAGCTCCCGCCCCCGCCCCTTCTCGGCCTGCTGCGGCGGCTGTTTCCCAGCAAAGGTGAGGCCCTGTCACTCCTCTCCCCGCCCCCAAGTGTGAGCCGCCCTGGGTACGGGCTTGTCAGAGCGGACACAGACCTCCCCGCCGTGAGTGAAAGTGGACGCTGGGTTGGGCGTCCCCCATGGCTCTGCAGAGCCAGGGCGTCCTCTCTCCGGCTACACACAGTCTGTACGGCTGACCGCTTCTCTTCTGGTATGGCTGGAACAGTCTGTTTCTCGGGTTGTTATGAAATAAAGGACCCGAAGCACGTGGGATGTAAGGAAGGCCAGGGGGGCGCCACTGGGAGGAATGAAATGGCATAAGGGTCAGTCAGGGCCTGTGACGCCCTCAGCGGTTCTCAGAGACATTTGGCCGCCCAGGCCCGTGGGAGGCAGCCTCGCCGAATCAGAGCAAATCCACGGCGGCTCCTCCAGACGCAACTCCAAACAGCCTCCATCCGGGAAGACGCCCCCAGGGTCACGCCTGGGGAAAGGCGGCATGGCACACCGACGCCTCTCAACACAGCAGGTGCTCAGACAGCCCCGCGGCCTGGCCACCTCTGCCTGTCTGACGCCTGGGCCAGGGGGCGTCTCTCCAAGGCCACCATCAGAGCTGCCCCCACAGAACCTTCCTGTGTGTTTCTTCAAGGACGTGGCATGCATGAACTCATCAAAGCCTCAGAACAGCCTGCTGAATAAATACTGTTATCATCCTCATTTTCTACATGAAGACATGATGTGAGCAGCCCAAGGTCCCAGAACTCACAGGTGGGGAAGTCAGCCTGGCTCCAGGGCCCACCCTCTTCACTTCCAAATGACACAGAGGAACAAGGCGGCGACCCCACGGGTGAAGTCCTGAGCCCCAGAGGGTGGCGTATGAAAAAGAAACCCAGACCACAGGCCTGGTGTTCGGTCGCGGTTGGGCAAATCGTAGCGGGGCCTCTCCTGGTCTTGCGACACTTGGCACAGGTATGGTGCCTGGTCAGTGGTGGGTGCTGGAGGGCAGCACGTGGCACTAACCAACGCCCAGGGGAACCGCTATGGTGTGGCTGCTGCTGAAGAGCCAGGGCCAGCAGGACACCTAGGAGCCACCGGCAGACCTCCCATAATCCTGGGACATCAGCTTTGGCTACTTCCAGGTGTCCGGCTTCACAACACAGCCTTACCTGCTCTGCGGCGTGCTCCCTGCCTGAAGTCCTGGGGCTCCTTGCTGGACACCCTTTATTTTCTTACTTTAATGGCACAGAGAACCTGTATTATTGGTAGAGTGGCTTAAGCTCAAATAAATTGAGCTATTTAACTTCTGACTGAGTAGGAGTGTCTGACGATGCATATCTAATTAGTGGTTGACCTAAAATACTTACACACACACGTGCGTGCTTCAGGTACTATGTATGCTCATCAGGCATGGAGATACGGTCGGCTCCTCTGTTGTCAACCTACACGTCACCCTACCGATCATCTGCATCCGTCCCTCAACGCACTTGTTTGGCCGGGGTACGCACAGTGACATGCGTGTTTACCAATGGGTGCTAAGTCTTCAATGTTCCTCGTTAGCAAGTGTGCACTCTGTGCAATACTAAGGAAAGACAGGTAATAGGAAGATATTTATGAAAAGCACTTAAAACTTCTGACGAGAACACTGGTATCTGGAATTCTGGGTTGGCGGACTGAAAGGAGTGTGGTTTGTTTGTTGAAGAGGGCATGCTCTGTAATTTTATGATGAGGGAGGAAAGGTCACTGACAGTAAGGTGTTTTAGTAAGCTACTTCATTTATTTAACATTATTGCACGAAATCATGTTTATTCTTAGGTACAGCCTGTTATTAGCTATAAGCCAAAATGACATACTTAAAAGGTGGCCAAAGGTTAATTGCAAATGAATTACAAAATATAAGAAATTAGCAACGGAAAGTCAACCACGTGTACTGTACAGTCAGTTAAAAATGGAAAGGACACCGAGACTGAGCGGCCGGGAAGCGAGCACAAGTCGGGGACGGCCGTTCACGGGCTCCGATCTTCTCCCCCACCCCAGGCCACGCGGGCCGCGCGCTGGACCTCCGCTTCCCGCGCGGCGGCGAGGCGGCCACGAGCCTTTGTGAAGACGATCTAATGCCTCGGCTCAGAGAAGGGAGAGAGTAGGGTCGTGCTCTTCACGTGTTATTTAATTTGAATGATTAATAAGGAAGTAAATATCATTTTTTAACCAAAAGCAAAACTTCTACCGACAGTGGCTGAATAATTTAAGGGGAATTCAGAAACAACTCTGCAGAGGGTGGTGGTGTCCTCTGGGACAGGAGCTTTCCTTCTTTCTCTCTCGCCGTTTGCCCTGGAGAAAAAGGATAAAAGCAACGCGCCCCCCACACGCCCCCGGGCAGAGGCAGCCAACTCGGGGGCCCGACCGAAAGCGTCCTCTGCGGGGGCCGGGACGCAAAGCGGCGCTGACGTGTCTCCACGCGGACCCCGCCTCCGGAGAGCGGGCCGGACTAGCAGCGCCCCGTGTTCCCGACAGCGTGGCTGGGAGGGAAGTCAGGGCGACGGCCCTCCCGCACCAACGGGCGACTGAAACGCCCGCGGGGGGCCGTCACCCTGCTCCCTGTCACTCTGGGGGCCCATTTTCGGGTTTTGGCTGCCTGTGGCCAACATCGAGGGCTCCGCTGATTAGCGCTGCAAACCCCAGGGGCAGGTGAGGGTCAGGGCCCTGGACACAGGAGGACCCCGTCCCACTGAACGGACGTGGTAGTAATCGCCTGGCCACTTGTACCCTCTCGGGGCAAAGGATCCAGGAGCAAAAAAAGTTGCTGTCCAGCGGGGACACTGGTCCCAATGACCAGGGTGGGGCAGGCAGGACTCCAGCCAGACCCCACATGGCAGCCCCGTCGTGCTTCCGTGGCCTGGCGGTGACAGGCAGCAGCTACCGCCTGACCGAGGGAGATCAACGCGGGAGGACCCAGCAGACTCTCAGGGTCAAGTCTGAGTCACCCGCCAGGCACTGAACTCAGAAGGGCCGAAGGGAAGGAAGAGTAGCCTACGTGTTAGTAGAGGTCAGAGACAAGTATCAGTTAGGGCCTCAGTCACAGCACAGCGTGGGGACTGAAGCTGGGACCCTCTGCCCTTACCTGGGCCTCACAGGAGAAGACAGCTAGCCACAGGCTGCAGAGAGGCAGGGGGCCATTGCCTGAGCGGACTTGCACCCACCTGCACCCCACCGCCGGTAAGGAAGGAGCGGGGGTGCTTTTATTCTCACAGGAACAGAAGAAGGGCCCCGTCAGAGCAGGCCAGCCAAGCAGAGGGCACCAGTGCACTGAGAGCGGAGCCCAGGGTGGACGCTGGGACACAGACTCTGACTTCTCAGACAGTCCTGGGTTGCACCTTCTCCCCCGGCCCCCTCCCGGCCATGTCACTATTGTAGCACTCATGGCCTGCCTGGTGTCCTGAGCCTTGATGCACCCCAAGTCCCGCTGCACCCAGGCACCCCCCAGCTCTGGTCGCGGATGGCGTGCAGGCAGGACCCTGGCCCCACCAGGTGAGCCACGGGTCTCCGCAACACAGTCCAGACATGCAAGGGCTGAACTGGCTTCCCTGGGGCGACAGTCAACAAACCAGATGCACAGGTAAGTCTCCCCACCCTTCTTTTCCCCTGGGGACAGCTCCAAGGTGTGGGTTCCCCTTGCACATCTTCCTGGAGATGCCCCACGTGTTGAGCGAATGGCCCAGTCAGCACCTGCCATCTGTATTTGCAGCAATGCGCGTGTCCAGGGCGCCAGCAGACGCACTTTAGCCTCGAGCCCCCAGCCAGGTCAGCAGTCCCGTGTTTCCGTCTATGCCTGAGGCTCCACCTTCCAGAAGACCTGGACTGAGGCAGCTGACTTAGAAACTGCTGTAAATCATCACAATACAATACACGAAAGGTACTGCCGAGACCGGCGTCAGGAACAGGCAGGCAGGAGGCTGGGCCTTCAGCACCTGAAAGGAGCATCCCTGTTGTTTGAGACTGAGCCCTGGAAACAACTGTGAGACTCACCAAGATCAACTTCCACGCTTTAGGGAAGAGGCGTTAGAGCTCAGACAGCCTCTTGGCTCTCCTGGGGTTACAGAACTACAAGTAGTACAGCTGAGGCTAGGACGCATGTCTCAAGAGTCTTAAATCAGGATACTTCCCACGGAATTATTTTGTGTTATTACAAGGTTTGGTTAAATTGCCCCACTATTCCCAACAGGGCAGTTTCTAGAAACTGGTTATTTGAACCTCAACGTCCCCTGAAGAAGATTCAGGTATCTTATCAGGCTATGACATTAATGAAAATACTTTAGTCGGAGCTGGGATTTCTCCGTGGACTTAGCCATGGGTAAGGGTGACGGTTATAATTACCTTGTTTCCACTGTCACCGGTGCCACTCCCATGAACAGATGTAGGCACATTTTCCAGAGCTCACTCACTACTGACCCTGCTTTCAGTGTACGAGCATATTTGTTATTTATGTTCACGGCGTACGAGTCAGTGTTACACGGGTCCATCCCCAGCCCCCGAGCACTTCTCAGTAAAATGGTCAATGCTGCAGCCCTGGAGCTGCAAGCTTGAGATGCAAGCCATTCTGGGTGATCCCGGGGGCCCAGCTGAATCTCCACACCGTCTGCGGGCCTCTCGGCTCAAGTTTACTATGGGGAAATTACTGTTTCAAAGCCCCTGAGAGGACGCTTATGGGCTACGAATAGGAATGAAAGATTCTCAAGTGCCTAACATCCTCCTGGAGAGTTATGTCCACAGGGTAAGAAGTGAACCCTCGGGTGCTCCGTGACTTTACATAACAGCAATGGGCCTCAGCACCCCTCGAAAATGAGGGCTGGGAACAGACGAGCTCCGAGGGCTGCTTAAACTCTACCCCCTATGATTCATTTTGATTGTCTCCTTAGTGTATTCTTTCTTTCTTGTTTCATTAAAGTTCCAGCTCCCAAACTCTTTATTACTTCTGTTCACAGGTCTAATTTTAAAATCACAATACCTTCTTCTTCTCTCAAGAAATACTGGAAAATTTGCCCTGGCTGGTGTGGCTCAGTGGATTGAGCATCAGCCTGCAACCCAAGGGTCACTGGTTACTGGTTCAATTCCCCAGTCAGGGCACATGCCTCGGTTGAGGGCCAGTTCCCCAGTGAGGGGCGCGTGGGAGGCAACCACACATTGATGTTTCTCTCCTCCCTCCCCCTTCCCCTCTCTCTAAAAATAAATAAATAAAATCTTTTTCTTTTAAAGAAATATTGGAAATTTTAAATAACTTTGAAGGAAATTTGAGATGATGGTTGTGGGAGCTGAGGCCCTTGGCACCCCAGTGGCAGGACGGGTGCACCCAGCTTGGGAACTGCAGGGCCCTTGGGCCTGACGTGGCACCCGCTGTTGTTACATAATGCATGAGAGCCTCGCATGGACAGCGGCGGTGTGGGAAGTCTAACAAAAACAGAAGGAAATAGGCTTCATCCTCAGAAGACTTGCAATTCAGCTCTATTTTTCATCAATATTCAAATGCTTCTGTGTATTTCGGGTTTGCCCAAAGTAGACTGATTGCACCCTTACCGCACTCTTGAAAGCTCATTTATGTGCTGTTCTTAGAAAGAGGACAGGAATAAACAGGGGCCGGTGATTAAGGAATGCGACCAGAGCAGAAAGAGGGAGGGCGAGGGAGATAATGCAGGGCCACGCGAGAGAGCCCGGGCTCCATTGCTAGTCAGAAGGCGGGGCACTAAGCTCGTAACCCTGCGTCACAGACTCCCACGCAAGGAGCGGGCACAAGGGTCTCATCATTGCTGCGTTCCAAGTAGATACAGGAAATCTGAAAAAAGGATTTTCTCATCATCAGCCCTGAGCCCTTTAAAATCCCAGCTTCGAGATGCCTGAGACATTTTCTCCTTCTAGTTAACAAAATTGGCCTACTTTAGTGATCCATCCTGAATTTCTTCCAGTTTTCCTCTTGAGATGTGTCCAGTAGAGTCCCCCAAAGTTGCCTCTTCTTTCCCCTCGAGTCGTCTCCCACCCCCCACCGTACCCCGGGCATCGACGATCTGCCTCTCAGCCCACACAACTTACAGCCACATAAACATTTGCAGGGGAACGTGATTAGCACAAGGGTGCCCAATGAATCGGGCGAGTTTCTCTTGGAAAAGGAGGGAATGCTGTGTGCTGTTCCCCCTCATCCTGCGTGACGGAAGGAGAAGGGGGCTGGCCTCTGGGCAGCCTCATTCTGAATCGACATCAATCCCCGATTTAAACTGATCTTGTTAGCGCTTCCATGTTTCTACTTCAAAGGGTCCGTGATGGGAGCCTGCTGCAGATAAACCAATTCTCACACAGATTAACTCAAGGATTAATCGAACTTCATCCTCCAGGTCTCAGCCTGGAGCTGAGAGGCAGGTTACTTTCAATTTCTTGGTGGATACCATGGTCTTTATCACTTCGATTATGTGTTAATTTCAGAGACCAGAGCTAGCAGAGCAGTTGTGGGTCAAGGGAGGAAGACTGAATTTTAATTGAATTTTAATGTATGGAAAACAAACAGGAAGGCTGATCAGCAAGCGAAAGGCTGCTTTCTGAGACTATGAACTTGTAATCAGAGGAAATATTCAGAGAGACCCAAAAATGTAATGACGTGGACTTTTATGGGCCAAATCAAGTGGGTTTCCAGAAAGAAACCAGAAAACAAAGAAACATTTTCCTCTTTCCACACCTGCTGCTCTTAACATGCCCTCTAACCCACACAGGACCCTTCCTTCCCCCCACAGGTCACTCAGAGCTTCGGGACCACAGTCACGTCTCCATAGTCCATGCTCCAGAAGATGAGAGGGAACTGATGGAAGTCGCCAAGTCACTTCCTCTGCCCAGTTCCCCCTCGTTTCTCCAGTAATTCTCCCGTTTCCTCCTTCCAACCCCTCTGACGAGCCTATATTTGCATGCTTCTTTATCTTTACCCGAGGACGTGTTTCACTGATTTTAGAGAGAGGGTGGGGGAGAGAGACACCTCGATGCAGGGGAAAAGCCTCAATCGGCTCCCACCTGTACACACCCGGGGCCAGAGTAACTGAAGGACACCGCCTGGAGACAGCATGAGCTCCCGCAGGGGCCTGGGAAGGCGGGGTCTCTACTGCACCCACTCGCATGGGATGGGGGCAAGGAGAACGAGCCGTGGGAGTTCTGCGGCATTCATTTCGGTTCAGAGAAGGAAAACAGGCCATCAGAGAGCTCCCGCCGAGGAGCCCTTTGGCGGGATTGGTCCTCTTTCTTCAGGGGAAACCAGGTGCCATGGGGTTGGGAGGTCACCTGCCCCACCATGGAGGGGCTTAAAGCTAAGCACGTAAACAAAAATTTTTTAAGTACAAAAAAGAAGGAAACCTTAGCAACAGATGAAGAATATTCTTAAGAAGATATAAAACAATTAAAATGAGAAGAAAAATGTCTCTCCCTTTCAAAAAAAATCTTAAGTGAAGACTTACAAAGCACAAGTGCAATAACTCAGTGAAAAGAGGACAAAAACCACGGGGGAGGACAAAACCTGAGCACTCAGGGCCAAGGGAAGAAGGAACAAGTCTCAGAATTTCACACAAAATTGGCAAGATCCTGAAGGAGACGCCGAGGCACTAGGGGAAACACGGTTACTGAGAGGGGGAGGAACGGGGTCGGGGGGTGGGGGTGATGGAATGCAGCCTGGTGTAATTTTGGTTAGGGAGAAAACAGCAGGTACAGTATTTTAAAAACAAAGGACACATGAAAAGCAGTGCCCACAGAAAGGTCCCAAGAAGAATTTACACTGAAAGTCCCACCATGTCCCCTCTGTCTGCTTGTCTGTTCGCAGGCTAGCACCATGCAGTTTTATCATTGGAGCTTGATAACATATATTTTATATGGAATAAGCCTATTTATTGCCATTTTCTTTTTTACTTTCCTTTTCATTTTTTAGTATTCCTCTGGATTCTAAAGTAATTTTTACGTTTTTCTTTCCTACTGCATAATGCCTAGACTCAGGTCACATAAATGTTAAAAATCTTGTTCTGTTCAGGAGAATTTCACTGTGTCATAATTTAACTGAGACGGTGCCGCCCTCTTTGCTGGGTGCGTGATGAAAGGCGGCTGAGCAGCTCAGGAAAAGGCGGGTTATTCGGGGACGATGGACTAGACGTGTGAGAAGATAACCTGTCCTCTCGCCTCGCATTTGACGCGAGATAAACTGTCGGAGGGACCAAGTTTAAGAGTTCACATTAAACAAGAGTCTCAGAATATCGGAATGGCACACTGCATGCATAGCCCTGGAAACGGGTGGACCTTTCTAACCACTGAGTCAAGTACATAAAAGCAAAACAAACAAAACAGCAGGAAAAAAGTCAAAAGGCAAATAATCTACTGGGGAAATAATATTTGGAGCTCATGTATCTACAAGGGCTTCTATCACCGACTTGTAATTAACACCTTTCAAGTTACAAGTGAAAGGCCATCAGCCCAAGACAGACAGGGCTAGGCTAGGGACGGCGAGTTCGGGAAGAATAAATACAAAATGACTTCGAACCTGTTAAAACGATGCTCAAATCCACGCTTCATAAGGAAAGTGATTATTCAACTACCCCAACTTCCCCTCATTTCTGCCATCACACTGTCAGTACTGAAGACGGAGAGACGCCGCTAGCCAGGCTGCTGGGAGCCGGGCACCAGGCGGAACGTAAAGTAACGTCATTCCCACGGAGGCCGGTCCTTGGTCACCATCAAAATTAGAAATTCAATACCTTCTGAGTTGAACGATCCTAATTCTTGCAATTCATTCCCAAGGTATCCTTACCACATGCAAACTGATGATTTTCCGTTGTTTGTCATAGTGAAAGATTAAAACAACTAAAATGTCAATAGGAGGCAAGTAAAATAAATTACAGTACTGGTATAACATTCAGCTTTTAAAAAATATGGACAATCTCCAAGATGTATATTTTAAAGGGAAAAAAGCAGAGCAGGAAGAAGAATGTGTGAGGTGCTACCTTTTGTGTAAATAATGAGGTACGTGTATATTTGCATAAAGAGCCTTTGGGAGCAAACATGTGAAAATATGGAAATGCAGTTGTCTGTGGCAGGGCGTGAGCTGATGAGAGAGAGACTGTATGCATTTTTGAACAATATGAGTACAGGGACTATTTGGTAATTCCACAGAAGCATTTTTCAGAGTCTCCTTGTTTCTAAAGGACAAAGCCCAAACTTCTGGAGTAAAGGCTCCACACCGAACTCTGACACGTTACCTCCCGGCATCATCGTCCAGGCCCCGACCCGCCGAGCTGCCCGCCATTTCCCTGATGAGCTCTGTCCACCCCTTTCCGGGCTACTGTTTAATGCCCTCACGCCCTCCTCACGGGCACACGGGACCTATTTTCTCCCCAGACCACCCGCTTGCCCTGGGTCCTCCCAACCAAGAAGGCTGCCTCCTTTCTGATGCCCGCCCAAAGTCCGCCACATCTCCCCTCACTGCCACGTTCATCACAGTGTGCCCTTGATCATGGTCTTACTGTTCCTCTTATGTTGTTCAAACAAAGCCATTTTTACTGTCAAAGCCTTGATAACAAATCAATGAAACAGGCGAGCAGCGGCGAGCTAAAATTAGGTAAAGGAGACACTAATTTCACACTATAGTCAATGATCATGGTGAAAACACAAATGTCGTGGTGTATGGCTGAGCCATTTAGAAACGCTGACAGCAACAGCATAGGGTCCCTGGGACCTCGTCTCTGCCTGTCAGGGCCTGGGCTCTCTGGCTAAGGGTCCCTTCAGCTTCAGAGCATGTTTGGGACTTTAAAATTTGCACCTACATCTTTCCTCCCCATTGTCATCACTTCTGTAGTCATTTTGATTTGTTAATTCTTTGCCGTCCCGTCACCCAGGAAGGTCGCAATGGTTGCCATGGAAGCCAAGCAGAGGCCACAAGGCCAAGGGGGAAGACGGCACCCTTGCCTCCCAGGGTGAGTGTGAGCCCACCCTACACAAACACATGTTTTTCTAGAAGTTGGAAACGCTCCAATAACCTTGCAAATTCATCCATTATTCGTGTTTTAATCCTTTTGTAGCATCCAATTACCTGGAAGATTCTAGGTCTCTAAATTCTCACACAACAGTCTCTTAGACTTATTTATTAAAATGCTTAGAAAATTATATTTTATCCTTCCTGGCACCTTCTTTGCCCATCTCTTCATCTCCTCCCTCCCAATTTAAAATCCCTTAAGATTCTTTCTCACACGCACACAACTAATTGACACTGTTGTTAAACCCCTGACTATTCTCCAACCCAGTTGCAGAGAATCCCGTCCCTGCCCTTGGCTATGAGCCAGCCACAGGGCTGCCCCCAGGGCAAGGGACTCCTGAGGGAGCATGTCTTAGGGTCTCTCTTCTATCATTCCTTTAACTAAGCACTGTGTTGTCTTCAGCCTGAATGGTATTTGACAAGTAATATCCCACGTCGCCGCTGAAGACATTCCAAGGCTGACTTCTCATTAACCTCTGAGAAACTGTCACTAAATCAGCCTTTGTGGAGGAGACTCGTTCCCAGCCCCCGTCCAGGTGACCATCTCGACTCGAGCCTGGCATGCTGATCCAAGGCCACTAAAGTTGGGTTTCTTCCCGGGCCCGAGGCGTGAGCCCAGTTTTCAACCCCAGGAGCACTTCTTTAGTGATAAAAGCCCTATAGGAATTGAGTGGGTCTTTAATACAATAATTTTCTAAAACAATAATATAAATATGTCATATAATAAATATTAGTTATCATTTTTTATATTTTTTACCTAAACTGATATTGTGTGTCTTCTGATTTCCATAGCAGGTTTGATGGAAGATTTCATTTCCAGAATCTAGAGAAACAGAGTTCCTTTTTTGTCTACCAAAAGAAAGAACACAATAGTATGTTCCGAACTTAGAAGATTTCTTCTCTTCCCCTGGGAGCCACTGGTGTCACGTTGAGAGCCACTTCGGAAGGTCTGGCTTAGGCAGGGCCTCCAGCGAAATGGGTCCCGGAGGCTGAGACATCCCAGGACCTGCCATCAGCAACCCGGGGGCGGAAGACAGCTCTCATGTCTGAGAGCTGGAGAGCCGAAGGTGGGAGAAGACTGGTGTCCTAGGAGAGATTTAACTGTCCTCCTGCTCATGGCTCTGCAGAGGCCCTCCGGGGCCTGGTTGGTGCCACCTGTGCTGGGGGACCATCTGCTTTATTTATTTAGTCTGCCCATTCCCATGCTAGCCTTTCCTGGAAACACCCTCACGGACACGCCCAAAAGTAATGTGGGCCCATGATCTGGGCACCCATGGCCCAGGTCACGCAGACACACAGAATTAGCTGCCACAGGTCCCATCCACTCGGTACCTACCATGGAATCTGGCCCGGAGCTTGCCCGGCAGATGTCCTCCGAGAGCGGAAAGAATGAGTGATGAGTGGACATCAGTTTAATCACCCACTTGCCATTTCACCTCCATTCAGATGGCTAACCACTGTCCCATCATAATCCATTTTTCCCCCAGAATACAAACTACCCTTTTAAACGTTGGCACGTCACTTACTCTCTCAAGTTGATTCTTCATTTTCAGGGGAAATTCTCTTCCTAGAAAATCTGAACTACAGACAAACCTGAAGAAGAATCTCTCAAATCTGGGACACCTTAAAGAATAATTTTTTGAGCATGGCGGATGCTGGGGACCCCCTGGTAAGAAACAGCCAAATGGGACCACGTGCTCTGCCCTGTCCAGGGAGAGCCCGGGGTCTCACCTACGAGTCAGTCACTGTGAGAAGACATTCCCATTCCAGCCTCGGCAGGTGCAGGGGAACTCAGTTTGGAAGTTTTCCATCTTGGTGGTCCATCCAAAACAAGTTTACCCACACAGGGTAAGACTTAGGTGTCTCACAGGCAACGGGCTTGCTTTTGGACAATTCTGCGATGCGAATGAGCACCCTGCAGAGCGTAATTTCCAAAAACAGAAAAGCCGGGTTTCCTCACTAAGGAAGGCACCTCCTAAGACAGGGCCGGGGTGTCTTCCTCCCCGTGGGTAAACGCTGTCCTCTCTCAATAAGACTGGCTCCTCCTCATCTCCATTTCTCAGTGGATATTTACAGGGAGGGGCAGAAGTAGGTTCACAGCTGTTTGTATGGAAAATAATAATTCATAAATAATAATACAAGAGTAAACTCTGTGCCACATGTACTCACAACTGTAAACCTCCTTTTCCACACCCGGCATTTTAAAAGGAAAAAAGTCCTGTTTCTGGAAGCCAACGAAGCAGCTTAGAGCACGCCCAGCTTATTCTGATAGCACGCCGCGGCTCGCGGCGTGCGACAGCAGCGTCCTGCTGGCCGGCCGCTCGGGCTCCATGCCACGTGTCCCCAGACTAAGGACGCTCCCCCACAGCCACGTTCACTACGCGAGGGAAGAAGCCTTGTCCGGTGTGTATCATTACAACGGGGCACTTGGTGAGTTTTGTAGGGAAAAAAAGGAAATTAAACGCTGCTGGATGCGAGAAAGCATAAGGTGTCGTACTGCACTCAGCCGTCCACACGTGGAAGCATTTCTTTCTTGTTTTTCACAAGCAGCCCTCAGAATGAAGGGGGCCCGTGGAGCCACCACCAGAGCCCTAATCAGCGACTCCCGTAGGGCCTGGATTAGGATGATGAGTTCTTAGGAAAGGGACGCTAAAGCCCTGGCACTTGCGGAAGGGGTTCACTGGCGGTGACTGCTAAGCGAAGTCGGGAAGGACAGACGTGACGTGGCCCGCCGTTTTGGCATCACAGACATGACAGACATCTTTTTCTAGACAAGCCCGTTTCACGTTACCGCACACAGCGCCGGCGGCGTTTTAAAGGGCCTGCAGAGTGAGCTTCTTTCTCTGCCTGCTGCAGAGCATTCCCGCAGCTTGGCCGCCGCTGTGTAACGCCACTCGGGGAGGAAGCTCGGGCTGAGTGCCTTCAGGGCCCCGCAGCCACAGGCAAGGCCTGCTGGCGGGTTTACCTGCAGCTTCCACAACTGTACTGTTGGCCAGGGTGAGCTCCCGAGGAGCAGGTGACAGAGGCGGGATGCAAGGGCGACCCTGGTGGGCTGTGGTCAGGTTCTGAGACAGGAGGGGCCCTGTTCTAGGTGGCGCAATGAGCAGCTGGGAAAGGAAGGCCCGTGCCGGGGTCGGTTTGGCAGGAGGCGTCGGTGCTCTCGCTGGGGTGTAATCTAGCAGTGGCTGCCCAAGGGGAAGGCTGGGGACAGGGCAGTGAGGAGTCCCTGACTCCCTAGTGGCGGGGTCTGCTTGGACAAAGGCGGGCGTCTCTGGACTGGTCCGGCTTCCATGGGTGCCCGGCCTCAGGCCCTGGCGAGCGTGCCAACTAGACTTTCTTGAATGATCGCAGGGGGGTTTCGGACCTGTCTGCTCAGCACCAAGCAAAGACAGTGTTCCACCACCCGCGGCGGTACCTGCAATTAAGAAACCCCCTGCACGGCCAGGTAAAAGCTGTCGTCAGGGTTGGCAAGTGGCTGAAGCCCGGGCCTCACAGACGAGGCTGGCAGTTTACTGTTTGGTGCATGGCACGTCTGTCCGGAGCAATCACGGCTTGATGCGTGAACTGCCATTTGCATTTTTTATTATTCACCAAAGAGTCCTTCGGGGAGTGTGCCATGACAGTCACAGGCCAAAACCACTATTTGGCAGTAAACAGCAAGGTGTCTGGGGTCCCCGGGAAGAACCCTCTCCTTCAGGGAGCTCGAAACATTAGATCAGTGGGCCCTTCATTGCAATATTCCACCTGATAACACCAGCAATTATTATCTCTAATATGCTGCAAACAGCTCTTAAATAATGCATTGCAATAAATGGACCTGAGGCTGTTTGTGAGCTAAACCACAGTCTTACTCTCTTATTAATAAACATTCAAGTGGGCGATGCACCCATTGGGGAGGGAGCTTAACAAATGGCCAGCCACCAACCAGAATGCGAAGCTTCAAATTACGGGTCAATAAAATAACTCTGCAGAATAAAACACATCATTTCCTGGTCCCAAAGCAGCCATACTGTGTTCTCTGATGCTCAGCTCAAAACGGGACACAAAGGAGAAGGCTTTCAGGGGCAGGCTTGTTTGAGTCTGTGTTTTCACAAATTAACCTTCCCCAGGAAGCACCTGCGGGGTGCAGCCAAAGCCATCGGAAACGTCCTTGAGTCAGAGCCACAAGGCGTCCTTCCCCAGCGCCCGCATCCTCCAAACAGGCAAATTACCTCCTAGTGAGCTTTTCTCTCTAGAATCAATGGGCTGAGACACTTAACAGTCGCGGCTTTGCAGGGCTGAGCTGGCGGGGGTGGGGGGGGGTCACCTATTGTTGCAGCCCCCGCCGCCTCGACAAACCTTCCACAAGGCAAGCTCTAGGAGAAGGGGGTAGAGAGGGCATTTCTGTAGTGAACTTATTAACATTACACAGCAAAAAAGGAATTTTAGACTTAAAACTGCCTGTACCATGGATTTTAGAATTTAGCTTTATGGATGATGAACAGGCAAACGCTGCACTATCAGCTAATATTCAAATTCATACAACACCTCCTACAAAAGAGCCCATCCACTCAATGTATTTATCAGCTTGAAAGTGACTCAGCTTCAGGGGGACCTGGCGCCTGTGGTTCCGCACGCGGTCGCAGACACACACAGACTGAGGCCCCCGTGCACATTAAGGAGAAAAGGCTCATCACCAGCATCTACCAGAACAACCACGCGTGTACAACTATTCAGTGAATAGTCACCAGGATTCAATTTATTAAATACTATTGGGTTGGCCAAAAAGTCCATTTAGTTTTTTCATAAAATAAAAGACGTTTTTCATTTTCACCAATAACTTGATCGATTTGGATATTCTGAGTATGTCGGCTGTCTCCCGCATGGTATAGTATTGATTGTTCTCAATTAGTGTCTAAATTTGATTACTATTAACTTCAACTGGCCTACCCGACCATGGAGCATCATCCAGGGAGAAACTTCCAGCACAAAACTTCACCAACCACTTCTGACACATTCAATCAGTTACAGCACCTTCTCTGTACGCTGCACAAATCTTTTTTTGCACTTCAGCTGCATTTTTACCTTTCTTGAAATAATAAAGCATATTATGGCAAAAATGTATATTTTCTTCCATCTTCAATATTAAAATGGCTGCACAAAAATTCACCTATTTGGAAAATTTTTTTAAATGCACAGTGCTATGACAGCTGTCACAATACAGTCTAACAAAATTGTTCTAAATGAAGTTAAAGACAACTAAGCATTACTAGAGCCATCTTACAGAAAAAAACAAACAACTTTTTGGCCAACCCAATAGATTGGGTTAAATAATTTTGTTCTTTCTCAAACACTCAGAAATACCCAACTTAAAAATGAAGACACCCAGGGGTGGCTCTCAGTGCCCCCCGCCCCGGCCACGTGACTGGAGAGCTCACTGACAGTGTGTGGCCTCACATTTACCTGGCAGGTGGGAGGAGGCGGGTCCGTTTCTCACGGGCATCGGTGGTCAGTTCACCCCGGTGGTCTCCCGTGATGAGTGTCTCCGTGTTCTCCCCTGGGCAGGCCGGAATTTAACATCCGCTTAGTGCTGCACCTTCTGTCCTTCCCTCTGGGGCCTCTGGACGGGAGTCACTGTCCCCTGCCTCTCGGTGTGGGTGCCGGCCGCTCCTACCCACCAGGAGCCCTTGGCCCTCCCAGCCAACTATACCGAGCCTGGGATGCTGTGAGTCTTATGCTAATGTCACACTTAGCGTGCACCCCCGCGTCGCATAGTAACCGATCAGACTTGGCCGCCCTTACCTTACTGACCAGAAATCTAAGGCCTAGCGAAACGGACGCACTTCAGTCACACAAACACTTAGTGCTGGGGGGCAAGCAAATGATTTCACCTTTTCTAAATACTGTGCCATATCACTGCCTGTCTTCACCGTGCTTTGCAGTTTTCAAAGTGCTCCTGGGTAGGCTGTCTCACTTTATCTTCCACATAAACCTCTGCGAAAAGAAAGCAAGGCCATTTCCTAGTGCTAATGTGGGGGGCGCTGCCTCTCCAGAGAAAGACGAGGAACACCGGCCGGAAGCAGTGGTTGCAGGCCTGGGCTATGAGGCTGCCACTCAAACACAACTGGATTTAGAATCCAGTTTCATCGGTTAGGAGCTTAAGAATTCAGATACACTCCGTATCCACTCCAGATTTCGGTTTCTTCTCTGAGAAAAACAAGAATCTGAAAAATAAGACTAAACAATAAGACATCGATCAGAATAGCCAAAAGGTAAAACGCCGCCACCGCCCGCGGCCGGGCAGCGGCGGGAGCCCCACTCCCTGCAGGTGCGGGCGTGAGTGCAGATGGGGCAGCCCCCGCGGGGGCTGCTCGGCGGCTTCCTGCAAAACTAAACACACTCTGAGCGCGCGCTGTGCCTGGCAGTTACTCACACAAAAACCCGCACCGGGACGTTTATGGCAGCTTCATCCCTAACTGCCAGACCTAGGAAGCAACCAGGACGCCCTTCCCCGAGTGGTGGATGCAGAAACCATGGTCCATCCAGAGAATGGAATGTTACTTAGCGCTAAAAAGAAATCAGCTCCCAATTCAAGCCGTGAAAAGACAGAGAAACTTAAATGCGTATGAGGAAGTGGAAGAAGCCAACCTGAAAATGCTACACACGGCGTGATTCCAACTCTCTGACGTAGTGGAAAGGACAACACTATGGAGACAGTAAAAAGATCAGCGGTCACCAGGAGGCTGAGGGGGCAGAAGGGGTGAATTCAGTGGTACACAAAGGAAATTTAGGACAACAAAAGTACTCTTCAGGCTACTGTATGGATGGACACGTGTCGTCATACATCTGTCCACAGCCATAGACAGGCAACGCGAGAGTGACCCTGATGTCAGCTGTGAACACTGGGTGGTGACAACATGTCAGTGCAGCTTCATCAGCTGTGACAAATGCCCCATCTGCTGCGGATTTAGGGGTGAGGGGAGGCTGTGCATGGCGGGGACAGGGGGTGGGGAAACCGCTGGACCTTTCTTTCAAATTGCCGTGAACCTAAAACTGATTTTAAGAAAGTCTTTAAGAAATGAGAGTGAAAATTACTGATTAAATTAAATGAGGTGTTTTATGAAATACACTTGACCCACAGTAAGCCCTTGATAAACGGGAGTAGTTATTTCTAAATCTTCCTCAGGCATAAAGCCGGCTCATAACCTGTCTCCTCTCTGAAATCTTTTACTTCATTCTTGGCATAGTGGGTACTCTCTCCGTATACCTGACAAGCTTCGATTGTTCCGTATGTATTTACTGAGAATCCAAATGTACCTTTTGAAGAAAACATTTTGAAAGAAACAAAGGAAACGCCCTGGGATGCCCCACATGAGCTCATAAGCACTGTGGGCGTGAGGACGCACGCAGGAACCAAGCGCTTGGGCCAGGCAAGGGGAGAGCTCCTCTTGGGGTTTGGATGAAGCCAAGGAAAGTGCTAAACTTCACAAAAGTGATGTTTCAGTGCGTATTTCTTGCAATTCATTTTGTAAGTCAAAGTTCGCTTTTGAACTAAAACAATTTGGGTTTATATCAGCACCCAAATGCTAACTTTAGAGAAACAATAAAATACATCGCGGTCAATCTTGTTTGGAACTAAATTGTGAAAGGTTCCTAGAACATCATTACTTAGTTAATTGAAAGCCCCTGTTTTTAGGGACTGACAGAGGTGCTTGGTGGCATGTCGGAGTTTGGTCTGTGGACGGCCAAGCTCAGGCAGCGGGGACACGTAGAAACAATTTCCTTTCATTATTCCTTGAGATCAGCCCAAATACTCAGAAATCGAACTATGTTTTTAGTGAGGAAGTTTCCCCCAAAGCAAATGCAGAAGCTCCTGCATTTGGCGGCGCGGGTGGCTCGGCGGGACAAGGGCGCCCAGCCCGGCACTGCACAGAGCTCACCCCGCGTGGCCATCCGAGGCCCCGACGCCACAGCACATCCCTACGAGCGTTTCCTTCACAGTACTGTAAATACATTGCACAAGGAAATCTTTTTAAAAGTCTTTACCATGGTCAGAATTCAAGGTGACCGACTGAGCTACTTATCTTCTCAAACACACAGCTCTAACCTGAACACCATGCTCCAGCTGCTCCTTTTCCAAGAGACGGACACGTCGGAAGGAAGAGGCTCGAGTGCGCCGTAGGTTGGGTGCCGGCAAACGATGTCACACAGGCTGACTCTGGCCTGTCACCTGAACAGAAGCAGCAAGGCGGCCCAGGTGATGCAAAAAGCAGGGCCAGTCCCACCCTCCGTTTCCTGTCACTGTCGCTCTGCAAGGCAGGACCCTGGACCCCCGAGCTGCTCCATCTCTTGATCTAGGGTCCCCAGCCTCGTCAATGACAACAGTTTCAACTACGACAGCTGAGTAGGTTCTGCCCAGAGCCATGGGTTTAAGGACAAACCCCCATTTAGGGGTGTACACAACCCCCTTGCCCCTCAATGTGTCATCATCGGCACGCACTGCTGTTAATGAGAATATGGCCACTTTCCGTCTCGTCCTGTGGCCTCTGCAAGGGACAGACCGCTGGTCCTGTTCATCAGAGCCCTGGAGCACCATCCTCATGTCTGTGCAGACGGGGGGTTGCACTAGAACAGCCAAATACCAAACACCATGTCTCTGCTTTTCTGCTGAGAGCTGCTGTGGCTACAACGATGAAGACAGTCACGACAGGACTGCATTAATGATCACTGGGTTCTGGATAAGGCGCCACACTGCGCGCCTTACGTAACAGTTCCCGTTTCCTCCTCCTCCAGTGACTGTGCTCCCTGGGGCGGGAAGGGGGCGAAGGACTCGCTGGCGGTGCACAGTGACGGGGAGCCAGGGCCAGGACGCCGACCCCCCGCCCCCAACCTCGGGCCCCCGCTCCCTCAGCCCTCCCTCGTTTCACCGCCTCCACCTATGGCCTGGAGCTCGCGCTCCCTTCCTGTCCTCAGGTGATGGCCGAGGTTGAAGAATTCTCTCTCACAGCTTCGGCTGCTATGAAAACTCAAGAAATCATTACTCTGAACTGGCAGGCGGACCGAATCAATTAAGGTACCTTCTCAGACTAAACAAAGAACTTGGGGGCACGCTCTCTGAACGTGGGCAGGAAGCCAAGGTGTAATTGTTTTTGTCACAGTACATTATCACATTATCAAAGAGGACACCAACACGACACAACACCACAGGGCAGGGGGAAAGTTAAAGAGACCAGCTGCTTTCTCTGCCAGTTTCAAAAACCGGGAGCCCGGGTGCAGAACAAGGTGGCCGGTCCCCACCCTCCCTGGGCTGTCTTCACAGGGTTTCTGCTGCGTCGGTGACCACCCTAACAGTGGTCCCCCTCATGGTCCTCTCCTTGAGACTGAGGTATGTAACTGACTTGGACACTCCATCGGTTGCCCAGCCTTGACCCCCGGTGGTGCGCGCCTGGGTTTATTGGAGGGATCCGCGTGCTGGAGGGGCCCTGCTCCCCCACAGAACCCCTTGGCACGGCCATCCTTTGTTAGAGGAAAGTGATCGGTAGTTGTAAATATTAGTTTTAAAAATACTTTCACTAAGAGCTTTTGTTGTTGTTCTATTTTATTTCCAATAGTGCAGATTTTTAAAATGGCATTTCTAAATTAATTCAGAACCGTAGCTTAAAAGCTTAAAAAAAAAAGAAAGAAAGCAGCAAATATTTTGAGTAAAGTCAAATCCATTCTTGGATGGTGAAGACGGGGCTAATGGTGGACATCCACAGTCAGTGTCTGAAGCTAACTCAACATTTGCAAAGGCCTAAGGGTTTCACGGGGAAATAAACCTTCCTTTCAAAGCACCCATGACAGTGGGAAAGTGGAAGTCGGAGAATCTGCCTTGCATTGTACAAAAAGTGATTCGAAACTGCAAAAGAGCTCTTCTGAATGTTACAGGGCACAGCGATAGGTGATAATTCATCTTATGCCCACAGCCCAAGTGACCCAGAGAGACCGTGAGTGAAATTTATTTTCTCAAGTTGATTAATCTTCTGCCTCTTCAACCCCAGCATTCTCTTTTTTAATATACTTCTTCCCCAAACACCAAAGCACACTTTGCCTTTACTCTCTTCCTGCCTTCTCCATCTCGCTTTGAATGCTTTAACCGTTTTATTTTTTTCTACTGACCTTTCCCTTCTCTTTCTAGCAGGTGACCGTAGCTGCCAGGATAGGGAACCGAAGCCGTCTTCTGAGTGAACGTGCTTGTTACACTCAGGCTGTTCTGCTCACATGGGACCCCCAACTGGCTCTTCCTCCTGAAAGGGCGTGGGCCCTGACTGAGGAGCTGCTCACTGCTGTCCCACAGAAAAAGCCTGCAGGAAATGGATCTGTGGCCCCTCACCACGGCGTGTTTGGGGAAAGCAGAGTGGCCTCATTCCAGAGGACGGTTAAGTATGAAGTTGCCCCTTTTTCTCTTTCAGCAGAACCATGAAAAGGGGGCGCCGCCCCCTGCTTTTTCTGGGTGGCTCATTGCCTGCTGCACAGGATCAGCAAAGCATCAGACGGCTGCCTCCCATTCCCTTTTTCTTTTAATTGGTAAATTTTCTTTTCAGAACGGCTTGAAATTCACAGAAAACTTGAGTGGAAAGTACAGAGGTTTCCCGTACACTCCTGCCCCACACCTGCACAGCCTCCCCCACTAGCAACATCCCCACCAGACAGGACATTTGTCACAACCAGCAAACCATGTTCAACCATGAACCTGCACTGACACATCGTCATCACCCAGAGTCCACAGCTGACGTCAGGGTCACTCTTGTGTTGCACGTTCACATTCTGTGGGTTGGACAAATGCATGACGACACATGTCATCGTTCTAGCGTCCCACAGAGTAGCTTTGCTGCCCTAAAACCCTCTGTCACCTGTCTTTTACCACTCCCCAACCCCACCCCTGGAGACCACTGATCTTTTTACTGTCCCCATAGTGCCGCCTTCTCCAGGATGTCATAGAGTCAGAATCGCACGGTGCGCAGCCCTTTCAGATTGGCTTCTGTCACAGTCGATACATTTCAGGTGCCTCCGTGTCTGGGCAGGGTGTTAGGCACTGAATACCACTCCACTGTTCTCACCCCATTTTTACACAAGCCTCTCACTGTCCACAAACTGTCCCAGTCTGCCGGGCCCAGGGGTCAGTGGGAACCAATGAAGGTCCCATGGATAAGACCCTCCCCCTTAACACTGGGAGTCAGAGGGTGCTTCTTGTAGCAGGTTTTCACACTATTGCTCAAGTGGAAAACGTGGATGAGAATGACAGGCAAGCTTCTCTCCCTAGAAAGCGGTACCCACATGTGCCACTCATCCCATCCTTGCTGAAGCCCTGGATCAAGGTCCCAGCTGCCAAGGACGGTGCAGGCCTCGCCCTGGTGACAGGACTAGTTTGTGGCCACTAGGGATCTGAGCCCAGACCCTCACATGTCACCAGTCCCCACCCCGAGCTCTGCCTCTCCTGCCTGCTCTGCATGGCTGGGACAGTTTGTTGCTCTTGTGATTCTTTAAAGAGGAGCTTCTGGGAGTGGGGGTACCTTACGGCACCCGGTCTCACAGAGCCCCAGCGTCGGTGATGCTCCCGGAATGCTGACTAAAGAGAGGTGCTGTTTTCTTTTTACGTGTTTTCACCATTCCCTTTGGGTTTCGATTATCCGCGATATTCCTGCCCTGATGCTAGAAGCAGGGGGTTGTTCTGGGAACGTTACCAAAGCATGAGTAGGCTAGTGCTTCGTGCGCCCCAGGAGAGAAGGGTTCACCCTTACCGCTGGGGCAAATGCAGGTGTGTTCTTCCAGTGTCTAACTGGAGACACCATTTGCAATTTTCACAAAAGCATATTGTTTCTCCACTTTTTCTGAGCACAGCGAGCAATGCACCTGCAAAATATACCATTCCCCAGGTGTCCCCCTTGAGGTCCTCTGTCAATGGGTCTGGAACAGAGCCTGGGGCCACGCCCATCAGCTACTCTGCTGTCCTCAGCCTCTGAGCAGCTGGAGCCACGGCGCTGTGAATGACGCCGTGCATGCACTACAGACACCTGGAGCACACAGTCAGATGCGTCCGAGCCAGAAATTACCAGCCCCTACCTGTGGATGCCAGCTGCTGACACTTGGCTCCCCAAGACCCTTACCGGTGACACTTTTTTCAGAGACACAAGAGAGACATCAGCCAGGGGAGTGGTAGGTTCCACTCGAGTTCGGCTGCATACAAAGAGCCCGCACCGCCCGGGAAGCCTCCTGCCCCGACTGCAAGGAGCTTCTCCCACCCCTGCACAGGTGCTGTGTGGTACTCCCGCCCCACACGGAGGAAAACCGTGGTTCTCAGTCTCAGTAATTGCTTTGGGGCTACGGACTTGGGAGCTGAAGATGGTGGTAAAGGGGAGTTCTTAGCCCAGGTCCACCTTTCCATACTGTGCCTCCAGCCTTGGAATTTCTGTGCCATCTCCAACACTAGAGAGAGTGCTCACGTTCCCGGGGACTGACGCCCCACGGGGAATAGCTCCACAACCGCTCCACCCCCGTAACTTTGTAACAGCTGTGAACTGCACTCTTAGCACTTCAGAAATAAATTTCAACTTTTTAAAAAAACCATTGTACATTATAAAATACATGAAGCAGACCTGCTTTTTAATACTTAAGATTATGACAGTCACCGGAAGATGGGCATCATACTGATACTCAGGAAATTCAGCTGCACACGCCTTCTCAAAGGCGCGAAGGTGTGCAGGGTCCACGAACCGACGCCAGGCAGCGCAAGTTTCAGTAAGCACCTCGCTGCGACTTGATTATATCAGGTGAGGTCTCCCTTGCGTTAGGTATGAGGCAGAAAGATCTACTTCTGACCAGAAGGGTCTCCATGACAATGGTTTAGAGGGCTCATTCTCTTTAGGGAGCTAAGACACTGACGTGAGCTTCAGCACTTGGCGTGAGTCGGGACGTGCTAGAATCAGGACCCTCCCCTGACAGATGAGCTTATATAGTTGCCTCCTTCCGTTGTGCAACAGGGTCCCTCCTGGAACACCCAGCCCAAGCCTGTCATTCCCACGCCCCCCGGGGCCAGAATATCCGTCTTTTAAAGGAGGCATCTCCTCTCTGCTCTAATCTGACTCACCTTTGAATGCCTTCCATGTGGACCATCCTTTCCTGCCCCCAACGAACTTCGCTCTGCCATCTGCGTTTCCTACTTCAACATACCCCCTCAGCGTGAAACACCCTGATGGCACGGTCCCCTTCGCAACGCTCAGCATACTTGAGACACTTCCACCTCTACCCCACGTAACCGGAGGTCAGGGGGAAATGCAGGCGCAGTCACAGGGCGCCGCTGTGGACCCCACCTACGCGCCAATCGCCACCTCTGGCTCCCGAGACCCGTCTCCCCACGCCCTGACAAGTTTGGCACCTGACTCCCGCAAGTCACTCCAGGCAGCACTATAAAGACGAGGACCGCGTGCAGCACGACGCCCCGCGCTTCCTTCATGAGCTCATCTTCATGTGACCACATCTGGTCACTTCCACCAAACTGGATTAGATGGACCAACTCGCCCATGTGTTTGCTCACTATCCACCTGAACTTTGGCCTTGGCGTCATCCAAAATCCCTGAGTCTCCACTACAGGTATCGCTGCGCAATCTCACATTGTGCACACACATGCGTGCACACTCAACAACGCGCACGCTCAGGCACAGGCATGCGCATGCGCAGTCGCGCACAGTACGTCATGCCGTTCTCTGCTTGCTCCAGGACCCCCGTTTTTGTATCTCCCGCCTCTCGGCCTGATCCGACCGCACCTGCGTGGGATCACTCCCCAGCCCAGGACCACAGGGTTCTCAGCCCCGTGGCCTCAGCTCCTGCTCACTGGAGGTTTGGATTCCAAACCCCACGTTCACGCTCTCCGCCCGCAAGCGCTACGTGCCTGGAATGTAAAAGGACCATGTGGCTTAAGGAATGTTCCTTGAGTAAAAGTAGATATCACAGAAAGCAACAGCTGCGACACGGTGTGATAGGATAGCATGGGGATATTTGAATAGAACCGTCTTCTACTGTCCGTATGATTCTGTCTCATCCTACAAAGAACCAGTTGACTTTATGAGAGAGAGAAGGAGAGGGAGCTTTGGGTCAGCCATAAAAATGTCCTTCTCAGAGAAGCACAGTGGAAAGATTTTATTTTCTTCAGCCTCCTCCTCCAGCCTGCCCATAAACGTCTAGGGTTTCTATGTTCAAAGGCTCCAAGTTTCCACCTGCCACTTTGGATCAGCATCATGGAGCCCTGGCACTGCTGCGAAGGCACTCGACTCTTCCGGCTCCCAAAACTCTCAGCGGCAGCTCCGCCTAGCCTCCTCAAGTTCACTTCCAAATACTTATCTCGGCAAGCGGCTTTCACTTCCGTAGTGGGCTCTCAAAACCACGAAAAACGCAGGGAGACTGGGTCTCTGTCACCAGAGACCACTCCATCTGCATGCGCTTCAACGCCCTTGGGGGCCCACATTGAAACTTACATTACAGACAGAGCAAAACGGAGGGGTTTTCTGGCTTGGCCTTTAGGCTCTTTTGGTCATTACTTTTGAATCTGTGCTTCTTCCCTTAATGCCGGCTCTTACCAACAGCCAGCCTGCCCCAGCCTCTGCCGCCTTGTGCTGACCTCGGTCACGAAGTGAGAGACGCTACACGGCTGCGTGGGACCGGCATTTCCGGTTCTCGTTCAATAGTGGCGTTTTGGAGAGCACGTCTGTTCACTGACGTCTTGATCTGGCGCTAGGAATAGCCCTTCTAGCTGCCCCTCCCCCACCACAGCAGCAGCGGAAAGCACCAAGCAAAAACGGACGTGCGTCTAGCCTTAGTGATGCGCTCAGATGCTGGTACATGCCAAAGAGGGTTTCTGGCCAGCACGTGCTTCTGCTTCTGTTGGACTGTGGTGATATGGGAAGGTACTGCTTTAGTGAGACTGCCCCCAAAATGAGCAGTTGTGTTCGGGTGTCTGAATGACACAGGAGAGAGAGATTCACCGCCATTGTGTGGAATCCCAGCATTCCATGTACGCTCAGTGAAGAAATGAAAGACCACAGATGTTTCCCCACCATCAGCCGTGGGGCCGTCACGGGCCGCCTTTCTGGGTGCGTTCTAACAGGGACTCACCCCCAGGCACAGAGAAATGGATTGCTCTTCATTCAACAAGTATCCGTCGTTTCCTCATGATGTGCCTGCTCCACACCGTTCCGCGCACTGGGGATACAGCTGTGACCGAAACAAAGTCCCTTTGTGCTGTGGAGTTGACGTGCCCTTGACAGAGCTGGTCACCACCCAAGGAAAGGAAGAGTAGGGTAAGAAAGGGATGGGGGCCACCAGACCCGGGGGCCGGGCGGTCTGAGAAGGCCTCTCTGAGGAGCAGCGTTGGAGCACAGGCCTGAAGAGCTGGGAGCGCGGTGCTCTGAGCCGAGGGGACCCCACAGGTCCCAGCTTCCCAGGCAGGAGGATGTCCTGCTGGCTGGAGGAAAGGATGGGGCTGGGGCTCGAGTGGAGCTGCCAGGGCCCCTGGAGGGAGTGGAAGCTGAGAGAAAGCGATGGGTGCCAGAGCCTGGGAAGGACTCGGACTGAACGTGTCCCCTGAAAAACCAGCCGGGCAGCCGAGGGTCCCCCTGCCTGTCCCGCCAGCTTCCTGCCCGCCCAGAGAGGAGGGTGCTAACAGGTGAGTCTGACAGCAAACGACCTCATTTCTCTTCCCCAGTAACTGAAGGAGCACCTGCTATATGTGAATACAAGATTTAAGTTGTGAGGCCTAAAGTGTCATTAGTTCCGTTTTAAGATATTTTAAGCTGATGATAAAATTTCTGTGCCGGAAGTTTTCTATATTTTTCAAACTCTGGTCAAAACTCCTAAGAAGGTAGGGATACAAACCCTCCCGAGTGTCAAAACACCACCCAGGAGTTTGGATCACAGCGGCACCGCTATGCCCTTCTGAGCCCCTGAACCACCACAATGCCCAGGACCAACGGGCTGGGACTTGGTCCCAGGCCACACACCAGTGGGCAGTGCGTTGCTTTTATAGAGCAATAAATGGGTAAAACACAGAGTTCCCACACACAGGTTGCTACAAATGGTCTCCTCATGACTAAACATTGGGTTATTAATTAATATGTTTTCCCTTTAAAGATGTAGGTACATAACTTCTCAGTTTTTATACGGGAAGGCATCCCTGGGTGACAGTGATTTCTCGAAGCTCCTTCCCGGATGTGGGTCATGCCAGACTCTAGCCAATGGACGTCTTCAGCTCATTTATCACATTCTCAACAGCACACGGCGCTCGCTCCAGCAATCTCCTGCGTCTTTCTAAACAGCTGTACGAGTCGCTGTATAGTTTTCTACATTTTTACGAATGGTAATTGGCAATTTAAATCCTATACATGCTCTTCAGGCTTTCCTAGAGTTCAGACAAGGGCGTTGCCGTATTTTCAGCCCTTGAGCCTGCTCAACTATAAAAGGCATTCACTGTTCCTGGCGGGCAGACTCCGAACTTCCTGGTGCCCTGTGACACCCCTGTTGGATATTAGATCCACGTCCTCTGTTAGCTCAGGAAGGAACTTGGGAAGTGCCCCAAGTCACAGCCAAATAAAGAAACCAAACCAAACAACAGTCCATACGATGCGCATTCCACTCCAGCTAACGGCGAATATAAGGCCAGGTCACCGACGTTTTCAAGTGGATGTTCTATTTAGTACCCTCACGCATGACACTCCTCATAACTGGCAAGCGATGTCACACTGATCCCGTGTCAGTATTTCTTGACTCGTCATGGGCATTGTGGGTGGGACACTGGTAACGAGACTTCTGTCGATGCAACTGTGTGTGCCATGTTTGCTACTACACGAACACTGCTAACGGTGAAGCGGTGCCGTTTTAAATCCTCTGCCAGGTTTGCAGCTAGAGCACAGGCACTAGACAGTGCTGTCAGTGACGCTGCTCTCAAGTCCGCGTTTCCTGCGTTAGAGCAAAGCCGGGCGGCAAGGCCTGCAGGGGCCGCCTGTCGATGCACCGACCCCATTTCGAGCTTCGCTGCGTCTCAACGTAAGTTAACAGTTTCTCTTCTTTCCCTTTCCACGGTCCCTGCTGAGGTTAGTACTCAGTCCGGAGCCCATATTGTCTTTCACATGCACACGATTTCATGTTTATCACAAACTCCAAATTAGCCCATTTAATGAATGACAAAACATCCTTTCAAGCTCACACTACAGTCTGGAGCATTTACTTTCTTTTCCGTAAGCAGCAGAGACATCATGTCCACTGGAACAGAGCACAGACTTCCCTGGACTGCCTTAGAATTTCCAGCATTTCCATTTGTTGATATCTCATGACAGTGACCTTAAGGACTGGAAGGGAAAACTGAAGGAATGCGCCTGAAACTTCCGCTTCAGGTGCTCACAATTTTATTTTTCTATGCTTTGTCAATTTGGGGAACAATTCAAAGTTAAAGTTATAATGATTCCAAACAGGAAGAAGGTAAATTTATATATTGTAAAAAAGAAGGAAAAAAGATATATATTCTCAGGACCAAAGGAATGATTATTCAGCTTTAGACTAGAATATTGGGTATAATTTTATTTTCAAGGTTTTTTAAAATTTCTGCCAAATACCTAGTTCTCAACCACTTCTATGCTCACTGTCCCCAAACACAGGCAAAAGTGTGTGTGTGTGTGTGTGTGCCTCTTCCCTCTTTCAGTTTCCAGATGACAAGGGCGTTTGGGCCACGGCATGATGCCCACATGAGAGTCACTTAGGTCTTAAAATTACCAACACTAAAATCATTGTGTAATATTGAAGAGATGCTTAAATAAAAAGAATATGCATATATGATCTTTATAGCAACTCAAAACAACAGACAACTCACATATTAAGGGAGTTAAAGTAGGGACGGTCCCACCCAAGCAGCGTCAAGGTCTCCGGCTCGCTCTTTGAACGTGGGCTTCGCCATGGAAACCGAGCGGCAAAGGCAGACCAGCCCCCCCGCACATGAGCTGCAGCCCCTTGAGATGGCGGTAGTTTTCTAGCCGCCCATGAAAATGCCCGTTTACGTTTCGCAACAAGGTGCATGGGCTTCAGCTCCTGAATAGGGTAACACCCCTTCCTGCGGCCCCTGGTTTGGGATCAGGCAGCACCTTGGGCGCATATTCTAAATATACACACTTATTCATCGAGGGGCACAGTTTTGGAAGCTACTAATGTTATATTCTTGGCTGTGATAACAGCACTTGGGATACCGGAGAAACAAAGTGCGTTCGGCAATGACCCGGCAAACTGCCCCAAATGTAGCCTCTGCAGGCAGGCGTCCGCCCTCTGCCGGGCGCTGTGCTCTCTCACTGCGGTCAGTGGGGTGGCAGCCCCGCCGTGCGTGGGGAGGCAGCGGAGCCGGACCAGGGCCCGAGTGGCCAGGGCTCCGGCTGGTGTCTCAGTGACCAGGGGTTTGGGGCCCAGGGCAGGAAGTCCTCTTGGCCACTCTTGTATTTTCCAGGCATCCTCGCCCTGAAGGGCAACCAGCCCCAGGAAGGTCCGAACCGCAGGTCGACCGGGTGGCCGTTTGTGCTCTCAACACTCACTGGGTTCCTGCCAGGCCGCCAAGTGTCCTCTGCGTGTAGGACAGTCTCGCACATGCTCCACGCACGAACAGAGCAATGTTAAACCAAGGTGACCGCCCTGGCCCTGTGACTCAGCTGGTTGGAGCGTTGTCCTGAAAACCAAAAGCTGTGGGTTCGATCCCTGGTCAGGGCACATACCTAGGTTGCAGGTTTGATCCCCGGTCAGGGCGCACAGGAGAGGCAACCCATCGATGTTTCTCTCCCTCCCTTCCTCTCTCTCTAAAGTCAATGAGCATGTCCTCGGGTGAGGACTGAAAAAATAATCATCATAAAAAAATAAAAGGTTATTTCTAGGTCTAAAAATGTCCCATGATTCTAACTTGCATTTTATAGCTATAGCTATGATGACCATCCTTTATACCCCAGACCCTAAAATCTAGCAGAATCTCCATTGAAAACTGGAGAGAAAAATGACATCCCTTGAATTTCAGATGTTGTATCAAAATTTGCTCTTCAGAGTTCTATCATTTGTTTCTATCAGGAACTTTTTAAAAAGCATTTATTCAATAACGTCACAAGAATTCTCCCAGTATTGTTGGTCCTTGAATGCCAAATGTGTGTCCCAAGCTTGCCAACCATGTTGTTCAAATCTTTATTTGCCAAGCGTCCAACCCAGCTATGTGCTAATCACACGCACTAAAGTGCAGACGGCAGCGTCGTCCTGAGGCTGCCGACCTCCCGTGGGCAGCCAGGCCACTAGCACTGCAGTTCACCAGGCGCCGCGGGGAGGGGCTGGGTGTGATGAGCTCACTTCTTGCGCGGCCCTCGCACTGGCTTGAAGTCAGCCCAGGAAGGAGGCAGCGACATTTCTCCAGATTCCCAGCAAAAACCTTCCAAAGCAAATCTAGAAACTAATGGAATTAAGATAGCTCAAACTTCAAAGTTTAATTTTGATTTTTGATATATAAGGTTGTGTAAATCAATCACTGGAGATAAAAACTGTAAAACTTGGCATCTTTTCTTCATTTTCAGCCAATAACCCCACTGGAACCTGACTTTTTTAACCACTTTAATGATGGGAAAGGGATGTATCTGGTATTGAAAAGGGAAACATTAGTAGATTCACACTGAATGTAAAACAGATATCAAAAGAGAGTAATTATAGGAAAATTGCTCGTGTTTAAGATTATTAAAGGGCTTTTGTGTGTGAAGTTGTAACGCTTCCATGACACCCTAGAACACAAAGATGAGCCTCTGCCAGCCCACCTAGCCCTCGGAGTGTGTCCTGAAGCAGAATGATTGATCTCGCGGCTAATTTTATCTCAGCTAATGGGGTTGCCAGCACTCTTCCGGTTTTAATTCTTGTTTGAAGATTTCTGAGCCTTAATAACGTGTGGCAGCAAGTCCTACAGTTTAATTATAAGATCTCTCATTAGCCACATTTATCCATTTCGGATACGTTTCCTTGAAGCCTGCATGGTATGACCTCTTCGAATGGCAGTGGTGACGCGGGCCTTGCAAGGTAAATGAACGAGGGAGCCTTCGGAGGACAAGCTGGCGCAGCTGCAGGAAAGCCAGCAGCCGGGGCAAGTCCACGCGCACTATTATCTGGCGTCCTAGGGACTTGTGACCCCGGGCGCTTTGTACTGGCTCTCAGTTATGTTGGCAGGTGTTCCTGGGGGTTCGTGCTTTCACTTTGGATAAGCAAGATTTGCAGGTTTCCTAATTCATCACCTATGAAACCTACTAATATTCACAGGCTCCACGTACAGAGTGCCTGCCCGGAGCAGTGCCGTAGATTCTGCTCGTTCCATGGAGCTGAAATAATCACTGAATGTACTGCTCCTCAACGATAGCACGATCTGTCTTTGTTCCCCAAAACAATCCTGAGTAAACCTCAGTAGAGTGCTCTTTTTTGCTTCTCCCCTAACTCCCAGCTGAATTAAACTTTTTGCAAAATAAGAACTGACTTGAGTGATTGGAGAGTTTGATCTGGTTTCCAGGTGGGGATGAAGGAATAGAAAAAAATGTCACGCCGGCAGCCACTTACTACCTTCTATGACCCTGGGAAGTTTGCTTGGCATCGCAGAGCTTCTATGTTCTATGTGCGAAATGGGGGTAAGAGCAAGGCCTATTTCCTGCTGTTCTGTGATGATTAAACGGTACGATCCACTTAGAAATGACGGCATCACGCCCAACACGCAGACATCACTCATCAGTTGTTGTCATCATTACTTGCAGTTCTCTTCCGTAATCCAGTCACAGGACACCCACGCTACACAGTGTGCAAAATCCACCACTACGCAGGCCTTTGACTTCCCTCTGCCTTCCGAATTAGGGTCCTCTTTCCAAAAAGAGGAATGACTCATAATCACCCCATTTTCACGCAAACAGTAGCACAGACAGATATGCTGCAGAGATAGGCTGGTAACAGGCGATGCTAATGCAGGGCCCCCAGACCTGCCTGTCACACACAGCGCCGGGTCATGGGTTCTTTCCAGACAACACTGGGCAGGGGCAACGGGCAGTAGGAAGATAGTAAGAGGACAACAATGCAAAGATTAAGGGAAGCACGCCCTCCACCCAAACACACAGTGTTTGGCTAGACAAGCTGATCATGTGTGTCCTAAGACTCTATTCCTGAAATCAGGATGGGGAGCTGTCCGGGTATCTCTGGCGAGGTTTCCGACACACCTGCAAGGTTTGCAGGGTCTGCTTCCTTTCATCCCTCAGACTGATGAGGAGGATATATAACAGGTTTTCTGCAGGTCGTCCTTGGAATAAGTTATGTCATGCAGGTATTAGTAAAGCAATATTGCAACATGTATTCTATCAGGAATCTAGAGTGTGACAGGGGCACACCTCTTTAAAAATGGCCATTAGTGTTTAGCAGGCTGAGTGGAGAGTCCTCTACGGGATTTCTCAGCACATAATGAAGGATTTGTTTATTCCATCCCCGAGGGCAAATATTCTCATGAGCGTTCCTTCATTCGTTCATCCATTTATTCATACATTTAGTGCTGGCCTGTCCCAGACGCCACGCTGAGGAAGGGCATGAAAACAGGGGGGCCGCTGCCTTCAGGGGGACCGTAAAGTCTAGTGGTGGAGAGAGCAGCTCAGTAAGCATCATATACATAACAGGAAGTAACCCCGACTGATTGCATCGCCGACTGGGGTTATGTGACACTACGAGAATGTAACAGGGGTAACCGGCCTACTTGGGAACCAGGCCACACTCGCCTGAGAGGTCCGAGGGGCAGATATGAGCGCACTGGGCAGAGAGGATAGGGAGGAGTGCTCCACACCGAGGGAGGGAACATCGTGCTAGAGCCTTTTTCTTTCTTTTTCCAAAAGCCAGCAGAAGGCCACAGAATGTTTTAGCTGAGACAGGGCCCAATGACAGACGACGACTGTGTGTGCAGAGTGGTGTGGGCGGATGGTGACAGAGAGAGGGACAGGCCAGCTGGGAGGTTGCGGCCCAATCCAAACGCAGGTCGTGATGCCTTGCCCGATGAAAATGTACATAAACTCAGGGGAGGAATTTGAAGGAACTTTAGCATCAAAAATTTTAAAAACGACTCTCAGATTCTGGCTTCCAATAGCGAAGGCTGTTTTTACTGCTGGAGGTGGGAAATTTCCAAAAAGACCCACGTTTGATCATGAAGAATCTGAATTCATACCCTTTCCACCGCAAGGTCACCCATTAACCCCTTGGAAGCAGCGTGTCAGCCCCAACATCGCAGACTCCAGGACCAAGGACGGAAACGGGCTGCAGGGGACAGCGCCACAGATGAGAACCGTGGTGACATCTTTGTGTGTTTTTCAAGAGGGGTGAAAACTCATGTCTATGAAGGAGAATGAAGACAACGTCTAACAGTGGTTGCCATCGCACCCAGAAAGACTATTAGGTAAAGGGGTGTGGAGACAGGCTCTGGGTAGCTCTGGGATCAGAACTCGACTCAGTGTGCCATCTGAAGAGCAGGCCGAATAAAACATCAGGTGCGACTTACTCCCGACATGCTCGTGTAGGGGCTGCTTGGCCCCCACGGGCACTAGACAGAAGTTAGAAAACTGTTCTTGGGGATATTGTAATGACTATGACATTCCCCCGACCTTATAATTTCATTCATTTCACCAAGACCCCCATCCCCAGTGCATCCGAGGATCTATTTTTGGTGAGCAACTATCTTTTCATGGTTCGAGGTGGGGGAAGTTGGAGAAGTTGTCAGCCCTTCCCAGTCCATTGGTCGTGGCGGCCTGCCTCCCCTCCCAGCCACTCCAGTGCATGGTCAGCAGAGTGGCTGCTCTCGGTCCCTAACACCCCGCATTGTGCCTCTGCCCAGCTGTGAGGTCTGAAGGCGCACTGAGCCCCATGACTGTATCACCTGCCATGCTTATTTTTTTGGTAATCCTCACCCAAGGGTGTGTTTATTAATTTTAGAGAGAGGAAGAGAGAGGCCCATCAGTGTGAGAGAAACATCGATCAGCTGCCTCCCGTACACATCCTGACCGGAGACGGATCCCACAACCTTCTGGGGCACAAGACAACACTCCAACCAAATGAGCAGCCGGCCGCAGCTCATGCCTTCTCTTACTGCTCAGATCAGCGTTCCAGAAGACAGGATATGTCCTCTACAGCTTTTATGTTACAAGGCGTATTGTGCTATGACATTTCACCTCCTGTCCATCAGCAAAATGACTGGCTCCTCCTGCTCTGGGTCAAGATTCCCCACATCCAAGGGCCAGTGCCGTACCGTCTACCCGCCAGCAGGCCACGCCTCTTCAGACAGGCCCTGGTTACTGCCCCTGGCTTCACCTGACCGTTCATCTATTCATATTTGACATCCTTCTGATATAAAGCTGACACTGTCTCTAAATGACAAAGTAATGAGTAGCTTTAGTTCCCTTCCAAATTCTCTTAAGTATAATTTTTGGTAGTCGTCCAAACACATTTTTGCAATATTGTCTGCTTAAAAGAAATGCTGCTTTTACTGAAGACTCACTGCCCAGGTAAAATTTCCACATAAAAACAATAAGAACAAAAATAAATACACTTCTTTCCATGCTTCCTCTTTTAAAAAATCCCATCATTATTTGAAGGTCTCTAGGATTGTGTATTCAAATGAGATCAATAGGCAAAATTCAATAGACCACAGGAGGGTATAACAGCCCTTGGGGAAAATGATTTTTTCAGCTGTCCACCTTAAAAGGGTAGACACGGGATACTGAGAAGGTCAGGAGACGACAGGTATTAGAGAGAAAAAAATCTGATATAGCAGGAAAAAATGGCTCTGCCAAAGGCCAACAAACTGCAGGGTTGGGCAAGCCGGGATAAATACTGGGATAACTGAGTGAGCAGAACTCTCCCCTCCAGATGCAGCAGCTCTGACGCCGACGCTGCAGCACTGCTGACCGCAGGGGCCAGGCTGCGCCTCAGATCTCCAAGACGCACTGATGTGCTAGTGGCACGTCTGAGCCCTTAAAACACCTCCCCTACCCCCACTCCAGGTGACCAGCATTCCACTCCCCATTTTTACGAGCTGGGCTTCTCAGGCTCCAATTACAAGTGACACCATAGAGCGTGTGTATTTCTGTCTGACTTATTTCACACAGCGTAACACCCTCAAGGTTCATCTGCGTTGTTGCGAATGGCAGGGTTTCCTTCTCTCTCACTGTGTGTGTGTGGGCGGGGGGGGGGGGGGGACGTGTACGTGTGTGTGGCGTCTTCCTTATCCATTCATCCACTGACGGACGCTTAGGAAACTCGCACACGTCTTCAAAGCCTGACATGGCTGATTCCGGGAGGGCGCATGCCTGGTGGCCTCACGCGAGCTCGGGGCCTGTGAGGATCTTTATCCACGTGATAAACATGGACCCTGTCTGGCAACTTCTCCTGGTTATTCTTCCCCTTCGAAGGTCCGCGCATTCCATTTTTATTCTTTTCAAGTGATAATAAGTCAGATGTTAAACAGACATCTCAAGTCGGGTGGCTGTGCACACAGGCTAGGATGCGAAAGGCCATGCCCCGGGCATCCATGGGAGGCAAGGCTGCTGCAGGGAGGGCTTGCTGGGTGAGTGGTGCGCCTGGCGCTGGGCGGCCGCAGCAGGGGACCAGCCTGTGCCCCTGGAGGCAGATGCAGGTTCCCAGAGGCGCTGTGCCTGCTCCAGCCTCAGAGCACCTGGGAGCTCTCCAGGACAGAGGGAGGGGGAAGGGTTTCGCTCTGCCACCCGAGGGCAGTCCTTAGAGGAACGGACCCCCACACGTCCCTGGGCCACAAAACATGCCCTTTTCCTTCATAAGCTATATGCTAAAGCATTTGCGTGCATTTGATGACCAAAATAAATTTTCAGAAAAAATTCCGTCAGTCTTGTCACTTGGAATTAATCGTGCGTGGGTGTGTGTAATTAGAGCTTCTTTTGGAATTCCACACTCAAATGACACATTTATGCCCCAACGTGAAGAAATGTGATGCTCCCCTTTCATTTTGTTGCTTTACCATGAAAAAAAATAATAGTGTAACTCTTGAATGTCTTCGAGTAACTCATATGTACGGACGATGAACCTTGGCTTTAAGAAAAGGGGTTTAAAAGGGAATTTCCTAAATAAAGACAGACCGAATCATGTTGACGTGTCAGAGATACTCCCATGGCTCTGAAGGGAGGAGAGACCTGGTGGAGGATGGAAGTGGGTCCCGGAGCTGGGAGTCACACCGGAGGACCGGGGCTGAGGTTCGGGACGGGGAGAGGTGGGAACACGTACAGTGCTTCACCCCAAGCAACAGGCAGCTAGTTTCTGAATAAATCCGTGATGTGGATGGAAGTCTGAGATTTTTAAAAAGTGCCTGAAAAGAAGGAAGGACGATTCGCCCAGGTGAACAGCAGGGAACCTGAACAGCAAGCAGGAAATGGGGAACGAATCGCGCACCATCCGAAAGCTGGGACTGTGCAAGTCACCGCCTGGCGGGGACGGCAAGGAGCCCTGACCCACAGCTGCGGGAGAGGGAAGAACAGGGCGAAATGAACGTGTTCAAGAGAAATCCTGAAATGTTGCAAACCAGGACACGGGGCAGGAGAAAATGACTCACGGGGAGCAGACAGGGAGGGACCCGTGGGACAAGCCGGACGCACCCACGGGGCAGCCCGGCACTCCCTGGCAGTTCCGACCTAGGTGCTGCCTGCCGTTTAGCTCAGCACGATGTCTGCGCGTGGCTTTGCTGCACCAGGGGTTAGCACAGCAAAAGGGGCTCCTGTCCTTGTGTCCCCCGCATTCCAAGGTACCAAAGACAGAAAGGCAAGGGTATTTCATTTTCAATCCTCTGCCTGTGTCAGCCCTGCCCCAGGTACTCCAGGGGCTGGCTCCGCATGTGTGAGGGTCCTCACAGGGGCAGAGGCCCCTGCACGCAGGGACACCTGTGAGTTGCCGCGTTTGATTCTCGGCATGCCAGGGATACGTCTGGCAACAGAGGGTCCAGGGAGAGCCCTGGCTGGGCACAGGGAACAGAGAATTCAGGCTGAACACACACACACCTGCCGTGAAAACACTTTGTTCCAAGTTCTTGTGGCAAAATCCACGAGCCTGAGATGGTGTCCCCAGCTTTGCGAGGAGTACTAGGATTGCAGAGGGGGCGCTGGTTTCCTTGAGGGCAGAACAGCACCAGGATGGAGCACAGCTCAGGGACGGCGTTCAGACAAAGGCATCTGTTTGAGACCCTCCCTAATGCCCTGTGCAACCAAACGGGTCTGCAGAACACCTTGCGCAAGGTAGCGGAGCAGTGACTTCTGGGGTGATGGCAGCACCCAAAAGCCCTGGAAGTGCCCAGTTTGGCCTGTGCAGCGCCCACTCTGCTGTCTTCTGGTCACTGAGACTTCGGTTTTCTTCGGGAAACTCCCTCCTCTGTGGGTCTCAGAGGGTGGAAGCCCCACCCTCTTTCCTCTCAGATCTCCCATCCCCGCCTGGCCACCTGCGCCTGCTCCAGTGAGGGCCAGCGTAGTCTGCACACAGGACACTCTGAGGAGATGGCGTTTGGGACCTGGGTTAGAGACGTCTGTCCACGTACCAGCTCAGGGTGGAGGCCTGAGGCTGGCAGTGGCCACCAAGCAGGGCTAGTCTGAGGGGGCAATCACTGCAGGTGAGGCAGGGACGGGGAGAGAGAAGCGAGGAGTTTCCTGACAGCAGGGGCCCTGCACCTGGCTGATCACGCGTGCGTCTCTGTGTGTGAGTGTGAGTGTGAGCTCGTGTGTGCACAGAGTGGTCAGAAGTCACTCGCTGCAATTCTTCCTAACTGCTTCCTTACATTCATGCTTCCAACTGAGAGCTTTCTAAAACAAGGTATTAGTAAAATCCATATTTTATACAGTAAAAAGGAGGGAGTTGTATTACTGTCTGAAATCGGCACATATTCTTGCAGCGAACAACCACGTGGGCAGGACCAGCCCAGGCCTCAAATGAGGCTAGAAGACGTTCAGGCCAGAAATCGGAGGTGGAGACAGTGGGGTGGGGGGAGGGGTTGCACGCGCTTTGGTGTCAGAAAAATCCAGGCCCAGGTCTTCGCTTTCAACTGACCAGCTCCACAATCTTTCTTGCTGGAGCTGTTCAACTTGTCTCCCTTTATGCAACGTTTGACGACAGCAGTAGTATCAGGAAGGTTGCACGTTTAAATACCTGCATTTCAAAGCACCCAGTGCATGAGCACAAGCAGACGCAGCCTGGACTCCGGCGCATGATGCGGGCCTGTGAGCTCTCCCCTGTCTGTCCAGAGAGGTGGCCCACGGCCCCAGGGACAGCCTCCCTCCCCTCCGCCCCTGGTGCCCAGGGAGCAGAGAAACGCTCCCTTTTGGCATTCCCCAGCATAGACTAAAAGAAGGGACTGTTTTTGTGTTTTTGCACAGCCACTGGGACCCTTTTCCCTCAGGTGAAGGAAAAAATTTCTGACATCCTAGGTCAGAGAAAAAAAGACTGTTCTCTGAAGAATAACGAGCAGGGAAGCAGCTGGGTGTTGACACCAGTTCCAGGACACAGGGGCAGGCCCAGAGGGCCTGCAGGGGAGGTCCGGGTATGGCTCGAGGGAGAGTCCGCGGCTGCTACAGAGGCAGGAGGCGTGACCCAGGGACGTGCATCTAGTCCCAGCGAAATAGAACAATGGTCACACTTCTGTGAACACCGCTGTGCAGTTCATCCCTGGGAACCCCATTTCCTTTGGCCTTTGAAGCGCTTCGAGGTAGTCGTTTGCAAGCCGTGTCCTTTGTTACAGATGTGCGCCATGGGACACACGAAGCAATGTGCACGGGCGTGACGTAGTTCCTATGACTGATTACCAGCAAATCAGAGGAAAGCCTTGTGAAACAGAGTGCAGAGCCAGAGTGCACCTGGTTACTCACCGACACCTTATTTGTACAAACAGAGGGGACAGGTTTGTCTCTTCTGCTCGGTCTCACTCACTCTCATGACACCGTTCACCGCCCCAGAAACCAGGCTGGACAGAGTCACAGAGCACGAGGCCACACTGAGCCAGAGCTCCATTGTACGCGGGTCACGTCTGAATCCTAACTTCATTATCCTCACATACTAACTAAACAAGAGACAGTCACACACGGTTCCTCAGACAGGAGACGTCGGAGACGCGAAGGGCCCCACGTGGTGCGGTGCTCTTCCTGCCTCTTCCTCGCACATGCACGCCCGTGCTCGCACATTTTCTGACCAAGACCCAGGTCATCAGAAGATCACGCTCAAAAGGGGCTAGAATGTTCTATCAAATTTTCTGTGATGCTCTTCAAAAATGATATAATTCATGTTGTTTCTGATTAACTTCTTAGCAAATCACTGAAATTCTTTATCTGACAATAAAAATATAATAACGGGCCTCAATCTTTGCATTTGCAAAACCATGTTTGATGAGACACTGTCTATGCTATTAGGTACTATAATGCTATTAAAATAAAAAACGCCGAGAAAATGTTAGGAAAGAAAGATCCCCTTTAACTTGGATTTCTGTGACCGCCGCCAGCAGGGCGTTCGTCACGCACGGCTCTGGGCGCGGGCGACGTCCCCACGTGTGCGCGCTCGGCTCCGCTACTGAATCCAACAGACTGTGAGCTACCTGGGGCCAGGACTATTCTTTACTGGCTTTCAAGCGGCCAGGGCGTGGCCACTGGCACGGCGCACACAAGTCAGCTCTAAAATGGCTGGCTGACTTTTTGAGGTTGCCTTTTTCACTAAGTGATAAAAATAAATAGGACAGGGTTCTGAGGAACCTTCTTAGCATCCCGTTGGCAGATGTAACCCATTAATCAGATCTCCATGGATACTATTCAACCAATTCCAAATTCATCATCCATGTGGGTTAAAATTGTTCAAATCCAGATCTACCTGCTTTTTCTAAGAGTCCTGTTCACCATTATCAAGGAAGAAACATGGATTAAGTCAATGATCTGGTTTTGTGGGGTTTTTTTTACCTATTTTCTAATTCTCATGTGTTCATTTTAATAATCTATTCTCAGTTAATGCTAAGTACCAATGTTACCAATTTCTAGGTTTTAAATTCTGCCTTCTTTGCATGTTTAAAACTAAAATGCACACTTGTTCACCGCCAGCCAGCTTGCACTAAATAACAGGTCTTCTTTCTCAAGGACCCCAGACCGTGTGTTGGGGACCCCACCTGAGGGGGTTCCCTTCTGTCCTATGATACAATTTGAACTGGAAACCGGAAATTCATAAAACCGGTAACAGAACCACTTTTCAGCGTGTTTATTCATCTCCAATAATAATGATAACAGTTTGCAACCACTCTTGAACACGAAGGAGGACAAAGAACTGGTTAACTGCAACTTGCTGGGCTGGGGTCGCAGCTGTGGCTGCGGCTGCTCAGGACACCCGTCTGCCCGCCTGCACTGACCCGCCTGCATCCTGTCAGGTGCCCTTCAGCCAGGCACGTCCTGCAATCCCGCGGGGCCCGTTCTGCTGTGTGATGGAGGCAGACCGGTGGAGCAGCCTGAATTCTGGGGCCCTGGGTGGGCTCCACTGAACTCTTCTCTCATCCTTGACTCTGACCTTTCTTCTCTGTGTTTGTCTTCTAGGCTCTGTTGTCGGTGCTGGGCTCACTCGGGGGATGCCACTTCCCGTCACCTTAGAAAAGCTCTATTTCCACCACGTCTTTCAACACATGCAAATAGTGTCCTGTGGCTCCAATTACAAGACGATCAATTTCAAATGCCTTTCCTACTTCTCCAGGCACAATTTTAAGTCAGGGTGCACCTGTGTTTTGTACACGGTGCTTTCACATGACCTTCCTCGTTCCATCTCCCAAGGGCCAACTCAAGGTGGATATTACCTTTCCCGCCTTCCCACAGATCAGAAGACTCAACTCCAGGACACTTACACCAAGGGCACCTCTCTCAGCTGCAGAGTCTGGTCTCAGATTGCGGCCTGGGTGAGCTGGAACGCGCCCGCTCTGCCGATTTAGATTGTATTTGCGAGAGCGGGTTCACTGGGGCTGAAAGGCAGTGGGCGGGCTGAGTTCACAGCCGGGGTCTCTCCGGTTCAGCGCTCTTTACGCCCTCGCACCGCCTTCAGCACACGGACACACTTGGGGTCGCCCTCACGTGCACGAAAGCACCAAGCGCGTGTGCACACAGCACCCTCGGGGCCTCAGCCAAAGAGCCATCGCAGTTCTCAGATGGCCACCTGGCCTGGGCACCACTCGCTTAGGGCAGAAGGGAGGAGGATGAAGGAAAATGGACATTAGGATGAGAGAGAATGAAAGGAGAGGTGTAGGGAGTGGGGAGCGAGTGAAACCAGGACGCCTTCGGCCCTCTCTGCTGCGAACGCCCCATGGCAACTCACTGGCATGTCCCCTAGGAGTCTGTACCTCTAGAATTGGGCCAGGAGGTTGCCTGGAACTTGAACTCGTCTTGGCCATGGGCACAGAAGAATGAAGCCCTGACATTCAAAGTCATGAGTAGGACTGGCACTTCATAAACAAGGGGAAGGACCTCCATCATGTTTATCATGAGGCCCTATAACGTTCAGGCGTTGACATTCACGCATATTCAAGAGCACCAGGACGACTGCGAAGGGATCACCAATGCCAAGCATGGTAAGCCGTGGAAGGTCCCCCGTGGTGCCACTGTTCTTGGGAGAAAAGTCCTGCCACGGTCTGCAAGTTCCCATGTGAAAGGGCTGCCCCCTAACCCTGTCCTCACACCCCACCGGGCACATGGCTCATCGTTCGGGCACTGTAACAGTCAGGCTGTCTCCTGACTCGGGGTGTCGCTCCCGGAGGATCCTCTGCCCACAGCTCGCCTCCTCAGGCTCCTCCCAGGACATCCCCACCCCCCAGGACATCTCCGCCACTTCTCTGCTAAGACGCTGACCCCAGGGCCGGCAGTCCCAGATCACCCTTGACCTTGTGCACACTGCTGTTGGGCACCGCCAGAGAGGCGCGTGTTTCCTTGCCTCTTTTCTCTCTTTCACATCAGCGGTGCTGCCCAGAGGGTCAGGGCCATGTCTGTCCTCCCGGGTCCTGAAGCCCGTGGTCACTGCAATGGATGGAATGCAGTCGGCACCAAGTACAGAGTTAAGGGATGAGCCGTCCTCTTTTTCTTGTCAACTCAGGTCTTGAAAATCCAAGAAACCTGTCTGACACTGCTTGGCTGGTCAGGACAAGAGCAGGTCAGGGTTTCCTGCGGGCCTTCAGTCTCAACCCCATGCCGTGCCCAGCCGCTCAGAGGCGCCGGCACTGGCCACCCGCCCACTCAGCAGTGACCGCGTTCGCCTCCTGTGTCCCCAGCAAGGGGCCCTGTGCCCTGTCCCGCTATGATGAGACAGGTCTTTAACCTCAGGCCTGCATCTGCACTGCGCCCGGGCCCGGCTCCTGGCCCAAGTCTCCACTCCTTGGCCGTGTCAACGTCGTCATCTCGGCTGCCTCCAAACTCTAGACAGCAGCGGCAGGCGGGCTTAAGGCCGCGGAGGGTCTGAGCAGAGGTCAAGAAAGGGATGCAGGGGGGCAGTGATGCGCAGGCCCGGCAGGGGAACTCATGTCGAAGGATGCAAGCCTCGCCCTCTTGCGGACGCTCTGCGCAAGTGCGCCCGGGAGGGCGAGCGGATCACTGGGAAAGAGTTCCGCCCCGGGCGCCGCGCGCATCGCCCGCGCTGTGATCCTCACGTGTGGAAATGCGAAGGCGCCGGCTCCATCCCACACTAGCAGTCTGAGGCAGAAATGGCACCCAAACCCTGGTCCCCTGACTCCTAACTTGGTGTCATCTTCGCCGGACACAGCAATCTCCAGGGAGTTTACAGGCCCTTTCTGCTGGCTCCCTCCTATGAGCACTGGCTTGTGGTACGCCCTCCGGTGCTCCCACAACACCCTGCCCGCCGACCGGACTGCCCCGCCATCAGCCTACGGCCAACACATCCTCTCGCCTGTCACTGGCTGTCCAACACCAATCCTTGTGACTCCTGTCCCACACACTCGACCCCGCCCCTCCCCAACTCACTGTCACCACTCTCAATAACTTCTAATGCCAGCGGACGAGTGCAGCCCTCACCTCACTTGGTGTTTCATTTACTGAAATACTTACCGCAACCCTGCTTGGCACAGGGTGCTATTGTTAGCCCTCTCTGAGTATTAACTCATTTAATCTTCGTGGCAATCTTTCAGAATAGGTCTCACTGTGAATCGGCCCCGTGGTGCAGATGAGCATCTGAATCACGGAAAGAAGAGTAAAATTCTGCAGCAATAGGCATTACCATTTAACTTTGCAAAGAATTCAGGGCTGAAATTAAAAGAGAAACATTGCTGTAGCATTCCTGAAGCGAATATATATAGCATGAAACACTGTAGAGTCTTTATCACATCCATTTTTTCAGTGTGGGTTGAAATTTTTTTTAAATCAGAACTATTCCAGGCACACAGGTTTTTTTGTTCTGGTAATGAACCAGCTACTGCAAAACCTTCCAGTTTCCTGGCTGTTGGCGCTGCAGCTGTGGGAACTATTTGGCACTGGAACTCGCTGGTTCAATGTGCAATGATTCCTTCTCGTGACTTCGGGGAGCTGCAGAGACAGAGTTATTTGGAAGGGCTCTAGGTACAAAGACTCATGTATTTTTGGGTCATTCTTCAAAGATGATTGTGTGATGACAGTTTGATTCTTCAGACTGCTCAAGGGTAAAGACGGTCTTATTTTTACTTTTATTTAAACAGCAATTTTGCTCTCTTATGTGGTTGGATTATTTTTTCTGGCAAAGCCCAGTCTCTCAACCTTATTTCAGTATTTCAATCTCTTTCCTCTTCATTTGCCTTTATTTTAAAGGTTTGGGGAAATATGATTTAAAGAGAAAATGTGCTGAGATAAAATCATCTGGATATTCTCCATCTCAAAAATAAAAGAAAAAATATTGATGTAGATTTTAAGCTCATTTAAAAACCTCTTCAATTTTCCAATAGTGCATTAAGTCTCAACAAAGCCTCCTCGATTCAAAGATGTATTTAGTCCCATGCCTTTCTGTTTTCTCATTTCCATCTATTTGAGACAATGAAGCAGGGGGTGAGGTTTTCAGCTCTACTAACAGATAACAGTTCATTACTTGTAAAGCACTGCTGTCGAGGAAAACTTAAAAAGTGGTAAAAGCACCAAAGATGTACAAGAGAAGGTAAAAGTATGGAATCAAATCTCAGGAAAAAAGTTGTGGCAAATCCAAGGATAAAGCCCACCTTTTTCCTAAAGAGCTAACAGGAGACCTGGGAAGAATCTATTGACTTACAGGGTGAGAGCAATTGGAAGCAACTAATTAGAAAAAAACCATGACCCTGGCACCAATTAACCTATCTGTAACCTGAGAGGACTGCCCTCGGTTTGAAGCGGGCTAGATCGCGAGCCTTGGGTTCATTTGGCAGCCACGTCCACCCCTCCCTTTCAGCGCCTGCCTGTGTCAGAGGCAGAAAACCTGCCACTTCGTTTCCTAGCCTCCCTCCCCTGCAGGCCTCCCGCTTGGATTCTGCCTAATGAGCAGAAGGAATCATGGTGTCTCCACAGGCTGCAGGTGTTCCGAGAGCTTCAGGGTTTCTCCCAGGAAGTCCCCACATCTTGGCTGCAGGCAGCTTCAGGTCCTCGTGGCAGCTTCCAGAGATTTCCGCATGCAACTTCCAGCTTTCCTATTGTTCTCTCAAGGACTGAGTTCTCTGTGACTCTCGGAAACGGTGTGCCTTCCCGGATGCCTGCTGACTGAGAGCGCCAAGGAGTGGGAGAAGGGCACGTGTACACCCAATGACATAAGCCGCGGGGCCAGGGGACCAGCACCTGGGGCAGGATCTCCATCTTCAGCCTCATGTTATTTCTGAACATTATTTTCCAAATTACGGTGGTGCATAAAGACACCTGAGCACATGAAAATGGGTTTCTATGTAGCAGAATAGTCAAAAACAACAAACAAAAGAATGAAATGTACCAAAAGATGCTGGCTTGTCAGGGATTATTGGTAAAATACATTTGCTACATTGAAATAAACGACAAGCTTAAAATATGTAAGGAAACAACAATGACATAGCAAGTTCAAAAAGGTAGAATTATTAATTAGAATATAATGACATAGTAGATTAGAAACAGAGAAAATGAGAATAAAAAATAAAGTCCTAAAATTTAACAACTGAACAGATGAACTTAAAAGTATATGAGACACAGCTAAAGAAAACTGATGAATTATAAGACACATCATAAAAATGACAAGAAAACAAAGCAATAAGATAAAAATATATTTGAAGATAAAATGTGTGTGTGTGTGTGTGTGTGTGTGTGTGTAGAATACCTGACCACAGTAATGCAAGTCAGGACGGGGATAAATAAAAATCTCCAGGAGAAAGGTAGATTTAATCATAGAAGTTAACAAATTCAAAGTACCTATCTTTTTTAGAGGAAGTAGTAAAAAAAGTAAAGGCTGTACCTTTCAAAGTAATGGAGTAGAAAGGGTGTGGGAAAAAATAACCATTCTGTAGCAAGGGGGGAACAAAGAAAGACGTGCAGAGCAAGTAAAACTGAACAGAAGCGTGTGTCACTGCTGCCACTGACGGGCCACTTAAACCCAAAACGTCACTAACAACGTTCGAGAGCATAAAAGTTCCAGCTAAATAGAAAAAAATTCTCAGATTAGATAAAAATGCTTCCACTTCTATGCTGTTTACAAGTGACACATTTGAATAAATATATCCAAAATTGGAGAGTAAAAGAATAGAAAAATAAAAGAACTCATCTATGGAACAAATAATACTGTTACATCTGCAGCAATACCCATCAAAAGAGACTGTAAAGCAGTAAAAATGACAGTCATTCGGCTACAAAAACACACATCTTCCTCAAAGCAAAAGCACTGTGGATAACCATGCAATTAAAAACCAAACCGACAGAAAACACTCGGCTTCCGACAAAATGGAGATGGGCAAACCAAGTGTCACCTGGCCCGTGACACACAGCAGAGAGCCTCGCAAAAGCAGCAGCTGCACAATCTCACATGAGTGAGACGCTGAGAATTCCATAACCCTGCGACAAATACTCGTACGTGAAAGACTTAAAAGTTTGCAAATGGAAATGGACATCCGAAAAATGTGTTTATGAATTGTTATGAAGTGGTGAAAGAAAGGTCACCTAAAATAAGAAGAAAAGAAGAAATCAGAAAAGAAAAGAAAGGCAGGCAGGCCAGCAACATGGAAGGGTGAGGATGTTGGGGGGGGGGGGTGCGGGTGGCGTGGGGGGAGGGGTGTGTTTTCCCACACAGCTCAGCTCAGCTTGGTGCAGTTTTATTCATTCACCCACTGTTTCTTGGGCACAAAATTCACACGTAAGTAAAAATGAAATCCATGCTTTCTTCAAATTGTCTGCTGATATAGCCATTGTGTTTGAAAAAATTCAAGTTTTCAAAACAAGCACTGAAGCGGAACTGAGCATGCCAGTTATCTAAAAAATCACTTCAAAATGGGGAGAAATGTTTCTATTATCCAGGAAAATATAATATCTCCAAATGTACACATTTCAAGATACAGACAGATCTATAAGGATAAACAAAAGTCAGTTATCAAGTGAGAGCTTTTAACATATCTTTTGCATAACTTGATTTTTATAAAGTAGATAAAACAGAGCCAAGTGTACAGAACATTGGATCAGTATGATTAATATACACGCTATAATCAAAAGGTATAAAATACTGCAGACAACAGTCTGTCCTAGCACACAGAGAATATTTAGAAAGATTAACCATATACAGGGCTATGAAACAACTGCCAACAAATTTCAAAACGCAGAGATTACACAGGACAGAGCATATCACCCTGTGACCATGTGGTGGTTTATGAAATAGATACCTGTACAAGAAGGTAACTAGAAAATCTTCATATACTTGGAAATTTAGAAATCTCTTAGTCATGAGTTAAAGAAGAAAAGATTGTCTTGTAATGAAAATCTACAAATCAAGATGGCTTTCATGCACCAGATCAGTCTTCATAAGACATATGACCTCGGGGGCACACGCGGGCAATGGAAACAGCTAGAACGCTAAGTGTCCCTTTCGAAAAAAGAAATACCTGGCAAGTCTGGCCCAGTGGATTGAGCGTCAGCCTGCGAACCAAAGGGTCACTCGTTTGATTCTCCAGCCAGAGCATGTGCCTGGGTTGCGGGCCAGGTCCCCTGTAGGGGGCGCACGAGAGGCAACCACACATGGATGTTTCTCTCCCTCTCTTTCTCCCTCACTTCCCCTCTGTCTAGAGATAAAATAAAAGCTAAAAAAGAAAAAAGAAAAAAAAAGAAGCACGAGTGGAAAATAATGAAATAGAAAACAAAGTACTACACAGGGAATGAACAAAGAAAAACCTGAAAAAATCGATAAGACTGACAAAAACCAAAAATAAAAAAGACAAAATTGAAATCAGGAATTAAAAAACAGGACATTTCTAGATAGCCCATAGATATTAAAAAGATAATAAGATATTATAAGCAACTTATTTGAACTAATTTAAAAGCCAAGGAAACTGACAAATTATTAGGAAAATACAACTCTAAAAACCCCAGTAAAGAAGACTGAATATTCCTAAAAACATTAACAAAATGGAATCACCAATGGATCCCCATCCAAGGCACACACAGGTACACAGACACACACTGCCCACAACCCCCAAAGACTCGGATCCAGATGGTTTGGGGGTGTTGAGTGGAGTGACTTTTAGTCAGAGACCAGAAAGACTGAGTTAGAATTATGTTTGAACTCCCACAAACAGAAAGTCATTGCCCAGAGCTAGAGAACTGGATACTACAGTTCATGCAGGAGGACGGCGTGCAATGCCTAGAAAATGCCTAGAAAAACCCTGAAAAAGAAAAGCCATGAGACTAGACTCACCTGCCCTGTTTGAAAACAGACACAAACCAGTAGCACAGAGAAAAACCGCCAGGAAGCGGTCCAAGTTCACGTGGAGATTCGGTAGGCGGTGCAAAGTTAGACGCGTGGTGGAAGGCAATCCTGAATTTGCTGCCAACGCCAAGCACGAAACTCAGCCTCAGAGAGATCGGATACATACGCATGAGCTTTAAATCCACGGTTCTTCAATGGCCACAGTAATGACTACCAGTTTTTGTTCTCAAATTTGCAGGTAAAAACATTGGAAGAACTAAACAGCAAAACAAAACCACACAACAACAGAACCTGTCCCATGTTTACAATAAAATCAAATGGTCAAGTATGTCCAAGAACTCTGAAATACAAGCAAGGAGAGGCCCCCAACGGCTGGAGGTCCCTCACCATGTGAGGAACCGGGCAGAGCAAGCCGACGGGAGCCAGGGTACCTGGTGAACCGACAAGGTGAGAATGACAAGCAGACACACAACGCCAGTGCAAGTCCTGGCAGTCCAAACGGTACAGGGATTTCGAAATTTGCCCAAATGAAAAACTTGGGGGACAATAATACACACTGAAAATGTAATACAAAATGGTAGAGAGAAGAGCCTTCCAGACAGAAGTGCGTGTGCATGTGTGTGTGAGTGCACAAGTCCCAGAAAACAAGAGCTCGGTTCTTCAGAAGGACCGAGACAAGGACAGGTGTGAGGGACGTGGGGCATGTGGGGAAGTGTGGCAGGGCCGCCGTGGGCAGGGTCCATGTGAAAGGCTGGGCAGGGTCTGGTGGGCAAGCTAAGACGTGGAGTCTCCGTGAAGGCCCTGAGGAGCCACCAGGAACTTGAAGCAGAGTGGTCATCCTGTTGCAGGGACCTAAAGATGTCGGACAGCTTGCAAAGAAAGTGCTGGCAGGGCCAGGAGCAGACCTGAGGCGCTGACAACAGCTGGGAACCTGGGGTAGCAGCCAAGACGGATGAGGCCTAAGGACACGGTCCCGGTCACACGTGGTCTGGGATGAGAACGGACAGCATCCATGAAGTTCAGACTTGAAGAGGAAGGGAGCGGGAAGGGGGGGTCACCGGATAGCTCCTGGCTTTGTGGCATGGGCAGTGTCATCCACTGGGACTGGGGAGAAGGCGGGACTTCCAGGGAATGACAGCTTACTAGTTAGCACATAAATTATTTAACATTTGGCCCAAACAATTGACCCAGGGTTACAGATGAGGTAGGTAAGTGAAAGTCAGACTGAGTCCAAGATAATGGAAAGGTGTGCGCTTATACATTAAATCTGCATGATTTGCAAAATCTTTGCTCTTCGTTGTGATGCTAGACCGCCTTCCAACAAAAAGCATGGGCCTCATTAGGGAGAGGGGTGCTTATAGTTCCCCCCACTTTAACGAAAGGAAACATCCATAACCCCACTTGCATTAATGCACGGGTCAAAACATTCGATAGACAAAATGCAGAGAGAGAGAAAATGCCTTCCTGCCACAACTTAGAATTTCGGGACCTAAAGACAAAAGGGCCATTGGTGGAGGACTGAATCTGTACCCTCTGAGGCTCCAGCTTCCTCTTCAGCGAGTACCCAATGCCACCGACAGGCCAGGCCGGCCTGGTGATCAGGAGATACGGCAGGCCAGGCTGAGAACCCTGGGGACCCCGGTCACACAGACGATTGCGTCTCAGGCCGGCCTGCCAGGCAGGGGAAGTCCCCGGGCCTCCTGCACCTTGGCTCCCCCGGGTGACGCATCGTCCCACGGTGAAGCAAACCGTTCTTATTCTCAGCACTGAGTCCCAGGGTTTCTTTTGCATCCCTCTGGCTTTGCACTGGAATCTGACTGTGGGCTTCAAGGCCGCACAGGGTCTGTTTTCTCCTTTGCTCGGGTTGTGCCGGCTCTCGGACCACCTCTGCTCACATGAACCCCTCCAGCAGGGCCTGAGTGCACAATATAAGCCACGAGCTAGACCCAGGGGAGCCCTTCAGGATCATCCTGAGATGCAGGCAGATATGTGGCACTGAGCCAGGCCTCTGATGACACCACCATCGGGTACAGGCAGTTCCATCCTCCCAGCCGGAGCGTGACACTCTCACACTAGAGATACTGGCCATTTCACACATAGGAAAGTAATGTGGAGCTGTGGAGCTCTTAGAACACTAATGTGAGATCGTTCACACCTAATGAGGGAGTGCATATTAAATGTGAGAGACGGTGGGTGGCGCATCCATCCCACAGTTTCCAGGGCCATGACTGTGCGTGGCGAATAAACAGAGGCATTTAAGCACTAAAGAGGGGAGAAATCAATCCAGTTTAGTAATTTTAAGTATATGAATAAACTTTAAAATTAGCACTCTCACCTCCACCGTAAAAAGGGTGAGGGGGACAGAAGCATGTCTGTAACACTTTTGGGACGATGAGGAAGCAGACTTCAGGCCAAAGCAAGGAATGATGCCTTGCCAAGTCCTAAGAGAAAGAAAGATCTGGAAGCAGGGATGTTCACAAAACAGCGACGCAACGGGCATTCATTTCTGCTTCTTTGGGAGGCTGACTGGGCAATTTCCCCGGGTACCTTAGAACTCCAAAAGAAGAGGAGGCTGTAGCAGGAACGTCTTAGGCCTGCAATAAGGCCACCAAGTTCCAATGTTGACTCTGCAAGTCTCGCCGTGGGACCCTGGAGAAACGATCTCACATCCACTCACTGTGTCTGTGGAAGGCAGTTTTCGATGTATTTAAAATCCTAAGATATTAAAGCCAGAAGGGAGGTAGGAGGTCATCGGGTCCCACGATTAATGAAGCAAAACGGTAAGGTCCCGAGAGTTAAGATACATGGAAACCAGGAGTTTTCTTCCCCATTCCTATTTTTTCCAACTCACCAGCAAAGATTTAAGTGCAATTAAAGAGTTTGCAAGAAAATAAAAATATATATAATTAATACTCTCATTTATTGAATCCCCTTGGACACAACAGTGGCACTTTATGTGCAGGATCTAACTAAGCCTCCCCATATAGATTTTACGTGGATTTAATACTGTCCAGGTGAAATAAAAAAAAAACAAAAACCTAAACCAGAAAAGTTAACTAACTTGCTTGAGTTCATTTGCCTGAAATTAATGGAGACACAGTAACAATATTTGCACGAAACATTGTCCTTTTCTTTTATATATGCATGTTTCTACCTGAAGTCGATAGGCTGTGATCAGGACTTGCATTTTGTGTGCATCTGAAAATGCCTGCTTTTTGGTGGGACTGTCAGCCCCACAGTCAACACAACTACTGTAGGTTTGGTTGATGTCCACTCTCTCACTAATTTGTTTCTGACCTTTGCCATCTGTTTGTCTTTTCTAATCTGTTTCTTCTTTCCCATCTTCTTTTGGGTTAAGTAAATTAATTTTCATTTTAACTTTTATGGGTTTTTAGCTCCCCATTTTTCACATACTTACAATATTTATTCTAGGTATTATACTATTCTCTCTCATCCTGTAGTAGAGTCTATTTTAATTTATCATGATACCACTTACGCAAAGTGTAATATCCTCAAAATTGGTAAAATTCTGCTTTCTCAGTCTTTTGTGCAATTATTGTCCTCCAAGTATCTTTGACCGCCAACAATTAGTAAACTCCAAATCAGATATTATTTTTGTATTTGACACTCTGTTGTCTTTCAAAGAAAGAAATAATCGGTATTTATCCACTTATCATTTTCAGCTCTCTCCATTCCTTCTTTGGGTCTGTATTCCCACGCGGTGTCACACTTCCTTTCGTCCTGAAGAATGTTCTTTAGTGTTTAGTACACGCGTGTTCACAGAGAATTCTCTCATGTTTCCTTTTTAATCTGGGTACATCATTATTTCCTCTAAGTTTTGAAGAAAATCTCATTGGATAAAAATAAAAATAGTAAGTTTCAGAGTTGTGTTTTCTCCCTTCAGCACTTTAAATGCACTGTCGGGGCCCCTTGCTCCCGTGAGAAGTGGTCCCGCGAGAAGCGGTCGCTTTCCTTCTGGGTGAAAGGCACCGATTTTCTCCCTGGCTGCTTCTGAAATTATCTTCTTCCATCAATGTACCTATGACACGGCAAGGTTGCTTATTGTTACATTTTTATTCATGTTGGTTTTGATATTCAGGATGGGAAAAAAGTAGATTTACAGTTGTGAATACACAGAACAGTTTATTCTTGTGTTATTATCTATTATTGTATTATTTTCCATATGAACAACTGCAAATCTACTTTTGCCCCAGCCTATATTTATATTTGGTATTTATTATGGTTGAGCTTGTTGGCTTTACAAATTGACTTTAGAAATTTAATTTAGTATAATCCACCCACTATTATTCCAAATATTTTCTCTGACTCCCTCTGTTTCTCCCTCTCCATCCCTCTGGACCTCCAGTTGCACACATGCTGAATCATTTGAGATCATTCCGTTGACTACTAAGCCTCCCTTTTCTCCCCCATTATTTTCCTTTTGTTTTTGTTGGATAAATTCTTTTTGTTTGTTTTCATGTTCAGCAGCATCCGTTCTGATGATAATTATCTACACCCATTATAACTTCTATTCCAAACATTAGGTGTTTAACTATGGGATTTCCATTTGGTTCCTTTGTGCATTTTTCTTTTGTCTCTATGATTCCACAGCTCGTCTAATTGTGGGCGCCTTTTCCCCAAGCCTTTGAACACGCCTATGAGACATGTCGAACCAGGCGACAAAGAATGCCGGATGCTCTATCATATGGGCCCGCTTGGGGTCTATTTCTATTTATTTTTCTTAATTGATAACAACGGTTTTCGTGTCTAATCGATGACCTTTCCACAACACCGAGGACCCCGTCCTGCTCTCTCTAGCCCCGTCACTGTCGTGGGAGGCTGTGGTGGCCTGCACGCCACCTGAAGGCTCTAGAAGAGAGCCTTCCTCACCTCTTGCCAGCTTCGGGTGGTCGCTGGTGACCCCCGGCGCTCCTGGGCCTGCAGCTGCATCTCTCCAACCTCATCCACTGGTCACACGGCCTCGGTCCTTGTCTGCTCTCTTGTTCCTGTGTCCAGGTTTCTCTCTCTTCCAACGAGGACCCCAGTCTTTGGACCGAGGGCCCACCCTGACCTCTGACGTATGCATGTTCTCTTTCACATCCCATCACGCTGTCCACAACTTCAACCATCAGGTGAAATCGTAATGGCACAATTTTATTCTCTGATTTTTATAGAAATAGCTATAATTGCTTTGCTCAAGTATAAATGTGTTATTCTAAGTCAACATTTTTTTATCATGTTCAGAAAGTCTGTTTCTATAAATGACATTGGACATTTTATTAACTATTCAGCTTACAACCCACCATCTCTTTCTGGTTTTAAGGCCCCAGTTTTGTTAGCCCCATCTCCCACCACAGGATATAAATAAGGACGCCCCCCACTCTCTTCCCGAAGCTGAGACCTAGGACGGAAGACTCGCTGGTCAGATGCTCTTACTGCCCCTCTCCGCCGCCCCCGCCCCCACCCCATATGGACTCTGGGGCTAGCTGTGCAAAGCAGACGTGCAATGAGCTACAGCCCGACAGCACTGGTCTCGCCGCCTCGGCCCAGGGCTGTCAGAGGATTTCTGGGGCAGGTGGGGGACAGAGACCACGCTGGTGCACAGAGGAACAAGCCTTGGCACGGCTTGCGGCCAAGGTGGCGCATGATGCAGGTCACAAGAGGATGCCACATTGGGACAGCGCGAAGGAGGTGACGCTTAGCCCATTGGGAGGCTGGACAGAAAGCCCCTCAGAGTGAGAGGATCGCAGGAAGAGGAGGGTTTGATAGAGGAGAGAAAAAATATTTACTAGGTTACTTCTGTAATAGATCTTCAGTTAGTTTCCTGTTAGGAAAAGTGACTAGGATGTGAAAATTAGCTGAACTAGATGCCAATAAAACTTGATGATCTGAGTATAGCAACTTTTGACACTACCATAAATTATCTCTTTTTCTTAACCCATTAAAGATTGTGCATTATCGCCTGCCTGGTCTTCGGAAAGAAGATACAGAAAACCCGTGGACACGCACTGCTGCGGGCGGTCGTGTCCTGTTCATCGCAGCTACCGCGGTGACACAGTGAACCCGCTCCACTCCTTTTGTCTCAGGGCCCCGGGAGTGTTTCGCTGGGTTCTGAGTTTTGAAGACACGATGCATTAATCATTTTCGTGTGCCCCCCAGGAGCAACGACACGCCTCGCCCCGAGTGAACACCACAGTGGGGTCATGACAGGTGGGGTAACAACCCCGTCACCCACGGGAAAAAATGGAGTGAGGTCTCAAGCTCCCAAGCAGCACTGGTCCTCACTCTCCCTGCCTGGAAGTAAGCGCAGGGCGCCAAGCGGAAGGGCTGCTCTTGCCTTTCGACCCCCGTTCCTTCATTGCCACGGTAGGTCCCTGCTGTTAGCTGCCCCGTCCCAGCACCTGTGTGTCTGCAAGGGGGCGGCGATCCCACTTGAAAGCGCAACGCTTCCCCGCTGCTCGGGCGTCACCACAAGCCATCCATCCAAGAGGATTTATCAAAATCACTATTATTTATCACTTATTGTCAAGCCTGCCATCACTCACTGCACACAAGATCCATCCCAGATGAATAATTCAAGCTCTATAACCCACATTTTGCATAGCTTATAACTGAGTACCGTTTTATTGGCTCTTGTACAGCAATGCTCACCTTAGGAATTTTGTGATATCAAAGAGGTCTTAAGAACCCTACTTTGTATGAGAAACCACAAAGTCAATTGGGATAAAGAATTAAAATCAGGACTCCTGACTTATCATAGGAAACAAGTAAGAAAGGGGGAAACAAAAGACATGTCCGGGTCCTGTGACCTCGCACCCCCGCGAAACAGGCACTGACACTGTGGTGCATGACTTCGCTTTGCCTCCTGATGTGGCAGAGAACCAGGGGACGATTCCTCAGAGGAGCCGGAGCAGGGAAGCAGCTAAAACGCAAAGGACACGGGGGAGGCACCGCGGCGGCAGGAGGCGAGGAAGTGGCAGCGAGCCCTCCCAGGGGACGCTGCATGTCCTTCGGACCCACCAGGGGCCTGAGATCATGGGCTGAGATTCCAGCCATCACCCCCGGCACAAGCCAGGACACTCAGGCGCTTGACCAGGCAAAAGGTCCGGTCCTCAGGGTTGCATTTGTCTAATATTTCTGAGACGCCATGGCTACCCTCCCCTGAACAGTGAAAGCCCCCATTTGACCCAAAGCCTGCTTGTCACAAACAGCCAACGATTTAACGAAGACTGAGTCCCAGTCAACACTCCATGAACTCTGCATCTCAGCATCGCTGATAAGCCACCTCAGTAGTCTTTCGGAGGAAGGTGGTGTCTTCCTATTCCTGATGCTGCCTCCACCTGCCACCCAGGGGGTGTTCACTTCCTGTTTGGCTAGTGTTTGTGTGCCCTTCAAGGGTGGTTTCCCTCTTTTGAGAAGCTGTCTCTTTGAAACCGCCCAGGCAGTCATCCACAGCCATTCAGTTCATACACGATCCCCAGGTCTCGGCCTGGTGCGTCGGAGCAGAAGTGAGGGCCAGACCCACAACGGACCCACAGAGTAGCTCCCATCATTGGAACTAAGGGAGCCCATCCGTCGACCTTTAGAAGGGAAAGCCAAGGACAGAGGGTTCTGGGCACTTCTAGGATGCTCGCCGCATATCGGGTGCAGGCAGCTGTTTTGTTGTAGAGGGCGAGCGATGCTGACAGGCCACGAAAAGGGCGGCGAGAAATGAGAGAGCAAGGGTGACATTCGAGTCCCTCATTCCAGACCTACCTGAGGTCTGCCTGTCGACCCATAAGTTTTTACTTTCCTAGGATTTCATTGCTCCATCTTTTTCTTTCCTGCATTATGAGTCAACAAATTTTTTCCTTTATCAAGTAGGATTCTATCTGTGTAACCAGCAGTCCTGCCAAATTCTTGTCCTTTTTAGCATCTCCTACCTTAACCAACTCTCTCTTCCTTCAGGTCCACAGTATTTCTCTAACTCGCCCCTGCCTATGGTAAACTCGCACTTCAATTCCTGATCATGTTATAACAAAGAGGACTTCAAAATGCAAATCATATCATGTTACATCTTGCGCAGTATTTTTAGTGGTTTCTAGATGAGACATGTGCCATCACTGAGTGCCTAGTATCCAAACTTCCTATTTGTGAGGCATCTCTCAACAGGAGGGACTTGGGACGGACCAGAGGCACCGTGCTGTAAGGAAGTCCCAGCCCGCAGGGCCTGAGCCTTTTCTCCCCGGGGGAGCCTGGGAGCCAGGGCAAGGGTGAGCTGGCTGGATGCCCAGCACAGACGTCAGAAACGGGACTCCCAGGAGTGGCTGGGGGCACTCAGTCTGCATCAGTGCCTGGCAGTGTCATGAGGAGCAGCAGGACAGGTGACGCCAGCAGAGGAATCCTGGCCAGCCCATCCCTGCGGCCCCACTCAGCGGTGGCTCCCAACCCAGCTCTGTGCCTCCTTCTCAGATGGTGCCCATCAGCTCCAAAGCACTTCATATGCTCAGTCACCTCTGGTCCCCAGCTGTCAACTGGGATATGTATTCCCTGTCCCAGTTAGCCATGGAGAGGGGATGAAGGGCTGCTGTGAGCCACTCCCATCTGCCCATACCTTCTCCAAAGATGGATGGTGCAGAGTCTAGAAGAAGATACTTTAAAATACAACAACCACACTTAGGTGTTACCTATCAAATTATAGAAGGAGGAGGTGGCATCATATGAGATCAGAGAAATGCAAACTAAATGATAATGAGAGGTCAATACACCCCTACAGTATGGCTAAAATCCAGAAGCTGCCAGCACCAAATGCTGACGAGGACGTGGAACAACAGGAACGCTCGCTCACTGTTGGTGGGTGCAGAAGGCGTGGCCACGTTGGAAGACAGCTGTGCACTTTTTGCAAAACTAAACGTGCTCTTAGCATACTGTGTAGCAATCATGCTTCTCAGCACTTAACCAAAGGAGCTGAAAACCGATGTCCATGTGAAAACCTGAACATGGATGCGGTTTTATGCATAATTGCCTGCACTTGGAAGCAACCAAAATGCCCTTCAGTTGGTGAAAGGATAAGCACACTGTGGCCCATCCGGACAGTGGAATATAATTCAGCACTAAACACAAATGAGCTATTGAACCATGAAAAGACATGGAGGAAACTTGAATGTATCCCACTAAGTGACAGAAGACAATCTAAAAAGGCTAAACACTGTCTGATTCCAACCATATGACATTCTGGAAAACACAAAACTACAAAGGCATTAAATGGATCAGTGGTTGCCAGTGGCTGAGGGTGCAGGGAAGGGACGGACAGGCAGAGAACAGGGGACTTTGAGGACAGTGAATCTATTCTGTAGGATACTATGGTGATGGACACATGTCATTGCCCATTTGTCCAAACCTGCAGACTGTCCAGCACCCAGTGTGACCCTGATGTCACCTGTGGACTCTGGGTGATGCTGGCATATCAGTGCAGGTTCATCAGTTGTGGAAACTGTCCCCTCTGGAGGGGACATTGGTGATGGGGGGAGGCAGTGCATGTGTGGGGAAAACGCTCTGTACTTTTCCCTCTAATTTGCTGTAAACAGAAAATGCTCTAAAAATATAAAATTTTGAAAAGTGGAGGATTATAAGTTATGCCACAAAAATGTTAAGCTTCTGAGAGGTGAAGACAAATGTTTCAGATGCCCCTTGGAATGGTTAGGACTAGGAAGAATTTTCCTAGGACCTTCTGCAAGGCACTCAGGCCAGACTCCACCCCACTGAAAATCAGTTAATTTAGTTCTTCCTACAGAATATTTACCTCCCCTGAAATTTCACAGCCCTCCCTCACCGATGTGTCTTATCTCCTGTCCTGGCACTTTTCCATACTTTCTGCTTCAACAGAAATAAATTATCTTCACATGGCTTTTCAATCACATGAAGTAAAAAGAACAATGAAACATTTTATTTCAGGGCACTGCCTTTACTTATCTATTTTTATGCTTCAAAAACTTTCCCTCCTCTAAAAGTCCCAGAAGAAATCAAAGTTCACTCTTGGCCCTTGCTCCCCATTAGCTGTCGCGAACAGGGAGAACGTTTTCTGTTCTCACTTAAAGTGGAAGCACTTTAAGGTGGGGTCACCATGAAAACACTTCATCCTATTGGAATTCAACTATTTTCACACTGTTTCAATTAGAAAAGTTGGGTGATTCTACCTGCAAAAGGAAAGTAAACAAGATTTTATTTAAGAAAAAGATGTTAAATTAAGTCAGTTAATATGAGTGTCACCATGACTTAACAGTATTGAAAAGTAAGAGAATGGTGATGGTATTGAGAAACATGTTGCCTCTACTGCAACAGAGGAGTGAAATTTCATGAGAGAAGGATACGCTGACACAGAAATGTCACCAAAAACCCGAATGGGGGCCGCGCGGGGAATCTCGCTTAACTGCACGCGACTTGGGTCCCAATCCTCCAGCTCATATTTAACTGGTGACCTCGTTCTCCCCGCTTTTGTCCGGGGTGGTTTTTACTTCCTTAGACACCTGAAACGTCCCCTATCCGGCTCCCCTGACCAGATGCCGGCAGCGCTCTCCCAGCACCCTGGTCCCCAAAGAGGTGCAGCCCCCAGAAACTTCACCTCCAAGGCCTACAAACCTGGGGGAAAGGCTGCCCGCTTCCCATTCGCTGGCAAGAAAATCTCTTCCTGGATCCCACGGTCACATGCTCAGAAGTTGTTTCAATAAAAGCGGCTCAGATTCCCATCAGGGAAATCGTTTTTATGAAAGAAAATTAGAATCGGTGGCTAGGTATTTTCTCTGTAAATCACAAAGGACTCCTGAAAGCCAAACACAGCATCAGTAACTACTGTCTTCACTGACAGTCAAGCCTCTTCACATTCTGCTTAGAGCCCACGCCTCGATCTCCCGGCCGCCCCCGAAATGGCCCGGGCCACCTTGCTTGCAGCGCAGCACCCACGGCCTGCGCGTGGCTCCCCAGCAGAGCTCCAGGTAGAGCTGTCCAGCAGCGAACCATGTACCAGGTTTTCAGTGAAAACCTGCTAACTGATTATGCTTTTTGCGAAGTTGTGTACTGAAGACGACAGTGCTAGCCACATAGAGACACACAGTATGTTTAAAACATAGCAGACAATATTGCTTCTAGCTAAACCAGGTTTTCTCAGTAAAACATTTGAGGAGGATGTGAGAGCAGGAATTCTGACTGCAAGCCCCAAACACAGTGAAGTTAGACATCCTACCTTTCTAGGAGACTTAATTTGGTATCGTTCCACAGCAAGATCCTTCTCATACTTGCACTGATAAATTATGTCAAGAGTTTACTTCTGCTTTAGTGCAGCCAAAGTTCTGGGTCTGCTAAGAAAATGCCAGTTTGGACTTCTGAGTAGTTTACTGATATAAAGGTGGCATCATAAAAAAATAATGATGTCCCTACTAGACATCAAAAAATGAAATGAAACCGGAGGAGTGCCGACTCGAGAGAGAGCAGCATATCTGAGTAAAACAACACCCACCGACGAGAGTGGAACCGCAATCACATGAACCCCCCGCACTGCGTCAGACGGCCTTGCTGGCTCAAAGCAGCGCCGTGGAAGCAGCTTCAGTTTTACCCGGGAGCGAGGGCCCTCTCTCTTTCATAACCGGGGAGTTTATCTCATGCTCAAGGGTGTTAGGAGGGTTTTTATAATCAGTTTTTATCAACAAATAATGGACATCTGAAACACAGGGGTACCCACTTTTAGCACTGACAATACAATTTGTCTATGTTGCTAAGGTCTTCCATTTATTAATCTGTCACGAAAAGAAAGGAGTAAAACAATGCCTCTTGTAATCATGGTGTATTAATTCCCACTTCTACAACTTTTAGTTTTTGTTTATGAAAGTGCAGCTATGCGAGTTCGGGCTCAGAAAGTGGAGCTACTGACAGACGGTAACTGTCCCCTGAGCCCCCCAAGATGCGGTGTCAAGAAGACATGGGAACGAGGATGGGTCGGGTGGATTCAGTGCAACTGGAGAGTGTTCGGCGTTGAGCACAGAGAACTTCTAAAAAGCATGCCTTTGAGTGGGGCTGAGAATTCTGAGCTACTCGAAACCAGAGGAATGCCATTAGTGTGTGAGTCTCTGGGGCCTGTGCCTCCCGGGTTCCTAAAGGGCCTCGGTGGTCATGGGTCCCACTCTGCTCTTGCTGAAGCTTGTGCTACAGGAGGTCTGTCATAGCTGGAACTGTGCTCCATAAGCCTGGAACTAGAGCAGGAGGGAGAAATTAACTGAATACTTAATTTAAGCATGGTCTCTCTGATGCATTCATCTCACAGGAGAGATAGTCTTACAGGTGAGACCAGCATGTCTGGGGTAATATGACAGGTCCCTTATCCCTCCTATAGTGTTCGAGGGGCCTGCCACAGCTCACATCAGCAACTCCAAGGCAGGTCAGACCCCCTTCCAAAGAGTAAAAGTGGGTCACAGATAAGAACTGCAGAGGCAAAGGCCATTCTGTGGCCTTGAGGTGACATATTGAGGCAGGTCCCCTCTTCCTTTCCAATACTTAGGTGATGATTTACTGAAGACCCCAAGCCCTGACGGCATCATGTAAACTCTATCCGTTTGCACTGATGAAAGGGCTGCAGCTTGGAATGATTAACCAACGTATTCAAAACCATAACCTTAATAAAGAGTGGGTCTGAGGCTTAAAGATCAGTAGTAATTCCGATACTAATACACCAAACCAACCAGTGAAGTCGCTACCATTCCGATTCTGTAAAGGAAGAGACAGCAGCTCAAACGAGGTAATCTTAGGGTTACAACTAGAACGTGACGGGACTAAAACCCAGGCTCACGATCAGAGCTCTCTGTTGGAACTGGAGGCACTGAAGGCGGCCAGGACCTCAGACGGCAAAGCGGAGGAGAGGGAGCACGCAGCGTGGGGAGGGAGGGTGCAGCTGCGAGGACACGTCTCCATCCAACATCGGTTTAATTTCCTTGCTGTGTTCCAACTATCAAATTTAAGAATATGATTTAAAACAAGTAGAGTTAGCAAAAAAGTTCCACTGGGGAAAAAAATCCAAGTTTCTTATTAAATACTAAGCCATATACCTTTTCCTCAGAAATGAATGGGATGTGAAACATAAAATTAATATTAGGGAAAAGTCATCCCTAACAGAGTTTCCAGAGAATAGATAAAATCTATTTACTTTAGTGTTCGGTCCTAAAATACCAACTTAGGATTGAATTCAAGTCACTTTATTATATCCTCCCAAAGTAACTACTAGCACTAAATACATAAGCTGAATCCTAAGTAATAAAAATTTAAGGAAGCCATGAAAAAAATGACAGAATTAATATGCATGGATCAAAGCAGTCATCATAATTTTCATCCCATTAAATTTCACAATTCACAAAAAGAAAAATAAGAATCTTATGTATTTCTTAAAGGAGCAGTTGAGAGAAAAACGTGCGGATGATGTGTTTTTCTCCCACCTTATTGGAACAGCAGCTACCCAGGAAAACGTAGCAGAGACAGAAGCTTCCGAGTAGCCCGGGGGGGTTCCTCCTCATGTTACATATCAAAGCCTTTGTTTGAAAATTAGTGTAGACGCAGAATGGAACTCGACGGTGCAGCAAGGATTTAAGATGTTACAAATAAAACAACTTGTTTATATTGTATAGAGAATGTATTTTACATACTTTCAGACTTTGGGGAAAAGAACTAGCTTCCACAAGGCATACGTTTATTCACACAAAACACACTTCCCCTCGTGTTGACTTGAACAAAATCCCCCAAAATGAAACTTAAGCTTCTCAGTAGACAGACAACGCTTACCAGGTGACACCCATATATACACATGGAATGGGAAGTTAACTTACCATGACTGTCCCATGAACGCACATTTTATAAATTTATCTTTTGTATATTTTATCGCGAGTAAGCACATGCTTTAAATTCGAAGGCCCTGAAGAGGGCGGTGGCTTGAGCTTCTCACAGGCAGGCATAGGTCATCCCGGGGGCTCAAAGACATGCAGTGAGAGACGGGAACTCATGTGGTTAATGTTGTTCCTCCTCCTGCAGTACAACCTTTTCTGAAAGGTTTGGGGGTGGACTTGTAAGAACGCCTTCTCCTGAAATGTCTGGAAGCCTGAGCTCACTGTCCTAGGATATTTCACCATCTCAGGGGGCAGGAGGCCCCCACGGCTCCAAGGTTGGCTCCTCCAGAGACACGATACCATGAACCACCAAGCCCCGAGGTTCTTCCCGTTTCGGGGCCTGCCATTCTCCTCCTGGGAGCTTTCTGCTCAGACTGGCTCCCCGGGACTTACAGAATAACTGCAGTGGCACTGCACGGAGGCATCGCATCTGGACACCAGAGTGCCTAGAAAACAAGACCGATGGGTCGCCACCTGTCTTTTAGGAACAAGGGAGACTTTTCCAGAATCGCCCCTCTCAGTAACAGGGCACCCCTAATGTATGAATGGCAATGATGGGTCCCCGAACTGGAGATGTGCATCAGTAGTGTCCCTTGCTCTGGAGATAGCAGTCTTTCCTCCGTGCTTGGCTATGTTGAGCGGGCAGACGTGGGGACAGAACTGAGGGTTTATAAGAAAAGAAGAAAGAAGAAGACATGGATATTGAGTAACTATTGTCCCTCTAATTCTACAGAATTAGAATGTATCATTCTTAGAGGTTCAACAACATTTGGTGGGAAGACACATTCATGAAACCTTCGAAATTCACGTATGTTTTAAGGTCAAGCAGAAGGCTTAAAAGAATGCTTGTGTACATGTATGTACAGTGGACTTGCTTTAAGTTACAGTCCAGGCTTCCCGGGATCACGTGACGCATCCTCTCTGCTATTAGGGACACTTCGTTGGAAAAGGTGATGATGTTCCTGTGGTTCATCTCACACCTTTGGGCTGGTCTCATGACAGTGTGCTTTGGCATTGTCAAGAAGCACAGGTGTTTACCACTCAACTGCAAATAAAGAATTGGAAGTAACTGTCTGTCTCAGTCTGTTTGCACTGCTGTAACAAGAATACCATAGACATCCCGGCTTTGTAAACAACAAATTAATTTCTCAAAGTCCTGGAAGCTGGAAAGCCCAGGATTGTGGCGCTGGCAGATTCAGTGTCTGGTGAGAGCCTTCTGGTTCGTGGGCAGCACCTTCTCACTGTGTCCTCACATTGCAAGAGCTCTGGGGTCTCTCGCAAGGGCACTAATCCCATTCAGGGGGTCTCTACATGAAATCACTTCGCAAAGGCCCTGCCTCCAAATACTATCCCTTCAGATGCCAGGACTTCGATGTGTAGGTTTAGGTGAGACACACAGCGTCACCACCAGCCCATAGCAGTGTCCTACTCCCGAACGTCTCTGCCCAGCCTGTCATAATAGTCCCTGAGAGACGTGAGAATACAAGGCTTTCATCCTCCACATCCAATCAGCTTCCTGGGCTCAAACCCAGCCCACCTGGCCAAGTTCATCACGCTCTAGGGTCCTACTCGCTCTTCTTCATCTCTTCCATGCCTCTGACTCTCCTAGACTCCTGTCCTCCACTCGCCACAGCGTTTCTCCTCCACAGTGTTTCTCTGGTTCATTTCCTTCAAAGCGGTGGTAAATGTTTTATTGCTCCTGTCCAGTGTCTACAATCTGCCCCTCATGGGGGTTCTGCCATCATGATCTCTCCTAAACCTAGTCCCCTCCCAAAGGCCCCATCACCAAGCACCATCCCATCAGGCATCAGGGTTTCAATGTATAATTTGGTGGGACACACAGGAGGGCCAGAGATTGACCTATAAGAATGTCCCCCAGAACCACAAGGGGTCGGCATCCATAGCAGATGCAGACAATTGGTCCAAGCCTCTGGGGCCGGTGTGCCCCAGAACGCCCGGGTGCAGAGCACACGGGGCCGCCAGAGACCCACGGCGAGGGCAGGCGTTTGGTGTCTCCGCTGGCCGGTCTGACTCTGCCACCTCACGGTCTTCGAGGAGAAGAATGAAGCCCTTTGGTCAGTGGTGCCTCCTGCCCCCTGCCAGGTTCCCCACTGAGGGTACAAGGCTGCTGCCCCCCTCAGGGCATGGCAGAGGTTGTCGTTGCCCCACATCTGCCCACGGACCCTCTCTGGGTTTCACTGCGAAGAGTGCAGAGGTCTTGGCGGTTGAGTTGCGGTAAGAATTTGTCCCAGTCCCGGCTTATTACAGGGCGGAGAGGGGCACCACCCACTGACAGGCAAAGCAAGGCATGCATGTCATGCCGGCACAGTGGGCCAGAGACAAGACCTCCAGGTCACATGCAGTGATGGTCCCAATCTTGCAGCACATGATCAAAGACACGGATGATGAGCTTGAGACAGGTGCCACTGCTGAGAACACCAGGGCCACGGTGGGCTGCACCGCGAACCCTCTGGGACCAGCAGAGCACCTTCTGACACCTTTGAACAAATCATTAGCTTCCTGTTTGCCTTCTTCACTTAGCTGTACTGTGGCTTCCACAGGAACGGTCTGTGATCATCGATGTGATGAGTGGTACCTCGTAAATAAATTTGGAGGAAGGTTCGATTCAGTCTTGTGAAGCTAACATGGAACCCAAGATAAAACAGAATTGAAGATGAAAGGGAGATGAGAAGGAATAAAGATGCTACGAGCTGACCAAGATGCAAGACGAGGAGCCTCTGAAGCCCGTCCCTGGCCCTCCCCTAGTGGGACCAGGGCATTTAGTCTTTTGAAACTGAGTGACAAGCTGTCTGCTCTCTGGAGCCCACGAGCACGACACAGCTTCCCGCTACCTTGGCCCGGAGGAAACGTTCCAAGCACAGAGGACTGCTCCAGTCCCAGCTGACTTTTTATTTTGCTCTTAATGCAATAATTCTATGCTTAGACCTGCACATACATGAAGCTGAGAGTCAAAAAACAAAATTTAAATGCAAATTACATGGGCAAATTTCCATTATACCTAATGGGATTTCCCTTCTTAATATGGTACAATTCTTCTTACTACATTTTCTTAAGTTCCTGTTTTGAGTATCTTTCATTTGTGGTAAAGCTAAACATTACCCAAGTGAGACAAATATCTTTTTATAAACACAAAAAGTAACCGCTATGCTGATACTGAGTCTCCTAATTCCCCCATCCCACGTTTGGGTTCAATAACCCTCCTGTCATTTACCACCTTCCTAACATGACAGCACAACGTCCAGAACAGTCGCACGTCGCAACGTGAGAGAGCAAGAGGTCGAGGCTAGCAGGTGTCTAGCTGCACGTTCGAAGGAAGAAATGCAATTCAGGAGGGATGGCAGGTGGGTTGTCAATGGTTTTGACAAAGGTGATTTGGGAAAGGCAGCACGTGGAAGACCAGTGGCCACACTCGCTTCTGCGAGAGGCCCTGTTACCAACCAGGGGGTCTAAGAGCTCACTGAGGCACCCCAGAGCCGAGCGAGGGGGTACACTGCCGGTGAAACAAGACCCCGACAATCCTCTCATTTATAGCCACGCTTCCAGCAGGTGAAAAACACGTCTCAACACAACTCTTGTTTCCATCTCTCTGCCATCCACGAATGAACATGAAGCATCTTTACAGAATCCCAACTGGGTGACATCTGTCCACAGGAAGTGGGGGCAAGGCAGAGAAAACTGTCATTGTCTTCACTCAAGTTCTGTGGCTCAGAAGCTAGGTGGTAGAAATGGAAGTCGGCCGACAGTGGCGATGGGCGACGTCGTGAGAAAAAAGAACAAGAGGTCTGAAAGGGCAAGGAATCGTCACACTGTGTGACTGGCTCTAGTATCTGATTCCCAGAAAAGAATGCCACACCCACATGTTTGTCTCAGTGCAAGAGGGGTTCCGCTCGCAGCCTCTAACTGTGGGGGTGGCCCTGTCCCTTGTGGTGGCTGATGAGGTGCGAACAGAGGCTTCACCTGTGTCTGGGAGGTCAGGCTGGCCCTCTCAGCTTCCACCATCACCCCAAGAGGGACGATGCCCGGAAGCCGAGGCCCCTGCAGCCTGGGCTGATGCGTAAGACAGGGCGCAGGTCTGGGGGTTGACATGGACCAGAGCGTGGTCCAGACCTGGGGCTGCAATCAGATGGGGGCCGCCACTGTCACAGAGCCGCATGGGCCCCGATGGACCGAAGACGCGCTCATGATCTGTGCCACTGAGGCTTGGTGCGTATTTGTTATACACCAAGGTAACTGGCACAGAAACTGGTGCCCGACGTGGGGGGTTGCAGTTCTCAGAACCTAAGGCGCCTGGCACTGGGTTTGGAGCTGGGTTGAGGGACTGTTGCAAGAGACTGGAAAATGGTCATCTGCATAAGCAGTGGGGGAAAGTGGCGCAAAACTCTCAAATTTGATCACTGGAGGGTGAAAAACGCGCTCAATGAATGTGCAGTCACATTCGCTGCACTGCTAAGCTCCTGCAAGGTCAGATGGGCTCCGAAGGGGGCACGTCCCGCTTGCGGGCAAGTTCAGAGAGAAAGCAGAGGGGCCGCACGCCCCATGGCTTCCAAGTGAGAGGTGGAAGGTCGCTTCTCACGCCCTAGTCGCGGTCCGGAGGTGCAGCCTCCATGCAGAGAGCGAACGAGAGGCGCAGCCGACACACCCACCGCGGTGTCTGGACATCTGAGCGAACGGTGGCACCGGACGGTGCATCCGGGCGGCACAGCAAAGGGGCTGCTGGGAAGTCGCAGGGGAGTCTCAGCGCAACCAGGCCCGCTGCACCGCCAGAGCTAAGTCGAGAGAGAGAGAGCGAAGCTCGGTGTGCTGTGGCCATTCTTGCAACTGTGTTAAAATGCGCCTCCCTGCCTGCCTACCGTCAACCCATCTGACACATACGTGTGTGCACATACATGTATACGAGTGGGTATGTACATAAAACTCCCTTCCCCTTCGAATCATGATACTGCTGCAGAAATATGTAATTCCCTTCACTGCTCTCTACGGCTTTCTTACACGTATTTAAATGGTCACATTATACTTGGCGTTTTTTTAATACCAAATAAATGAGGGGATATTTTACAATGGAAACATTTGATCTCCTGGTATATTTCTCTGTGGAAGTGATTCACTCTAGTTTAATAACTGGCATTAATCATATTTATACCCTTGGAACAGACTGATATTAAAGCTACTTATTAATTTTACCTGAGGGTTCTTCCTCAGAAGAGGTGAGTATTTGAATATTTCAAACTACCAACCACCGAATGGCATGGAAACAGGGGCAGTAATTTGAGACCTCTAAGTAACCAAAAATTAGCCTGTAGAATCTGTTATTTGAAGGCCAGGCTCTGGAGATAGTAAGTTTACTGTGTTTCAAAGAGAATAAGGGAGAAAATTAGTTTTATCAACTCAGAGGAAACTTACCTACCTATAAGTTTTAAAAGATCCATTTCATACAAAATTAAAAAGACAGTAGAACGACTTCGTCTTGAGGGGGGGAAAAATGATGAGCGTATAAAGACAAAGACGTTTGTCCCCGCTAAATGACAAGAACTCACTGAACGCTGTCACTCAGCACTTTGTTGCCTTGGCTTTTACCTGAGAGATGTCTCATGGTAAGCACAGTTCTCCAGTAACAGCAGGAGAATTACGACATTCTCAGGACTGGGGAAGATTACTGCCATTTTACTAAAATAATAGAATCTACTTGGAAAGGTTCAGGCGCCCACCATAAACGGCTCATACACAAATCACAGAAAGTAAGGACCAGGGACTTGGGCCACACTGAATCCAGTCGGAGTGAATGCGACAAGGCCCGTTGGGTCAAGAGTGGCATTTGTCTTGATGCAGGCATGAGAAAACAGCGTGGAGGACTCATTGCAGCTGCCTGTGGCTAAGGCCCAAGGAAAGAGACGGCAGCTGAAATGGTGTCGCACATTTAAGGAGGGTCTCGGGGGGCCGCAATTTCAGTCTCTGTGGGAAGAGTTTGCTTGATGCATTCTTCTCTCTGGGATCATGTATCGTAACAGAAAATCCATTTGGTTCACTGTTAGATGAGATTTTAGAAAATGGATTTTCATTTCTGATTGAACAACGAACTTTTGCCACTCATTTAAATCCCCATGTACCCACTGAAACCACACAGATCCCACAAAGTCCAAGCGGGTATTTCTTAATACTCAAGTTACCCTTAAAGCAACACATTTTAAATCTCTGTTATAAACCTTTATTTTAAACACCTGAAATTTTGGATGTAAGTTAATATGTTGCTAGAGTTTCCAGAGACTGAAATATTATTATAACAAAATCAGCATTATTGAGAGAATACATACACAGAGACACATACCCCTTATTTGTTTTAGGAGTTAAATTACCTGTCAACTAAATTTTCAACTTCAGAAACAAGAATAAAGAGAAACTGATGATTATTTTTAATTTTAGTTTTGGTTTCTTGCATTTTCTGCTTACTACTAATTTTTTCCTATTGGCTTCATTCTTTTACTTTTATGTTAAAATATTACTACTTTGCTAGAGTTTATCTCAGACAATAAAACAAAACTAAGAAGTTTTCATTTTTATCCCATGATAGAAAACCTAAGAGTAAAATTATAGTTTTAGGTGATTACTCAAAAAATTATGTATATAATATTTTCATTATTTTTAAAATAAAATTCCATTTATGTATAACCTTTATAGTTTCATAATTATTTTTCCATAAAAGTTAACATTTAAGTTTTCAAATACAAAAAGTTAATAATGTGAACACGATTACTTTTTAAAAATTGTTGCTTACATCTCATGTTTTGTGTTGAATATAATTGTACCCAACAATAGCTGGCTGTAGGAATAAAGCACAAGAAACTACAGATATTTTAAATAAGAAATATTTAAGTAGGAAATTGCTAAATAATTTTGAGTAAACACAGTACTGGGGGAAGCTGAGGTTATGCAGGGGACACTGATACCAGGAAGCTACACTAGCCCATCGGTCACCGTATCCTCCCGCCACCCCACTGGGTGTATTTATCCAAAGGAATGGATTGACATCAGGATCTCAGAAACATGCCTGCACTCGCATGTTCACCGCAACATCCTTCATACAGTCCAAGGACGGACACCACCTAAACGCCCACGGAAGCGTGGGTGCTGAAGAGAATGGTCTGTATTCACGCAATGGAACCTGTTCAGCCTTTTAGAATGAAAGAAATCCTGCCATTTGTTACGACATGGAAGAGCCCGGAAGACATTAGGTTAAGTGAAACAAGCCAGACACAGGAAGGCAAATATTACATGATCTCATTTATATGTGGAATCTGAAACAGTCAAAGCCCTGGCAGCAGGGCAAGGAGAACGGTGGTGGCGGGGGTGGTGGCGGGGGTGGGGGCGGGGGCGGGGCGGGGCGGGGCAGGGGCGCGCAGGGCTCGTCGGAGGTGCACGGTCCCAGTCACACGACGTGAACGCGCTCTGCGGCTCTGCTGTGCAGCCTAAAGCTACCGGGCTGCGCACTTAAAACACGCTCAGAGGAAGATCCTACCTTGTATTTTTACTCTGAAAAAGAGCAACAGCGGCAAAGTGACGCGGGGGGAAGACCCCCCGAGCTGATGAAGACGCCTTTGACCCTGCCCGTGAGGACAGTCTCTCAGGTGTGCACTCAGCCCCGAACTCAGGGCTGTAGGCACGGAATATGCCCAGCCTCTCGCAGGCCAGCCTTACCTCGATAAGGGGATTTTAGAAAACGAAAAAAGTCACGTTCGCTTACACGAAAGAAACGCAAATGTCCAAGTCAAGGAGCGCAGCCACAGTGGCGGGGACATGACCGAGAAGCGTTTCGGCATTTTATTCTCAGATAAACGATGTTATCAGGTCTACCGAGGTGTAACTGGAGCGCAGAGGAGGGGAGGAGGAAAGGGGGTAACGCAGCCCGGTGCTGCGCCTGAGCTGCGGGCCCTCATGCATTTGTTTTGCTTCTTGTTTTTTTTTTTATCAGAAGCGCAGAGGTCACATTTTATGTCCCCTCCTGAGATGCCCATGACACCTCTGCAAAGTTGTCCCCTACACCAAACGTACAATTATTGTTAAAAAGCCAGATTGAGTAAAATTCATTGTTTTGTAGAAAAGCAGTGGAAGCTCATGCAATTCATAGGCTGTCTCCTAAAGAAAGTAAATTAGTGGCAATTTAATGTGAATCGAAGATCTTAAAACAGTCACTATTTTCTCTTAACTTTCTTTCGCTAAATATATTATCTTTTTCTTCTCTGAAGAACAGGTAGAAAGATACAGGCAGAGGCACACCCCGTGTGTGTGTTTCTGAAAATAGCACATGGTAACACTGTGTGTAAACTATATTTTAGCTGCAAAGGAAACATGATGTCTGAAGTATCCTTTTAGTTTGTCTACAATAGGACCCAACAGCTCCCCTTCTGGGTATATTACCTGAAGAAATCTGAAACACTAATTTGAAAAGATGTGTGCACCCCTCTGTCCATTGCAGCATTGTGTACAGCTGCCATGACATGGGAGCGACCTCAGTGCAGGTCAACAGGCAGGTGGACAGAGAACATGAGGTGCATGTATACAATGGAATACCCCTCGGCCACAAAACAGAACAAATTCTTACCATTGGAGAGGATGTGGAGGGACCTAGAGGGTGTTATGCTAAGTGAAATCAGTCAGAGAAAGACAAATACCAATCGATTTCACTTAAATGTGGAATCCATGAAAGGAAACAAACAAAACAGACAAAAGAACATTTGAGCTGAAACAGATATAGAAAAAAACAGATGGCTCCCAGAGGATGGAGAACTGGGGTGCAGGATGAGAAAGGAGAAGGTATTAAGAAGTCAGGTTGCCAGTTATAAAAACAGTCAGGGAGATGTAAAGCCCAGCAAAGGAAATATAGTCAATAATATTGTAATGATTACGGACGGTGCCAGGTAGGGAGTGGACTTACCAGGGAGATCCCTTTGTAAGTTATATAAATGTCTAATCATCAGGTTGTACACCTGAAACTAATAGAATATTGAATGTCATCTGTAATTTTTAAATAAATAAATATAAAATGAAGTTTGTTTCCTCTTCAGCATTGTCTTATAGTAAAATGTTCTATGAGCTACTTTTCCTAAATGAAATAGCCAGATGGTGTGGGAGAAGACAATTTCTCAAAGCATGAAAAACAAAGTGGATTTTGTGTGCTACTATTTTTGAGATTTGTGGCCCGTACGTTTGAGGTCGCTGACCTTGGCTGGAGCTGTTGGTTTAGGGTTCCCTTCTGAGAAAAGCAAGACTCGTGAAATGAAACACATCCTCATTTACTAATTGTTGTCATCAAGGCAAAGCTCATAAACCATTAACTCTGAAAAAGTATTGCTGTAAAGAATAAGTTGATAAATTATCTTCTACAAGGACATTAAAGTACATTCACCATGTAAGCATTTTAGAGCTGCACTGTGGCCTTAGGTTAGTGAATGGCTGTTTTTCTACTCCATGTATTCATTTGTTTATAAAGAAGCAGGGGATTTTAGGGTCACAAAGCATTTAAAAGAAACATCAAAGATACGTTAGAATGGGAGGCATGAATGGCATTCCCAGGCTAGATGGCAGAAGACCCTGAACTTGCTCCTTGCATTTGCAGCGAAATCAGGCAAGGATCGAGGCACATGCCTGCCAGAGCTCCGTGGGAGCAGTGGGAAGTCCGGCTCTATGGGAGGGCAAACTCCGCAACCCTCGGAGACATGGCAGAATTCTCAGTGTGACCTCTATCACGATGGAAGAATGAAGTGTGGCCAGTGCCAACTAAAAAGAGAAATAACAAACCTCTTGCCATCTTGGAACTAACCACTGAAGGAGGAAGACAGCTTCCTACCATCTAATAAATCAACCCCCAAAATATGTTTAAACCAAGTGCATGGACAGCCAGGGCTCAGAAAGCTGGATGCTGCTGGAGGGGACCTGACGATATGCGCTTCAGCAGGGTCCCGTTAGAAGGAGTAGCTAGGGGATGCGTAAGGAAAGTGGCGGTGAGGATGCAGAGTCCCGGGGTGGGACGCAGGCTACTCCAACAGCTACGGGAGGGGGTGCTTGCCAAGTCCTTCCTTTGGTTCCTACTCGCTGTTCTTAAATATAAGTGTTACAACGTCAGCAAGACAGAGACAAGAGCTATAAGTAGAAACAGGTAAAAATGTTTCTGCTCTTTGGGGTTAGGGTAACTAAGGAAAATTTTAAATAAAAACAGGTTTGAAGTCATATAAACCTTTCTAAACCATACATTTATTCAGATCCCTTAACAATACGTGCTGATAGGATAAATTATAATCTGCAAAGCATTCTGATGCATTATCCTATAGTTAACAAGAAGCACATATAACTATTTTTGAGGGCTTAGTACCTACCAAGTATACTGCTTATCCCTTTATATGCAGTGATTCATTTAACTAAAATCGAATGAGGTTGGAATTTTTTTTAGCTATACCAACCTTTCAGATAAGGATGACGGATCTGAAACAGGGAAAGTTGTGGAATGTCACAGTCTGGGCCACAGAGAGTAAGGCTGTCTGGCTGGGGCCACACTCTTCAATTTCCATGCCAAAGTTTTCCAAACATGTAAACCCTTTTCTTCCCTTTTATTCTGTTTTATTTAGCTTCTGAATGGGACCCACTAATCTGATTCATTGAGAAATCCTGCCCTAAGCAATATGCTTAATTAGAGATGTTGACAGTTTAGGAAATGCTTTCATATGTCCGCATCTCATTTTGTTCTCGCAACACGGCTCTGAAGAAGATCAAGTGGATATGAAAAGTAACAAACAGTCCATGCCTTAACCAGGGTCTCCTAGCTAGTGAATTATAGGATTAGGACTTCAACCTAAGGCACTGGCTCAAAATTCTCACATTCTCTGCAAACCTGTTTCCTCCCTCACGCTGGCCCCAGTCATGGCCTTTCCTTACATAAAGGTAATGAAGCGGTTTCTATAGAAAGTACCTCAGTGGTAGCTCATCCTAGATCCCTACCAGGGCAGGTCAGGGTGGGCTGTCACACCCCAGGCATGGAACTTCTTCAGTGGCAGGGTTTAAAGCCATTGTGTTTGAGCATGGAAGCTGATACACCTTTGAAATGCCACAAGGAACACACCTGTGGGGGCCATTAACCCTTAAGAGACCACGTAATCTTGTTAACTCTCCTGCAGTCCTATCCTCTGGGCTGTCTGACTTTTCACGGACCCTTCCTTAAATTCTCTCAGTTCCAAATGCACGAAGTAAGCTGCAAAGCTTTACTGGGGACCCTCAGAGGCCTGGTTCCCTGGCGCCTGCCATCAGCTTGGCTCAGATCAACTCCTGCATTCTCTTCAGGTTTGGGTGTTTCCTACTTCGACACTTACACCTAGTCCAGGACGAGTCTCCACTGGCCACCCTGCTGCCTCCCTCCCTCTAACAGCCCACTCTGCACAGCACAGCCTCAGTGACCCTTGCAAACCGAGCTCAAGTCCACCCACTCCTCAGCTCGGGCCTGTTCAACTGATGCAGACAGGGCATGTCACGCAGAAGGTGCGGGCAACTGGCTGTTGCTCACAGCCACTCCCACGCACCGCTCCTTATTCGTTCGGCTGGTTCCTGGCTAGTTTATCTTCAGCAGAGAAGTCTCTGTATAACTACATTTTAAATTATGCAGACATCCTAATGTGTCTAACGCATATTAGGAGAGGGATGCTGAGAAGCAATTCAGCCTGAGATGCAGGATAGAGTTCGAAAATCACACCAAGCTTGTCTAAAAAGGAGTATTTAAATTTTATCCGTCATCAGAACACAAGACAAAAGTGAGGAGGAGGGAGGCTGGCCCTAAAACATAGGATGCTGAAAGCAAATGTAAGACTTTATTTTGTGCATTTATTTTTTTTCCCCCAAATGAATAATTTCCACCAGTTTCCACATAAGTCCGCAAGTGCCGGCATGTGGTGATGGGCCAGGCAGATCTGTGTCCGGCAGGGAGGAGTGGGGAGGGAGAGAAGAGGACACATGCAGTTGCACGGGTGGGGCCGTCCAGCAGTGGGCGCGCATTTATGTCTCAGACGATGTTAATCGCCCCGTCATCCTTTTCTGCTCAGGGCCTGGCATGGTCAGCTCCTACCTGTCGGGGCACCTGTGCGCTCTGCCTAGAATGCGCGCCCCTGAGTTCCTCCCAGCTGCCTCCCTCTCCGCTAACACGACTTCATCAGGTTTCTCCCCTCAAAGCCCCACATCCCACCCTCCCGGCAGCACTGGGCGTTGGCCACACTGCTCGCCACACTCCTTCATGTGGTCTCTCCCTCTAGAAAGAGGACTAAAACCCCCTTTGTACCACGCTCTGAGCTGCACCCCGGGCCCAGCTCAGGGCTTCTCAACGCATTTTTGTTTTTTGGGGTTTGTTTTTCTTTTTTGTCAGAAGACTGACTGAAGGTACATTGTATGCATTGTGAATTGGTAAAAATCAACACAAAAATTTCACTTCCTTTACCTTGGCTTGCTTCTTGGCACTTTTTAGATTGTTCTTCATCTACATTTCACCTAAGCTTATAAACACATTTTTGAGATCAGATTTTTAAAGATTTAAAAAATAGCTTTTTCTGTACCCCACTCAAATTGTAATAAACCCTGCTGTTGCACCTCCTACGATGAACACGCTGGACCCCTGAATAAACGCGACCCCTGTAAAACTCCAAGTTCACTGGTTTTCCACGGCTTGCCTTCTTTCTCCCGGGGCTTCTGTGCAAAAACCCCTCTTGGTCCACAATCGGCCTTTCCTTCCCGCTCACTCACCACCTAGATGCCAACAATATTCCCACTTCCCCCGACAGCCAGAGCAGCCCTTCCCTTTCGGGAGGGCGGAAGTTCTCTGCTGGGTGCAGACTCGCACAGAGCTGAATCTCCTGCGTCAGAAACCCAGTGCAGGGCCGGAGCGCGGCCCTGCAGCGGCAAATCGGAGCGGACAGTTTCGCGCCCTGCTCGTTCACGCTTTCACACTGGCCTGTGCCAGCGCGTCGCCCCGCAGGCTCCGGGCCACCACAGTGAGCCGCAGCATGCAGTCCTGTCAACAGGGGACCCACAGCCTTCCAGAAAGACCAGGTGTTGTTCATCACAGGGGCATCTCAAAATCCATTAACTGCCAGATGAATGTTAACAATGGCTCCTCAGAGCCTCCGAGGCAGCCTCTCAGGTTCAAAGTAAATCTTTCCACAGGCTGATTACTAAGTGGAGATCCTCGGGCACGTCCACCAGGGACAGTGTACTGATTTCTATTTTTCTTTCTATAAGAAAAGTCGCAGCTGTGGCCTCAGGACAGAGGGTGGGGTTGGCGACTGAGACACTGAAAGAGTCCAGGGATAGCAGCCACCCAAGGTCATGGCCACGGTACAACACAGGGAGCCGGAGAGCAGGAGTAAACGCCAGCCAGCCAGCTTGCCAGTCCCAAACTGTGGGGAACAGGGCCAGGAGGAAGAGAACTGAAGGGGAGACGCCTGCACCCCAGTGGGGGCGCGGGGAACAGTGGTGTAGAGTGGGCGGACGTGTGCTCTTCCAGCAAAACTTGCTGGAGTTGAACACACTGACCGCTCTTGACCGGGCCCACCTGGTGCCTTGCACATACATTTCACTAAAGACACCAGAGTCCAAGAGGTGCAAGACAGGTATCTTGAGGTGTCTGAATCTGCGGAAGCTGCCCTGTGCTTTGGGGGAAAACACTGCTGGTCACTTGGCTGTGTGGGACATTTACAGACAAACTGCTCAGGAACAACCAGCCTGGCGACTGGAGAGAAAAGGGGAGGGGATTTATGCGTCCACTCTCTTCTCCTACCTCTCACATCTCATGGTCACACTTCACCTTGCACACATTTCCACCCACATGTTCAGGTTGTGATTCCAGTGGACAGGTGGCTGCAGGGACACCGCGGGGACACCACGAGGCCGCGCTGTGGCCCCTCCACCACAGACAGGGACTGGGAGGAGACGGAGGATTCAGTCTCTGTGGTGAACGCTGAGGTGCAGCAAGTGTCCAAAGGCTCAGGAGAGACCCGAGGCTGCCGGAACCCTGGGGGGCGCCCTGCAGACCTTCTGACCGCTGCAGAAGGACGGGAGGGTGACCCGTCCTTGCAGCAGCATGGTGGGGTGGGGCCCTGTTCCTCCCTCCGCCACCATGATCCTCAGTCACTGCATTCTGAGTGACACCTGTGGGGAATGGAGGTGGCAGGGGCCGTTGCCACACCTAAGGCAGTGAGAGGTAGAGACGAGGTGACATCAGAGGAGGGACCAGCGTCAGGCTGGGAGTTTGTAGTGTCTTCGTGAGACTGTGAGCCCCCGGAAACGCAGCAATGCGGGGGGAGGCCTTGCACTTCCTGGATGCTGATGGACAGAGGTCCGAATTTAGTTCTAGTTCAACTCTTACGGACCCCTGGCCCTCACTCAGAGTCCTCACACAGTCGCCATTGGTCGGTCGTTTCGGTCACCAGGCAGGATGCACTAAACCCAGTCTATGCTGTGACTGGTGGTGTTAAACGTAGAAACAACGGGCCCGAGATGGAGTCACTTGCGTGAAGGCCCACGTGAGCAAACCAAGGCTGCCCTCCTAACCTGGCTGCAGTTCCAGCCTCTCCCAGGCGCACCGCCTGGGCAGCGCAGTGAGGCCACCGACCCGCAGGCCCCTTTCATCCTCACAGAAAGTAACCTTGCCTGAAACGAGCCACCCTTCGCTAGAAACTTCCTTTGCCCTGTCTCCTTCTGCCTCGAAAAGCCTTCCACTTTGTAGAGCTCCTTGGAGCTCCATTCTGTGCCCTAAGATGGGATGCTACCCTTTTCATGAACTGTTAAAGACAACTTGAGCTTTCAATTCACTTAGCTGAATTTTGTTTTTTTAACAGTGGCTACCCAGGCAAGTCCAGTCGTGCCCGAGTCTCAACACCCCAAACACGTTGTGGGGGAAATGACTTTGTTGCTACTCAGACCTTTCCATTCTGTGTGGGACCACACTTGGGTGACCAAATTTAAGGAAAAGTTAAAGAAAAACAAAATTCTGGAAGAGTCCGTTTGCTCCTTGGGCTCCATCAGCTTCTTACCCTGGGGGCTGGTGACAGAATACCCGCAGCACCCGCCTCACCAGCATCCAGAGTGAATTAACTGGCTCCCTTCAAGGAATGAATGGTTCCTTCATCCGCTGACAAGAGCCCATACAATGCCACAGGAGAAGACGCCTAGGCTTTGAGAGCTGCAGTTAAGGTGAATGTGCCTGGGGCTGAAACTGATGGTCTTTATTTGTACTGGTAGTAAACTCCACCTTCTAATAAATGCAAAGGAGGTCCTCAGTACCTGACGTCATTCCCGGAAACACCAGGCTTATTTAAATGCCTGAAACATTCCTGCACATCCTGGCTTCTCTAGTCAGTTTTCCTCATGTCGGGCTCATGTCTAAACAGGCAGAATGTGTGGCCGGAGGCGAACGGCGCCCTTCACGAGGCTTCCCCTCGGTGCATACTAAATAATCGTGAAGGCAGGCTTGTTGCATTCTTTGCATAAATTCTTGGCAGAAGTTTCAAAATTTTAATTAACCTTCATGGTTTTTATGTTTAATATTTCCCCTGTTGTTATATGGACAGAGTTGACTTGGAGTGGGTTTTTGTTTGTGGAAACTGATTTGGAATGGCTTCTCCTTTTAAGTTTGAGAAACTGGCCACGTGAGAAACAGATAAAAGTGAACAGGGGAGAGCAGGTGTGTCTGTGCTTGGCAAAGCCATAGTTTCTTCTTCCTGCTGTGCTTTGCTGTCTTAAAGCAACCACGTTTCACAGCTGACTAAATCCCCGGATCATTCTAGATTCAAGCATGAAGTAACACTGCTATGAATTTCCCGGTACAGCCTAGAAAGTTCAGGAAAGTGCTAAACTTACTGACTTGAACACGAATTCAATCAGCTCTTAAATTATGTTGCTGTGGCCCTCACACCCCCAGCACCCGCTTGAATGGTCAGAGTCTCTCCCACTCAGAGTGGGGCTCGTTGGCCAATTTGCTTCTCTGAAAATAAGTGATCACATTTGCATAATGCCCATGAACAATAATTTTAAATTGTGTTTTAGATATAACAAATTATGTTTTGTGAGCCTCTAGTCTCTATACACAGCAATAAAAATAAACGTTGCAGCATGATGAGAAAATAGGACAGTAATTTATAGTCCCCACTTTTATCCTGAAATCTGAATTTATTTATTGAGTCTCACGGTTCTGCGGCGCCCCTGAACCTGAGAACGTTTACGGCAGCCTAGCCTCCAGGGAAGCTGCGCACTGCCAATGCATCTGCTGCAGCAGGATTTTTAGAGACTGACCGACCTGTGGTCAGAGGGAAGCACAATCAAGATTATGTTAAATATTCTCGGAAAGCATACATATTAGAGCTTTTTTAGTGCTATGACTTCATTGTGTCAGTATGTTTTGCTGAACAGGATGAAACCAGTAAAAGAAGTGAGACGGGGGAGAAGAGGAGGAAATTTATAAAGGGAGTACTTCTTGTTCAAAGTTCTCGGTAAGGAGGCATTCCCACATTCTCCACACGCCGTGCCGGGCAGCCCCGTGCATGAGAGCAGAAGGCTGGCCACAAGGTGCTAACAAAGGACTCACTGAGACTAAAACGAGGACCAGGAGGAATGCTACGCAGCTGAAAAAGGAAACAGGAAAGGTGGGGCAGAGTATGTCCACAGTAGGCATCTCACACATACGAAAGGGGGAGGGACAGCACGCCTCGTCATGCCATTGTGACTTCTGAACATGTCAGTGTGCTATCTGTTCAGACACCAGATCGCTCCCGGGGAGGGGGTGTGCCGCCGGGGACTGCGTGCTTTGCGTGTGCCCCATTCTTCACGTTTCAACATGAATCACGGATGCAAGAAACAAGCTGAGTTGGAAGACCACAGATCTCGCAGAGCTCAGAGAACAACGGGGCAGAAATAAACACGGTGACGTCTTCCGTTTGCACTTGCGGGAGGGGCCCCGTTGGGCACGAGACCCCCGCCTCCCCAATCCCGCACAGGGGGTGTCTCCCCTGGCTGGTGTAACAAATCGGTGCAACGAATAGGGAGACAAACCACAGGCACTGGCAGGTCCTGCTGGTTTACTTTGCACAGGGCCCGGAGTTTCGGGGGAAGGCACACAGTTCACCCAGGAGTGGGGGAGATGGGTGAGAAGGAGGGATTCGCAGGCGGCTGTCTGCATGGAAGAGAAATATGTGACAGATGGGCGCTGTGAGAACTGTTTTCTTCGTGCTTTTGGTTGACAGATGGGTGGCTTGTTATGTTTTTATTTGTCTTCTTTGACCATGTTATTGTATAGAAATAAACCGCAAGAAAACAGATATATACATATATGGTAACATGTATTACACATATGAAATATTAATTTGTATATGAAATATTAATTCATAATTAAAATTTCATATTACACATGAAATATATATAATATACATATATGAAATATGTGTAATATATAAAACATACAGAGTATATAATATTACAATGAGAAAATATGTGACAGTGCTTTGTAGACGAGTATTTAAATATGTAAATATATTTCAATTATATATAGAAATATAAAATAAGGCATAGAAATAAACACTATATATATTAAAGATGTGTTTATATATATTAACTTTGTTCCAGTGACCCAGTGAGAAAGTATTGTATAAGTACTTTGCACACACATGTATATATGTGTGTGTATGTGTGTGCTCATGTATAAATATGTGTATGTACAAAGAACTTTCACGTGACACTTTATTTGGTCCCAGCAGCCAACTTTAAAGAAAACATTTCTAAGACAGGAAGCAGGAAAAAAGCAACAAAGTGACATGTGCCCTGCAGCACAGCTGACGCTGGAAGCAAACCTAGTGCATCCACCCAAGAGCCAAGTGCCTCCCTTTGCCGTGGGGAGACAAGGGGTGTGTTCTCAGAGAGGACGCCCAAGGTCAAATGCACGGGCTGCATGGTGGAAGCCGGCCAGGGTGAGTGGTGCAGGGACACGTGCCATGCTCAGGGTTGAGTGGGGGCAGGCCTCCGTGGGCACGGTCAGCGGAGCCAACAGGAGCGCCACGCAGACATCTACGGTATGGGGTCGGTGGGAAGGCTTCCTCGGGCCGAGGGGCTTCCTGTACGTAAGGTGGTCACCTGCTGATGATCTATGAAGGTCGCAGAGATCATCTGAAGTGAGAAGTCCTCAGTGGCAGTCCCTTAGGGTGGTGGTGACTCAATTCAGAGAATCGAAGAAGCTGTGCCTCCTAACCCAGTGCCTTCCCTCAGCTGTTGAACCAGCGCATGCCTGTGCTGTTCCCTTGGGTGGCCTTTCAGAGCCTCTGGAGCCGACTGTGGGTCCGATGTCCATCCCCACAGCCTCAGACGGAATAGGAGGGGGCTTCCCAGGCCGCTGGGTTAAGCAGAGGTCACGTGGGCACAGGGCAGCAAGGGAAGAGCCGCCGGTGCAGCTGCAGCCCCGATGTGGCCTCCGTTAAGTGCCCTCGCATCTTCGGGCCTTTCCCAACGTTGGCAAAGTGGTGGTGCACGCCAGCAAAGTAGCTGCTAAAACCTCGGTTTTGTTTGTTTTTCTGTAGTGGATCTTGTTTTTTTGTGTAAAAACTTCTTAGCCAGGACTGGAATATGTAACTAGCTGACAGCTGGGTCATGACAGGTAGACAGGGAAAGCTCTCCGGTTTTCCTCTGCTGCTCCCCCGGAACAGGTCTGTGACCGGGTGCGTGGGGTTTTCCCCTCACCAACCAGTGCTCCAACGCTTCTGACACCAGGCGATGTCCCTGGAGTCAGCATCCACTCCCACAAACTAAGGGCTCTGTCCCAGCAGCCTGCCCCCACCTCAGACATGGGTCGTGAGCCCCAGGTCCCCTCCTGCCATTTGGATCAGCGGGCACTAAGTCAGGGTCCCCACGGCCTCTTCCTCGAGGTAACTCGCAAGGACGACTCACAGAACTCAGGGAGACACGATCCACCCACCAGTTTATCGTATGATGAAGGCCAGGGTAGGAACACGGACAAGCAGCCGGATGGGGAGGCACGCAGGGCACAGGGTGTGCGCACCCCACAGAGTTGGGGTGTACACCTCCCGGAACATGGGTGTGCTCACCAGTGTGGAAGCACCTTGCACATGGGGATTTTTATGGAGGCTTCATCACAAGGGCATAAGCAGTTATCAACTCCATGGTGGTGCCCTCTTCTCCCCCGAGGAGGAGGTGGGGCTCAAAGCTCTAAGCTTCTGATCACACTTCACCTTCTGACACGCTCCTGCCCAGCAACCCAGCACAGGTCAGCTTGGGGGGGCAAAGGCCACTCCTAACGCCCAGGAGGTTACGAAGATCTGGGAGCTTTGTGTAAGACATTCCCATCATCCCCACTGATGAGAAAATTACAAAGGTTTGGGGAAGCCTATGTCGGGAGCCGGGGTCAAAGACCAAGTAAGAGCAGGGACCGGCGCAGAGACCACGACGCCCTAATTCTGTGACAGAGGGTGAGCAGAGCCACACACTGACCCTCCTGGCGCCCTGACATGCACACACCACAGCCCCTCCGCGTGCACCAAACTGTAGAGAGGCAGCCGGGGTCTGCCGCCCAGCCCTCTCCCGCATGAGGCAGGGTCAGGGTGTAGCAAGTGACACAGGGTGCACGAGGAAGGCTTGGTGAAGATAAATTCCTCCACAGACCTTGATGCGACACTTTCAGAGTAAAGTTGGTGGTACCCCAAAGTTCGCCTAAACTTTTCTTACAAGGTAACTGGAAGCAAGGTAAGTGTCCCACAGGGAGAAATTCCCACAGCATCAGGCACCATGTTCATTTTAGTCAAGACTGTGTCGTCCTCGCTTAGTGTTTTGTTGTTGCCTCACGAGTATCAGTTGACCAAGAAGATGTAATGAGACCAAACCTAAGAGCAAAGACATCCCACTATGACGTATGCAAGGGAACCAAACACTGTGAAGCCCGAGCCCACTGCATTACACAGCCCATAACGTGGGAAGGTGAGAACGAATAAGCAAACAAACACAGACAGTGGGCTCTCAGCCCCAGGCCGGCCAGGCCACCCGAGAGCTCGGGGGGATGCCAAGCCAACTGCGCCTCACAAATCCTACCCGAAAACACCCCGGGGAAATGCCACAAGAAAAGTGGGCATAACACGTGGGCACCACGCTCCCACGCATCCGTAAGTGAAGGCGTTGACGAACAGTCGTGGCTCTGACCGTCTCTAGGCTTCCTCATCAGAAGTGACGGACTGGGGAGCGAGAGCGGCAGGGCCGGGGCTGGAATGACTTGGTCCTTAAGCTGCATATTTTAGAGCTGATATTCACTTTGACCTACCAGGCAGCCTTGGCCATTCGTATTCATTAACGCGCCGCCTTCAGGGGTCAGATTCAGACCCTGTGTTTTTGGAGATAACAAGTTAAAATAGATTTGGCTGTCCTTGAGAAACATGGACGGCCTGTATAGAAGAGAAAGGCTTACAATGTGAACAGCAGGGAGATGTGAGCTCATAAAAGGGTGAAGGGACATGTTCGTGTGACCTGCCAGGCCATTCCCCTGGGTGATCCATCACCTACCACACCTGCCCTGTGTGTGGTTTAGGAAGCTCTAGCAGGTATGCGCACCTTTTGGTGTCTCGGGGCCACACCGGAAGAAGAGGTCTCTTGGGTCACACATTAAATACATTGTGACATGTAATCACCAAAAAAAACCCAAAAACAAAACAAAACATGATGTTTTAAGTAAATTACGATTTTGTGTTGGGCTGCATTCATAGCCATCCTGGGCTGCATGTGGCCCACAGGCAACAGGTTGGACACCCCTACTACAGGCAGACAAAGAGCAGATTAGCCCAAACAAATAAGGTATTGATACAGGAAAGTTGGGCTAACACTCACAAATCAACACATTTTGGTACTTCCTAATGAATAATGCCCACAATAGAGCCGAAAGAAAAACACGACATCACGAGCCACATAGTGTGACACGTTCATGTGACACTGGCTGCAGCTATCACGCAGCCAGCACAGAGCTGAGGCTGAATATATACACTGGTGATTAAATGAATAAAGGTGAATGATTTAAAACTGAGAAAATGTAAAGCACAATATGAAGAAATATCAGAATTATGAGCTAAACACTTATCACAGCTACCGTCTATGAGCAACGGGTAGCTATGATATAAATCTAATGCTTTTTTCCCCCATCAGTGTTCAAGCAATTAAAACTCGAACCACCTTCTGTCCAGAAACCCATGCCCTTCAAGCCACGTTTGTCACTTGGCTTTTTAAGCTCCTGTTGGCCTGGTCACCATTTGTTGAAGAATCCATCCATTCCCTCACACACGTATCCATCTACCCCCTCAGGCATTCATTCGTGCACACATCCAGTTTTCATAGCTGTCTCCCCCACCCCTCTGTCTCTCTGTCTCTCTCTCCCTCCCCTTCCTGACTTCTCTGGAAACCTTGGAAAGCCAGCTGCTGCTTCCTCTTCCTCGTGCGTTCCTAATAGAAAGCCCCTCACCTCAGCAAGTGGACGGCGCCATCTCCCCACGAGCCACAGCTGTCTACAGGGGCACGTGACAGCGTCTGCAAAGCAGCCGAACCAGCAGCCCCTCTGCCTGCCGCCTCTCACCCTCCAAGGGCATTTGAGACTCTGTGCCTGTGGCCCGTGTTAAACAGGAAGTGCATCACACACATTGAACCCACAGCCACAGAAAACCAGCCCCATCACATGTGGGGAAACGAAGGTAAGAAGGAATGCCGGTTCAAACACATGTCAGGACGGTGAGTGAGCAGCGTGGAAAATGCAATCACCTTCCTTCCTCTCGGTTCTCTGCTGCTGAGGAGGATGGAACAATTAGCTCTTAGAGCCAGCGGGAGATGTGTGACACGGGGGGCAATACCTCCCTGCTCGACTATGACAAGGCGCTGCAATTGTCCTTTCTACTAAGAGGTCTTTTCTCTCCTCCCCTTGCTGTTTTTCACTATAACTATTAGGCCGGTAGGTGTTTCACATTTACTTACCTCTTCGGGGTTTCAGGAGCTGCATGCACTGGGTTTGTTTAAAAAAAAAAAAAAAAGTCATTTCCTGCAGAAAAGTCATGACCACACCACCCCCACGTGCATCCTTATGAAGCATTTCCTTTCTAGAGTGGCTACTCCTCGCTCTAAAAAGTGACGGAGCCCCGCCTTCTTTACGGATGCCAGCTTTTAAACGCTTGTCTGTATGTTTCTGGTATTTCAAGGCTCTCGGAATGTGCAGCGCGAGGAGAGTCAACTTCTTGGGCTTTTCTTTAAAATGTCACCACACTCTTGGAGCAGCACAGGGGTGCTCCTCTGAGGCATCATCCCGCGTCACTGCCCAGTCACTGGGTGGCACAACGAGCCCACGAGCTCACGGTGCAGGCCCAGGAAGTCAGTTAGACCTCAACTGAAACGCACTAATGTAACCTGAGTCTGTGGACGTTTTCACAAGCACTGAAGTGCACGGGTTCCCGGGCAGTTGCTTAGGTCTCTCACATGAACAGGGCTCTGCGCTGATGAGGAAACACAGAGGGTCCAGACAGGTTCCTGTCTTGTGTCGCTTACGTTCCTTTAAGCCCTAATGTCATTAACATTGGTTCCAGGCAAACTGCAATAAACACAATCGTCCAAGTACAAAGTGCTACATGAAAAGCAGACGAGAGAGGTGGGCTATGAAAAACCCGGGAATTCTGTACAGAGGAGATAACACCTGAGGCGTATCACCAATCACAGGTAAAATAGTTGCAGGTAGAAATGGTGCAGCCAAGCATCCAGGTAGGATTTGCTCTTATCACGTCAGATTGCACAACTGGGACACAGTGTTGGGAGGGGGAGGAGGAAGAGGAAGAAGAGGTCAGGGAAATGAGTTCAGGTGGGAACTGAAATGCCAGAATCGGTAGCCTAGAGTTTAATGAGTGGGCATTGAAGATTTGCAAGCAAAGAAATAACATAATCAAAGTTGTATTCCAGGGAGATTTCAGAAGGACAGAATGTTTCTCTACATGTGGGATGAATTTAAATGATGTTTAAATCATTGATGTGTCTAATCCACAAAGATTTGTGGGATGACATCGCGTTAGGAGAGGACTGTTTGCAACTCCGGAAGCTTTGCATTGGCAGGGTGCTTCCTGCTGGCTGGTATCATATCTCGTTTGTTTCCGCAGCAGCTCTAATATTTCAACAGTTGCAACCAGAAATCAAATTATGAGGAAACTAAAGAGTCCCCTCTTAAGGTGATCATACAGATAGGAACTACAGAATAGTTTATATTATGTAGAACTATTATATAGACAGGAGGTATATCACAGTTTAATGAGGCTATGTGCCTCCATGCTATTAGCTTGACTAGTTAATCCAGGCCACACCCTGTAGTAATAAGCCTCTCTGTTTCTTTCGTGTATCTGTTAGCAATGCCCCCCCACCCCACCCCCTGCCCAGGAGTACTATTGATAGACTGCCTACTTTTTAAACTTGTATATAAAAGCTCCTCTATTTTAACAAAGTTAAGAGCGCTGTAAAAAAATAATTGTTTTGATATTTATTATCACATTGTAGCTTCACAATTACCTCATGAAGTAGGCAGCATTATCCCCATTTGTAAATAAAGAATAAATTTCCAGTCATGGAAACGTTCCTGCATATTGTAATCGGAAGAACTAGAGCCAGGCTCCAGAGCCGATGAAACCACGTTCTTCGGTGACCTCGATGGCTGTCTGAATTAAACCTCAATAGGTGAGAAAGGCAATAGGACACCGTGGAAGTGGTCACAAATACAAAAGTAGGACGTAAAGGACATACGCGCCAATTTAGGACAACTCATCACTTCTACTTCTGTCCTACTCAAACACATAATTTCTCTTTAAGAGAAAAGAACAGAAGTTAACTTAGAAAAATACAGGAGGAAGGAAACGGAGGGCGCAACCGCGACGCTGGGGCCAAATTCAGGGCTGTTCTCCCTGTGCGTCAGCCTGCGATCTACTGCACGTACATTCTCTGGTTTTATATCACCCATTTCGTCACCAGACTCCACTGCTTGCACTTCCCATGCCCCAGACTTTAGGGGCACGACCCTTGGGTCACTAGTCATCGTGCTCTTCACAGGAGGCACTGTGCTTATGTGACTGTAAACTCATAGAAGTTACAACCAGAGTGAATTTTCGAAGGAAAGCCCTTTGGAAAGAGGCCAAATTTTAAGATGCTCCCCCAAATTCCTAACCCCTGGTTATTCAATCAGACACTAATCTGGATGCTGATATGAGGGGACGTCACAGACTGAATAAAGGTCCCAAATCAGCTAACCACAAAATACAGAGATTATGCAGGTAGTCCTGACCTAATCCTTTAAAAGTCAAGTTCTCTGGCCCTGGTCCAGTGGCTCAGTGGTTTGGAGTACTGTCCCATACACCCAAAGGTTGCGAGTGTGATCCCCAGTCAGAGCACGTTCCCTAGGTCGTAGTTTTGATCCATGGTTGGGGCACACGCAGGAGGTAACTGACCAACGTCTCTGTGTCTCTCCTCTCTTCCCCTTCCCTCCCCCTTCTCCCCTTCCTCCCTTCTTCTCTAAAATCAATGCACATATCCTCAGGTGAGGGTTAAAATAACAAAAATAAGTTTTCTGGCGCTGGTTGCAGGAGAAAAAGAGGTACTCTGGTCAGCCTTGGGAGAGGACACCCATTGTGAGTTACCTATGGGGTCCATACGTCAAGAACTAAGGGAACCCTCTAGATCCCAAGAGTAATCCCTGGCTTGCAGCTACGAGAGAAATAGGGGCGTCAGTCCAACAGGTGCAAGCAGATAAAATCTGCCAACAACCAGTGAACCTGCAAATGGCCCCTAAGTGCCAGATGAGAACCAAACCCCAGCTATGTCGACATTTCAGCACAGCTTTCCTGAACAGAGAGTCCAGCTAGGTCATGCCAAGGTTTCTAACATACAGGAAATATGATGAGATGGTAAATTTTGTCATTTGAAGCCACTAAGTTTATGGCAATTTCTTACACAGAAATGCAAAGCAAATGCACACCTTATATTATAAACAACAAAACAGACCAAAAAAGATGCCACTGATCTCTCACGTGTCACCCAGCTGGCCAACAACAGGCCTGTTACAAAAACAGCTTTCCCAGCTCCTGGTGGAGTTTAGTTTGTCCTTCGGTGCACGCGAACTCTCCCCTTTCTCTCACACTCCAAGACACCTTTTCTCAGAATGACCTTGAGCACTGCACTATTGGCTCAGCCTCTGTAGGAGATAATCTGTGTGTCAACCAGGTTGGGTCACAGGTGCCCAGATATTCGATCCAATGCTATTCTAGGTGTTTTGTGAGTGTCTTCTGGATGAGTCAGCATCTGAGTCTGTGGACCGAGGAGAGCAGATTGTCCTCCCTGGTGTGGGTGGGGCTCATCCAATCAGAAAGACTGACGCATGTCTGGGAGGAACCTCCTGCCTGAACACTTCCAAAATGAGACATCGATATTTTTCTGGCTTTGGACTGGAATGAAAATATCAGCTCTTCTGGGTCTCAAGACTTTCCAGCTCTGCTGAGCATCCAGCTTTCTGACTACAAATCCTGGGTCTGGGACTTCTCAGCTTCTATAATCCCATATGAAAAGATCTTGTCATATATGCATGCCCACCCCCTACTGGTCATGTTTCTTTGCAGAAACCTAACACACCCTCCCCCCCACCCCAGCCCACGACACTCACCACACCTCCCATCTGACAACCCCAACACTCCCGGCCAACGCTGCGCTCTCCGCCCTAACCAGACACACACGAGGCAACCTCGCTGTCATGGCCTGCGCCTCCCCTCCCGTGGGGGCCACTCTATAAACCAGAGGTGGTGGAGACATAGCACTTCAGAGCTGGACAGCGGCCCCAGGTCCCTTCTGTCCTCGGCCTGCTCTCTTGACAACCAGGGTTGAGTTCCTCGACGGCCTCCCCCGACCCCGCAAGGACGCTCATTTGCCCTCCCTTTCGTGGTTTTCTCCGTCCTTTCGGCTTCCGTGCTGGGCCTCGTGGTGACAGACTAGGGTCCCCGCGAGTGACCTCGCCGGCTGTAACTATGGTGCATTTCTTAGATCACTCATCCTAAGAGGGCCACATAAACTTACAAGGGTAGATATACTTACTTATTAATAGTTGTTTTTAATTAGTGTCCGTTGGCACTTTGACATAACCTTGGTTAAATCAAAAATAATTTTAAAAAATAAAATCATTCTAAGTAAAGTATGCTTTTGCATTTGCAAGGACCAAAAAAAGTAATAATAATAATAATCAAAGATCAATAGATCAAAGTTGTTAAAAATACCACTCTTTGAATGTGGTATTGCCGACAGTCACTGACCACAAAGATTAGGCCCCAAGGTGAGGTCCAGTTCCATACATGGGCTGAAACAGAAATGCATGCTCAAATAAATGAGGCAGTCATTAAGCTTATTTATAGCTAATTATGTAAAAACCAAAAGGTATACCAGATTGTGGAGAACTTTCGATGCTTAAAAACAAGAGTTTCAGGACTTCACACTCACTGGGCACTTCCATTTTCAGGAGGGATTTGACTTTCAGTCCAGAAAACCTCTGCCAGCTTTCAGACGGTGGTCTGATGCAGGTGCTACTGAGTCACGGTCACATTTTGCAAGTATGTACACAGTTTCATTTTCTTCAAAAGTTAGTAACATGCAGATTAGCCCATTGAAAAGTAACTAACTTGCTTTCATCAGCACATTTTTAAGTAACAGCTAATCAAAGGGTAGAATTCATTTTCTCTGAACAAAAACACTTGCTTCATTAAGCAATATGTTGACAACTAATATGATAAATTTAAATAACAGATACAAATTTTACGAGCACATTAACTGATAACAAAAGAGGCAAAAGAGCATCCTTTTGAAAAGTGTGCTTGAATCATGTTGATAGTTTTTGTCACATTTGCTTGGAAAATCACAAATGCTGCATAAATTGTCATAGCAATACAACTTCAATTTCTGTTATGACACTGCTTATCACTGTACTTATCAAAAAATTTAAAAATTATGAGTAGCAAAGTGCAAAGATCAGATCAAATAAATGGATGCTAAATGAGGGAGTAAAGTATTCAAAGAACACACTTTAATCCTGAGAGAAACGTTTTGTTAAGAACAGATAAGAGCTTGTACACTGGCTCCCAAACTTCATATATGTCACTGGAGATATCTTCCTCTGTTTACCCACTGCATTCAGAATAAACTACCCCTTTTTAGCAAGATATTATCAGCATTTTGCATCACCATATGATTTCGGTGAAGTGTGAAAAAAATGTTGAGTGTCTTACCACAGTGCAATTTCTAGTGTGCGAGGCAGCATTAATCTGGTTAATGAATGAAAATATTTGAAATAAAATTTTTCCCTTATAAAGTGCATTCTATTGGTCTTTTTATTACTCTTTAAAATCACTGGTGGAACTTAGCATGAAGAATCCGCCTTGCTTGCTGAGTTGTGAAATGCCCAAATCAGACAGCAGTCAACGTGGGGCAAAATTCTAGAATACCGTTTCTATAATAATAAAGTTGATTTCTACCGATGCCTTTCCCAACTTCAACAAAGTCAACTACTTGCAGTGTCTAAAGGGGCGCTAGTCTCAAAGTATCTCCTGCATGTAGTGCCTCTTATCAAATGATGTCAAGTGCATGATGGGGTTTCAGATTCCTGCTGACTCACCTGCAGAACAAATAGGAGGGTAATTTGATCAATGCTACCGTGTTGCTCCAAAGACGGTCCCCCGACCACGCCCTCGGCGGGAGAGCAAGTCCCCGACAAACAGCAGCACCTGGGGAGCAGTAAGCGCCTCGCTGGGGAGCCCAGAGCGAGGCCCGCTGAGGACGTTGGGTCCAGCCGTGTGATGGGACACGGCCGCAGGATGAGCGCCCGCCCCGGGCGGCTTCTATTTCAGACGGCGGGCCTCAGCCAGGGAAAGCGGGCTGTGTACGGTAGTCGAGGGGGCTGTGCTCCGCTCCTTGGGGGAGTAGCTTCTCCCACACCGACTCTTCCTCAGAGCGACTGTGGAGTTGAGCTGCCTTTCTCTCACACACCCAGAGAACTGTTCCTTTGTTTATATTATACCCACATCTTTGCTCTATGTAGTCAAGACTTACAATTCCCAGCTGATATAAGTCTTTTTTTCTGATTCATTTCGTATTCCCTACAGTGCTCGGCAGCGAGCGTTATACCCAACAGATGCTCATTAGTTACTTGTTCAATAAGCTCATAAGTGACTCACAATTTCTTAAATATTGAGAATCCAAAAACTGATATTTGTCATTGCAGCTTTAGATCAGCTCGTTCAGACACTAAGGTATTTTTAGTTTTCCATAAATGCTCCCCATTTAGGGTATCTTGTCATAAAATGTTAGCAGGTGCCCTTATTGACATGCTCTCCTTAAAAAAAAAATCTATAAATATCACTCATTCTGAGATTCCTGCTGTCTGTTGAAGACAGTGGAACTTCAATGTCTATGATTTTTAGATGTTTTGTAGAAAAATATTTTTTCTCAAAAAGTGTGAGCACAATATACCACAAGGCACAATTCAGAGATACCGCATACAACGCAAACTGTGCACAGGAAAAATAATCTGAAGAGGGGGCCATTCAACATGAAGACCCACGCATGTGGCCTGCGTCCTGTCTTTGGGCCCGGGGGGAGAAGACATGCACAGAAGACAGTTCGCGTCCTCATTCCCTCTGACTGGACCCTTCTAACCTCTCATTTCCTACTAGAATTGCCTCCCCAGTGCAATCTACCCGACACCAAGGACAGCACCTTCAGAGTAACAGCCCTTAATAAGCATTTGCTGATTTCAATAGCCATACCGAAAGCCGGTTAGAATACGCAGATAAAATTGATTGTAAAACTGATTTTATAATGCCCTTGAAACTAACAGAAGATTTTTAATAACTGACCATCCTTCATATGAAACGTTCTGACTGAAGGCTATTAATCAGGACACACTGGCTGCTATCACACATAAGCCCTCCAAAAGCCAAGAGGTTTAATGCAATAGGCTTCCTGGGGGCCACAGGAAGTGCAAAAGTGCTGTTCACGGCCACTGGGCAGCCTTCCGCCTGGCCGGGACAGGACCCAGGTCCCCTGTGTCAGGACCTGCCCTCCGCCAGGGTGCAGCGTCCTCGAATTCGGCCAGAGGCTGGACAGAAGCCCCCGGCTAGAGACCAGTGAGATGATGCCCATACGGGGGGCGGAGTCTGAGACGTGCGGGCTGGTGATGAGAGAGAAAAGAAAACGATCTGGTGGGCAGTGCACAGGCGCTCGCACAGACGTCCCCTGCTCTTCCTGATGGTCTAACTAACGTCCGTGGTGCACAAAATCTAACATGCTCCTCCCCAAAGTTCCTCGGGGTGAAGCTCTCGTGTACTCAAGTGCAAACCCAGCACAGAGGTGTCCGCTCTGGAAGAGTAGGGATTCTCTTCTAAAACGTCCAACAATTCCTTTCTTCCACCTTTGTATCTTTTGAAAAGTTGATTTCTTCATAAGGATTCTTAATCCTCACGAGACAAAGTGGCAGTTCTGTCACCAATCAAAGCTTACCACAGGTGCACACTTTTTGTTTAAGAAACAAAGATATTGGCTTGGCCAAAAAGTCTGTATGGGTTTTTTCTGTCAAAGACATTTTTATTTTCACCAATCACTTGATTGATCTGGCTATTTTGGGATGTCGGCCACCTCCCACGTGGTGCGATGCAGATCATACTCAGTGTCTCACTCTGACCACGATCAATCATAGCTGGTCTGCCCAGCAGTGGAGCACCGTCCAGTGAGAAACCTCCAGCACGAAACTTCGAAAACCACTTTGGACGCGTTCAGTCAGTCACAGCACCGTCTCCATATGCAAAATTTCACCGATTTTAATTTTATTTTTTTTAATGCACGCAGATGTGACGGCTGTCACAATACAATCTAACAAAATTGTTTTGAATGAAGAAGTTAAAGACAACTAAGCACTACTACAGCCATCTTATGGGGGGGAAAAAACCAAACGTTTTGGCCCGCCCAATGTGTTTTCTGGGAATGTTTGTTTGAACTATACCTGAGTTCCAGCAGCACTTAACCTGATGAACCCCACCTGTCCACCCTCTTGGGACCCCAAATATGCTGATGCCGAGGCTCCCTGTTCTTCTCCAGTCAAGGGAAGCAACTTGCTCTTGTTCTCCTCTCACTCACTGCACCACAGTGCTGTCTCCAGCCCTGGCTGGGGTGGCTCAGTGGATTGAGCGCCGGCCTGCAAACCAAAGGGTCACCAGTTCGATTCCCGGTCAGGGCACATGCCTGGGTTGCAGGCCAGGTCCCCAGTAGGGGGCACACGAGGCAATCACACATTGATGTTTCTCCCACCTTTTCCGTCTAAAAATAAATAAAATCTTTAAAAACTAAAAAATTTTAAAAAGCTGTCTTCGACATGGCTTAGGAACCACCTGACAGGTGTGTCTGTTGCCCAGCAGATGTCCAGGTAGTTTCTAGCCCCCTCTGGGAGCAGTCCAGCGATTTTCCCTGCCGCTGCCGCCACCCAGTCCCCAGGCTCCCGGCACATGAAACAGAGGCTCTTGGGAGCTGCTTCTGTCTTGTGCATTCTTTATACCCTCCCCTAACAACCAGTATTGTTTATTAACCAACTTACAGTCCCTGGGTCCTACGAGGCAGCATCACACCTTGAATTGAACTAATCGCATCTAAAAAGGTCAACGGGATCCACGCATGACATCTTCAATATGTTACATAAGACACAAAAGATGATATCACTTCATTATATTGAATCAGGAGTTTGAGATTCAGAAGGAAAATAGCACTATTCAAATCCAATAGTAAAATTTTAAATTATGCAACATGTATATAATTAAAAATTAAAATGCTATTTCACCCCTCAAATGAGAATTCACAGGAAAAAAGTCACTTGGGTTTGAAACAGGGGCAATGGGATTTTGCTACCCCTCCACGCACTTTATTAATCGTCCTCTGTGTGCTCTTGTGTAAACTGATTTCCGTTGCACCTCATGAACTGCCAATCATCCCCTCTGACCTTCCCTCCCTCTCACCTGGCTCCTCACTCCCCACCCCGACACAGCCCTCCGCAAGACAAACCACACGGACCAGCGCAGACGGACACAGGGGCACAGGCACTAAGGCCCAGGCCACACTTCGCGGGCAGAATATTTTAACTAACACGGTATTTGTGGTAGGATTCGCACGCGTTCATTTGCCAAGATTAAACAGACTCAGTCCAGAAATGAGAATTTTCTAGTGTAATGAGAGCATGACAATTCTGTAACTACAACAGAAGGGAAATATTGCTACAGGGTCATAAAACAAACGATGAGTATGAACTCCACAGAGAGGCCAAAAATTCTGGGCAACCTGTCTAGTCTCAGAAAAAACACAATCCATTAGAACAAGAAAAGAGATGCCTCCCCACACAGAGCAGCTGAGAGACCCGCTTTACTTGGAGGGCCTGGTTATCGCACTCACGCAGAAGGCTGTCCACCTTGCAGGTCATGTTTCTATATAAACGATCATCTCACTCCCCTATTTACTGCATAAACTCTCCCACATCAAAGCAAACAGTGCACATGAAACAGTATATCTGCTTCAGGACTTTAATGTTTAGAAAATCAATTTCCAGATTTGGGAGCTGTTTAGGAGACTTTCCCTCTGTGGAGATTTTTACCCAACTCTCTATAGCACCAGAATGACGCTGTGGGGTGGGGGCCAATGGCTGAAGGGGTTGCAGGCTTAGACAGCAAGGCCTGGCCACCGGCAGGTGCACCGCAAATTTTCGTGCCTCTCAATAACAACCTTGAGGGCACTGTGCTAAGTGAAATAAGCCCAATGCTGCATGGTATCACATGAGGAACGCTTAGAAAAAAAAGTCAAACTTATAAATACGGAGTCCAAAAGTGGCTACCAAGGGTTGGGGGCATCCAGAGAGGCCAGGAAAAAAAGCTTGAACTTGCAGCTACACAATGAATTAGGTCCTGGGGTCTAAAGTACAACATGGTGACTCCAGTTTGTCACGCTGTGCTGTGTAACAAATCAACTACAAGGGTAAAATTTCAATGTCCACACACACACACAAATAATAATTGCAGGCTTACTGTGAAGGATGCTGTAGCTCTGTTTTCGCCAATGTGTACACTGGAAGGCTCGTAAGCTGCAGTTGTGAATGTGTAGTATAGGGTTTACAAGTAGATTATACATCTTTATTTGATCACATAAAATTCACCCTCAATATTTTTTCCCAGCTTCAAGATCTTTCATTGCTTTCTCACGGCATCATTTACCTTTCCCTCCATCTGCTATGTTTTCAGTAAACTAAGTCACATCTAAAATAGGTTCACGATTAATATTTTGTTAGAATATATCATTGGTGATTCACATCAATATTCTTTTTATTTTAATTGAGGATGTCACAAGTCCTTAACAGAAACTGTCTGCATTTAGCTGATCTGTCATCTTAAGCCAGAAAAGACAAACAGCCCAACGTTAATTCGACGTTGTAGAACGCGCCTTATTCTTGGAGAATGACGGGTGTGTGGGTGCCACGTGCAGACGTCGACTCACCTGTCCAGCCCAAGGCTCAGCAGCTCCTTCCTGGCCCCATCAGCGTCCTGGTACATGGGTCCACTCCTGTCTTTGTACGCACACGGTACCCAGCACAGACCTCGATTAAAACCTGATTACACCCCATCAGGCTCTGAGACTCCTATGGAAAAAAAAACAAAACAAAGCAAAAAACCCTTTGTACACACAAAGCAGAGCATGATTTGAAAACATGATGAATGCTCAATAAACATTTGTTTCAAGAATCAATGAACTGATGAGTCATGCAGTTCAAATGATGTGCCCACTCATCCAGACCCTCAAAGACCTTCCTAAGTGGTTTCAAATTAGTCGAGCGAATTTAGCTGGGCTTTTTAAAATTCCACCACTATCTCTTGGGTCACATTTTTTGAAAGCAATAGAAACAAGCTCTGGCCAATAATGAAACATCAGTAGGAGATGAGAGAGTGAGGTTGAAAAAGTCTAGGATTCGGCAAATGCCAGAGTCAGAGGGACTCCTGGGGTGTGCAGTGGACTCCTCACCGCCTCTGCTGGATGGACGGGCTTCTACACTGTAAGACTTTGTGTCATTCCCGCTCCCATTAAAGCTCCAGTACAGCCCCTGACTGGCCTCGTTTGGATGAGATGCTGACCCCTTACAGAGCATGAGCCAACTTTCTGACCGGGCCACCTGCGTTTTTAATCACGAGAGAAAGACTTATAGTCGAAGAAAAATGAACCTGATATTACAAAAAGACAGACTAGATATTGGATGATAAGAAAATAGACGCCCGTCCACTCATCCTCTTGGCATAGGCCCTCAGCCCGCCTTTGGCTTGTTATCTCCACTATTGTTTATTCTCGTTCTGACCGAACTTCGTTATTTATTCTTTTGCTCAATAAATATTGATTAGGAACCTACCAGGCCAGGAATCATTCGCGCACACTGAATAAACCTGAGCCGTCCCCCTGCTCTCGCGTACCCTACATTTTAATGGAAGAAGACAGACCCTAAACTAATATATAATGTGCCACGGGGCAGTGAGTGAGATGGGGGGAGATGAAGCAGATAGAAGCAGTCGACAGTGCAGGAGCTGGGGACGCGTGGAGCTGCTATTTCATAATGGATGGTCGGGGAGGGTCCCCCACACGCTGGCATTGGAGAGGGAGCCTCCAGAAAGAGGTGGGCAGCGGGCCACACTCACGGGGAAAGGCGGAGGCTCACCTCAGACAGACGCGGCGGGAGGGGCATGACTGGAAACGTGCAGTGGCAGCGAGGAGGCCCGTGCGCCGGGGAGGGTGAGGTGGCGCTGCAGGAAAGAGCCCGAAGCTGCGGCGGCAAGGCCAAAGGCTGCAGGTCTGCACCCCTGCGGACCTGGGTGACTGCGTTCACTCATCTCCCTACAGGTGAAGCCTTTGGAGGCTTTTGAAAGGTAGTGACAATATCTACTTTATATTTTAAAATGGTCCCCTTGATCATCGTGTGGGTGACAGACTTCTTCATGGGGAAGAAATGAGAGCATCAAATCCCATTATGTTGCTGTTACAATCCTGCTTAGACACAATTTGGCCTAGGGGGAGAGCACAAGAAATGGGGGTTGTCACCAGAAACTGAGTCAGCTGGTACCTTAATCATGAATGTCCCTGCCTCCAGAATGGCAAAAAATAAATTCCTGCCGTGTAACCCACCCAGTGGCTATCTGATGCTGGCGGCCTGCATGGGCTGAGGCAGATGGCACACTACAGCAAGTGATGTCAGATGCAGTGGATTGTGGGAAGAGAGTCATTTCCCTAACAGCAAGTGGCTAAGTCTGGTATAAATTGTAAAAATTCTTAATTTGTTTGCAGGCAGGAATGTAGATTTGACAAATATGAAGTCAATTTTTAGAATCCACAGGCTTTGTAGACACTTTTCACAGTGATTGTCAGAACAAGTAGACAAAATATCCAGATGACTTGGGAAACACAGTAAAATGTGTCTTAAGTACGGTATATACAGCACTGTCTCTAATAGCTACAGAACAGGCATTTAGATGCACAAACAAAATCAAGAGACATACTGAAAGACAATGCATTTCTGCTTCCACAGGGAGTCAACTGTAGTAAATCCAAAGCTGCCAGAAAAACATAAAATAACCCCCCACCAAAGTCTCTATTTAAAGGTATAAGAAATACTGAAAAAGAATCAGTGCTCCAAATTCCAAGTCATGTTCTGCCATCACAGCATCCCTGGGAGTAAGCCAGTTTTAGGGGTGAGAATCCAGGGTCCCTGCGGCAGATCCAAGAGGCAGTGGAGTGGCTGCCCAACTCCCAGTGCTGGAGAGATACATGTGAATGCTCAAGAAACTAGGAAAGCAAGGGTCCTTGTCCCGAGACAGCCACTGTCTTTGGAACTGCAGGGGTAGAGGCTGAAATTCCAAGGAGACAGCCTCTGTGCAGTGTCTGCAGTGGGAAGGAGGCCACGGCCAGGGCCCTAGAGTGGTGCCAGGGACCTGTCCACCCCTCAGCTCAGACAGGATGTCACAGACGTGACACAGAGAAAGGAGACCCTCGCCCAAACCACAGCCCACCCTCCCTTCAGTCCGGGTCCTGATTTTGATCCTTCTCTAGCGGAGGAGAAGGAAAAAAAACCCAGGGAGTCTCTGCATTATTTACAAAAATCTGTCTCATTCAGTAGGAATGAGTAAGCCAAGAGAGGAGAGCACGAAACCAACCAAACAGCAAACGGGATGACACAAATAGATCCATATTTCATTTCTACATGGCACTGATAAGACAGGAACTTAAAATAACTATGATGAATATGTTTGACGGAGAAAAAGGTGAAAGTTTGCATCCTCTCACAAAAGATTTAGACAGTCAGCAAAGATAAAATTTGGTTCTTTTAAGGGAAAAGTATAAAACTGGCTAACATCTAGCAGGAATCATTTTTAAAGAAAACTGGAGGAAACAAATTACAATATTTGAAATGAAAAGAGGGTATAACTAAATTGGAAAAATTAGAAATAACTACATTATAAATAATTTTACAGATAAATTTTGAAATTTTACTTGAAATAACAAAAATCCATGAAAAATATCACTTACAAAATAAAACATAAGAGAAATAAAAGATGTGGCTGGTTATAATGCTGTCTAAAACTTTTGTAATTAAAAATGTCCCCCAAAACAAAACCCAAGGCCCAAGTGCCTTCACTGGCGATTTCCCCCAGGAACTGGGGAAATCATACAGCCCCAGCCAATGTGGCTTTCTTCATTTTGCATAATTTTTCCTGATTTCCAGTTGTTCATGGAGATCACCTTGAAGGCCAAAAACCATTTTTTTGTTACCTCCACACTACTGAGGAAGTCTTCTAAGCACCCAACAGGCTCCTCCCCCGCGCCCCCAAGGCGCGCTTCTGGTCCTCACTGCCCTCCCCAGGCCCCACTGACCTTCTCCCTCCCGTGGGAAATGTGTCAGTGACTTCATAAAGACCACAGATTATCACCGCCACAAAAAAATTTAAAAATAAAAATAAAGGTGCTTAAAGGAGTCAGTCTGAAGAGGCTACGCACTGTGTTCCCAGCTGTATGACATTCTAGAAAAGCCAGAAACTATGGAGACAGTGGAAACAGTAGTGGTTGTCAAGGGGTTTGGGATGGGAAGGGAGGGACAAACAGGTGGAGCACAGGATTTTTAGGGCAGTAAATTTCTCTGCATGATACTGGGTTGCCAAAAAATCCATTTAGTTTTTTTCTGCAAAATAAAAGACTCATTCTCACCAATAACTTCATTGATTTGGATATTTTGAGCATGCCGGCTCTCTCCCACATGGTATATAACATTGATTATTCTCAATTAATGTCTCAATTTGATCGTTACCAACTTCAACTGCTCTACTCAACTGTGGAATAATCATCCAGCAAGATGGTTTTTGAAGTTTCCAGCATGAAACTTCACAAGCCACTTTTGACATGTTCGATCAGTCGCAGCACCTTCTACATACACTGCACAAATGTTTTTGGGGGTTTTTTGCATTTCAGTTGCATTTTTACCTTCCTTGAAATCATAAAACATAGTATGCCAAAAATGTTGTTTATTTTCTTCTATCTTCAATATTAGAAAAGCTAACTAAAAAATTCACCAATTTTGATAAGTTTTTTAATGCATGCTGATGTGACAGGTGTCACAATGCCATCTAACAAAGTCGTTTTGAGTGAAGTTAAAGACTCCTAAGTGCTACTAGAGCCGTTGCACAGAAAATAAACTCTTCAGCCCACCCAATGCTGTACACTGGACGTATGCCATTCTCCATTTGTCCAAACCCAGTGAATGTGCAACACAGGAGCGAACCCCAATGTCAACTGCGGACTCTGGGTGATGACGTGTCAGTGCAGATCCATCAGCTGTGACAAATGTCCCACTGGTGGGGGGGGTGGACACTGGGGAGGCAGAGTGTATGGGAAATACCTGTATGTCCCTCTTAACTTTGCTTTGAACCTAAAACTGCTCTTAAAAAAGTAAAATTTAAAAATAAATTTAAAATGTTTAAAGATGGCTCAGGGCCCTCCACAAATGTATCCATAATTACCCAGGACTCCTCATAAAGGGTTTTTTTCCTTCCTTCTTTCTTGATTACTTTTATAATTCACTCTGCCTTCACAACACTTGTACTCTGTAGATTCCATTAAAAAAATAAAATATTCACGTCATCAGTTTGCCTTGATTTAGTATCTTCAAAATTTTCTGTTCCTGTGGATTCCTTCTCCTCCTCATAGAAAATTCTCAATTCTTTACCATTTCTTTTTAAAGACTGATTATGAGATTCAACAGCCAAGCTTCCAAAAAGAAACACTGTACAGCTCTACTCTCTTTATCCTTTGACTTGCAGCTCTTCCCTGCAATCTGTCATCAGCCCTTGCCACTTCTCAGAAGTCATTCTATGGAACTCCTCATTTCAACATTAATCAATATTGATTAATCAATACCAATATTTTGTTCCTTTGACACTGAAAGCTACTCCCTCCTTGGAAACTTTCTCTTGGTTTGGCTTCTACTGCACACTCGCTCCTAATCTTCCTCCTCAATCCGTGAAAGCTCCTTCTCTGTCTCCTTCAAGGTCATCTTGCCTTCCGCCTGCACCTGAAATAGGCCATCGACCTGGGTTCTTCCCTGGCTTTCCTCTCTCCTCAGGCACTCTCGGCGAGACTCTCCTTCCAGCGCCAGTGCACTGGGACCTAGGGAGCCGTGGCTGCTGGAACTCTGAGTGGAGAATGATACCAAGATTAACCGGGATCAGAGAGAAAGGCTGTTGCTGACCAGGCAGGTCCTGCGCAGACCCAGGAAGGTGCCCAGGCTCAGGCCACACGTGTGTTCTGTAGGGACAGGCCGATGGTGGCAGCACTGACTTCTCCTTTTCAGATCCGTATCTCCACAAGCAACCTGGACGATGCCGTGTGCATCTACCAAACAGATGCTGAACAAGGTTTGCAAGGGCATCAGCTATCCAGCACATGACAGAGCCCAATAACAGTTCATTCGTGTAATTGATACATAAGCTACAAGGTCCAACACCTGAATGTATCACCTTGTGCCAAACCTCGTCTTCATGTCTAATTCTGAACTGTGTCATTCAAGTTCAAGGCCACTACAGACAGCTGCAAAGGCTGGACTCTTTACATTCCAGTGGGCACCATTCATATAACGGACAATGTTAATAGGCCACCTGGACTTGTGTAGGGAAGCAGACCCATCACCCTGCAGGCGTCCAAACTGAAAGTCTGGACTTGATGAAGTCCTTGAGTTCGGTGGGTCAGTGCACACACAGTCTGAGGTCCTTGCTCTTCAGGCCATGGTGGGCAGAGTCACGTGTTTAAAACACCCCAGTTGTGACAGCCCTTGCTAAAATACTGCGGTGCCTCCCCGCAACCCACGGCGAACGATCTAAAACTCCCGAGCATGATCCTTTGTCTTCCAAGATCAAGGGCCATCTCCCTTCCCCCTGCCCCACAGCTCACACTCCTGGCTCCAGCTGGGGACTCACCTCGGTCAGGCTCATGGGCAAGAAAGGCTGAGCGTTGTGGTGTCTCTCTTAGGAGGACGCAAATCCTTCCAGACCAGGGCCCCGTGCTTATGGCCGCATTTAACCTTAGTCACTTCCTGTCTCCAAGTGCAGCCACACCAAGTATCAAGGCTTCAGCCTACGAATTCCGGGCACAGGAACATCCAGTCCATGACTGACAGCACACGCAGTCTCTACATCACAGACGAAGGAGGCGAGAGGCAATGCCGCATGGTAACAGGAAGTGAGGGAGCGAGAAAGCTCAGGAAGGAGACGAGTGAAGCGCACAATTAGTCCAGGCTATGGACAAAGTGGGAAAAACTTCTTTCACGGGTCGAAGTCTCACACTGAATTATTTCGTGTCATACCACCACCACCAAACCAACACAACTTACAAACGTTAAAATAAAACAGTCATAAGTTATGTCAAGTCATGATAATCCCAAGAAAAGGATTCGTGGCACTAATAATGACAGAATTCAAAGTCGAAGTTAAAAAGATTTTGTATGAGTGAGCACACTGTACCATGAAGATGTAGCATGTATTGCCCAAAAATGCAGGGGTGGGTGAAAGTGGGTTGCAGCTGTGGTACGGAAAATGACATGCATGTTCTGATTATTGCAATAGTGTCAGGACTTGAAAGAATGTAACAGTGCAACTGTAAACCTCTTTTTCCCACCCCTCTAATACAATGATATAATGCAAAAAGGAAAGGTATAAATATATAGATGTGTATCACAAAAATATATAATGTAGCCTGTTTTTTTAATAAATAGGAGAAATTGATAGGCAGAAAGGGAAACTTCAGGCACCCAATGTTGCTTCTGCATTTTAGACAAGAATATAGAAAACCTATCCAAATGCATTTTAATAGGTTATATATTATGTGAATGAAATGACTGAATACTCAAGAAAAGTTTCATTCATACAAATGAAACTGTTTGAATAAGAGAGCTCTGTGGGGTATATGGGTTACAAAATATTACACACACACACACACACACACACACACACAATGAATAGCTTCTCCTTTAGGCCAGAAATAATCATCAGGAAATCATCATGAAAGCTATTCCATTCCCAAAAATTCTTTAAAAATCTTGCCAACAAAACAGACATGGAAACAGACACACGGGACCCCACAGAGACCACGACCGAGCCACGGAGGGCGCCGACGAAGGTGGTTTCAGTGGACAGGGATGGACTCGATGGATGGCAAGGAGTCCATGTGATGAAACTGCCAGTGCCTTCCAGACTCACGTACAAATTTTAGGTCCTTCCTTTCACAGGCCCGTATTAGTTTGGCTGGGCGGGCTAGACAACAGGCACTACTTTCTCACGGTCCTGGAGAACGGAAGTCTGGGATCGAAGTGCCAGCCAGTCTGGTTTCTCCTGAGGCCTCTCTATCTCCTGCGCTTGCAAACAGCCACCCCCAGCTGTGTCCTCACGTGGTCCTTCCTCTGTGCACAACCATCCCTGGGGTCTCTGAGCCCAAATGTCTGCTCTCATAAGGACGCCAGTCATATTAAGTCACGGGGCCCCCTAATGATCACTTAACCTTAGTCGCCTCTTTAAACGTCCCATCTCCAAAGGCAGTCACACTGTGAGGTGCGGGGCGTTAGGGCCTCAATACGTGAATGTTGGAGACACAAAGCTGAACCCAGAACAAGAATGCAGCCCAGATGACTGGGTCATGACCAATCCCACTTCCTCTGTCTGCTTGAATAGATGACCGGGGTCATGGGTGTAAGTGGGTGCCCCATTCCAGGTCATTGGACCTGCTCAGTTGTCACAGCTCTGTCTCCTGCGACCCTGGAAGGCTTGTATCTTAGAGACAGCCTCAAAGAACAAAAGGCACCTGGTTCTCCGAGAGAGACCATCCCAGCCCCCCACCTGCATCTGGCTACAAGACAGGCAGGACAGAAACCAGCGTTTTGGTTTAATCAGTGACGGTTTCTTTTGCACTGCAGCTCACCTAAGACGAATGAAGGATACACAAAATACACACAGAACTACTCATTCTGGAACATTCCCCTCCACTGAGACTTCTAAAATGCTTCCTGGTTCATAGTGATAGCTCCCATTAAGCATTTAAATATTATATGGAAAAGGGGTTGATGAAAAAGCTTATGCTATGAACCGAATGTCTGTGTCCCCACAAAATTCATGTTGAAAACCCCCAATCTGCAATGGTGTTAGGAGTTGGGACCTTTGGGGGTGATTAGGTTATGAGGGTGGAGCCCTAGTGAATGGGACCCCCAAGGAGAGCCCCCCACCCTTCCCCCCTGTGACGACACAGTGAGAAGGTGCCTTTATGAACAGAAAGCAGGTTCTCACCAGGTCGGGAATCCCCCAGCACCTTGACCGTGGACTTGGCACCCCCCCACGCGCAGGAACACAAGAAGCAAACACCTGCTGTTTCGGACACTCCGCCTGTTGCTATTCCACCCCAGCAGCCCCAGAGGCTGCCAGGACCTACTTCACATGACAACTGATGTCACCACAGAAAAGACAGCCCCCCTGAGGACCTTTAGGTAGGATAGGTCCAAGAGACGCCCCAGTGAGAAAAGTGAACAAACACGCATATGCCCCACCTATAGAACAAAACCTTTAAATAAGGCCTAGAGTGCACAGGGACGCCAAAACAAGAGTGCCCGGCACGCCACGGCAGCCACACGCCCACACACACAGCTGTCCACAGACAGGGAGACCCGTCACAGGGCCCCAGGCCACTGCGGTCAGCCGACTGGTCAGTGGCGCAGCGGCCGGGATCCAGCAGAGCACAGGTCTGCTAGCTTCTGCTCAAATTCCATCTGAACGGATCCGCCCATGAAAAGCTAGGACTTTAAAACTTTTCCAGTGCTTTCGAAGGTAGCCGCCCAAGGACACTGGGCCCCTGAGCGGACACGCCAACTCACAGCCAAGGCCCCCAGTGCAGGACGCCCCACATCCCCCATGCCCGCGTGCTTCCCAAAGGAGTCCTTGTGAGAAGTTGACGGTGCTCACTGGTGGAAAGCATGAAGATTATCACTAAAATTCAGCTCTTGGACACATGCACAGGCAAAGACTGGGGAATTTTTGGAAGTAGTAATGAAAATCCTTACAAAAAGCCAAAATGCTCCAAAACTGACACAAAGAAGAACTGTGCAGCAAGCAAAGAACAGGCCGAACTACGGTGAACTGAGAGATACTGAAAGCTTTTTCTCGGCACAGCTCCAGGCTCTCCTCGCTGTGCAAAGGCTAGGGCGGCAGTGACGCGCCAGGCAGCCTGCACACACCGTACAGGCAGCTATAAGCCGAAGGGCAGGAGGCGTGCCCGGGAGGGTTGCTCCGTGGGCGGCAGCGTCATCCCGCACGCCAGCAGGGTGGGGATTCGGTCCCCGGTCAGTGCACACACGCGGTTTCTCATTGTCTCTCTCTCTCCTCCTCTCTCTAAAATCAGTGAGGACATCCTCGGGTGAGGATTAAAAAAGTGAAGTGAAGTAAAACGGACAGAGGTCTTCCTCCCCAGTGAGCTCCCGCTCTTCCACGGGCCGCCTGGCAAACGGGCCACCTGGAGCAGGTTTCACTAGTAGCCGCGCTGGTCGCTCACCGCACACGTTAGAAACCTCGGCAGCTGGAAACACTGACCCTGTGCCATTCCGACACTGGGTCTCTGAGACCTGAGCACTGTGCCCTCCAAAGCCAAGGGCACTGCAGAGACAGAAGGGCCGGGTGTTGGCACCACACCAGGTGGTACAAAGAAGGGCCTTGTTCTCCTTGACAAACTCATCATCTAATGTAGGACAAAGATGCATGAAATTATAGTAACAACGTTAGGAATAGCCAATAGACCAAAGACCATTCATACGACCCAAGAGAACATTCTGGGGCTTTTAACAGCATTCACGGTTGTGTCTAATAATACATGTAACATCCCGGCCTTATCTGATGTCCTCTCCATCGATCTGAAGAAACCAAGTGTGTACGAGAGTCCAGATAAACCCTGTGCATAAGGTCTGAACCTGCCTGGGGCGGCCGGAGGCTGGGGCTGAGGTCTCATGTCATGGGCAAGGGAAATGGTCTGATGTCGGGGCGCGCTGGTGGTTGGGGTGCGGTGGTCTGTTCAGTGCAACGGGGCCGTCGCTGTGTCCCAGGTGAAACCCCAAGGCCTCATGCTAGACACCTATGCAGAGAAAACTGAAATGATGGGCAGTTAGGGAAAACACCAGAACAGCCTTCTCTCTGCCCAGAGGAGAGATGAAAAGTGCAAGGCCACGCTGGCCGGCAGACGCTGTGGAACAGTGCGGGGCAGGGGGGCCGCCTCCCCCGGCAAGCATGGGAGTGCGGCAGGCTAGGTGTCCTGGGCACTGGGCTGGCTGGCAGGGGTGGGGGAGTCATGCTCAGAGCAGGAAAGAGTCACGGCGCCCGGAGATGCGATGCAGGGTGGAGCAGAGGTCCCTGGGCAGGGACCAAGCCCACGGCTTCCGCAAGCTCCTGGGGACACGAGCCGGAGAAAGCCATGACTGCTAGGACTAAGGTGGGGCCCACCGATGGGGCAGGAAACCAGGGGGCTACTTCTGTTACTGTTTTGTGACCCTAACCTCCCTGCATAGCTGTGTCGACAAGGAAGAGCAGGCGGCCTCAGAAAAAAGGGACCGGATGACACCCGCCGCTCACTGACATCGGTTCTCCCCAGTGGTGCTAACTGGGCCTCGCACCCCCAGGAGGCCAAGAGGAAGGCCCAGGTCGCTTGCTGCCGCCCACATACCCACCTGCCCGGCCCCGGCCCCACACATGGCTGCAGGCTGGACGCCCACATGAGGCAGCCCACAGAGGGGCCGGAATCAGACCGCAACAACCCATCTTAGCATGTTATAAAAATCAGAGTCAAAAACCCAGTCACTCTGAACCCTTGCAAATCCTAACATGTGACTGAAGGCCGGCATGGTCCAGAAAGCTGGGAATGAGTGCACCTGGGGGATACGTGTGGGGGAAGAGGCTGTGAGGGCAAAATGTGTAATTTAGAAACGTAGCAGAAAAGAGAATCATATTTAGGAAAAATGAGTCCAGAGAAACGTTGAGAAGGGCACTGCCAGGTGTCTCCTGGGTGATAGGGATGAACCACACGAGAGTCGCCGCCGCCCCAGCCCTTCCCTCAGCAAGCCCTCCTCGTGCCGGGGGGAAAGAGAAAGGCACCACCGGCCTGCAAGGCCTTCGGGGGCCCTCGCGGGCACGGGGCCCCGGGCTCCACTGGGAGCCCGGGCCGAGTCACGTGGCCAATTTCAAAGTCCACGGGAATGGAAGACATGCCCCTTCAAAGGAAAGCGGGTGTGAAATAAAGTGAAAATAATAATAAAACCTATCAGAAATAATTTATAAAGCGTAGATAATAACAAAAAGAATCCCTTGCCTAGTAGTAAAGTGGTGGCTAACATAAACTATGTGGTACTGCCAGTTAGACAAACAGATGAAGGAAACAAGGTGGAAAATCTAAAAATGATGTACAGACATAGAAAATGTGAGTAAACTGTAAGGCTGACACTTCAAATCAGCAGGAAAAAAATTTGATACTGCTGCTACGATAACCAGATAAATGCCCGAGGAAAAAGTAACACCCACCGCCCAACTGACATTCAGGAAATACCAGCTGGGACAGACTTTCAACTTGAGGAGTGAGATAAAAAGTACTGAAAAGGAACAAGTTTTTTTTGTTTTGTTTTCTGTTTTTTTAATTCTGAGAGTCATTTCTGAGCAAGGCCAACAATTCAGATGTCCTCAAAGTAAAGATTAAGTACAAAAGAAATCTGACAGCAAAACGAGATCATCTCTGTGACTGGAAGCCACTCCAGGTGGAAAGGCAAGAAACAAACTAGGAAAGTGTTCGCCACATTGTCATAAAAGGTTTGTCTCCTACACATATGCGTCCACAGCAGTGGATCCTGGGTGTGTTGGTGAAAGAGCCACTGCTGATCAATAGCTGAAGGAGACTGAGAAGGAGAAGTGTTGTGGACAACTCCAAGTTCTGGCCCAAGTAACTGAAAGGTGGAGCTACTTCAAAGATTTCTTTCAAAGCACCAGATCCAAATCCACGCCAGCTCATAAATTTTTTTTTTTAAATCTCATTTTCTGGAAAATGATCTAAGTATACAGATCAAGAGTGATCACCAAGTTCCAGAAAAATAATTAGAAAGTTAATGCCAGCCAAATGCATCCTGAAAGTTGCTGGATTTCAAGGATGTAGAAAAAATAGTTTAAAAACATCCAGGCATTAACCAAAAAAAGTTACCTACAAAGGAAGAAAATTCTGGCTTCTCTTCAGCTCTAAACATAAGACGACAACCCAGGCAGATCTGAAGAGTTTTGACGGGTAACAATGTGATCCAAGAATTTGCTGCATAACCAAGTGATCTTTTATACATGAAAAAAAAAAAAAAAAAAAACCCACTCAGACATACAGAGAAAGTCTCAGAAAAGATTCCACCCAGGCAAATTGGCAAAAATGACTTGACTGCATACATACAAATTCAGAATGGGGAATGCCGGGAACTGGGCGCAGCCAAACTCATCTGTGTGTGAAGGCAAAAAGAGACAGGTGCCGAGGCCTGAGACCCTGAGGGTGAGGGGACCCCCATGAGGCTCGGCAGAGGGCGATACAGGACAGGGAGGCAGGAGGTGGGTGCGGCAGGGGAGAAGAGCGGCCTCATGAAAAGCCTGAATAAGACCAACGCCACAGCACGAGACTCACAAACATCACGTATGGTGGGTGCCCCGTTCCTGACCGAGGCCACCCGGTGACTTAAACTAAGCAGGGGGAGCTTTGCTAATTAGTATAATTAACAGCAGTGCTTGATGAAACAAACATGGGGTATTTTTGAAAGGAGGGTGAAAAGTCTCATCTCAAATCTACAAATTAAACTGATGAACAGAAAAAGCCAGGGATGAAAGGGGAAATAGGCTAGCTAAAAGGTTAAACATTTTTTACAAATAAATGAAAGATAAACTACATGAATGGAGACTGGGCAGATGGACAGACAGAGCAATGGACAATGCTCTTTCAACGAAGTGTACAAAGGACCTTGACACTCAGTGGAGGCGGCCCTCAGACTTGGGCATCTCTGCACCACCCCCGCCACAGGGCGAAATCATGGAGACCGTCCCAGGATGTAGGGGTCCCGGGAAGCCTCCTGCCGAGATGCCCAGGCATGAGGGTTCAAAGAAAACTCAGTCAAGTTGTATAAGAAAGAGGACCTGAAACAGATTTGTGCAGAAGCTTTCCTTGTAAAATTTCCAGACACTGCAGACTTCATGACTGTACGTTTGACTAATCTATATTTGAGATCCAGCAACCCAGTAAGGCGATCGCTTCACCTAGTGATTTAAGAAACATGTGACGCAGCAAGACCACGGCAGGTCTTGGCTTCCTTTTAGGCCTCTGCCACCAGAACTCTGGTACCAGCCACAGCCATCCCTCTGCCTGGAAGGGAACAGTTTTCCCCCGTTCATCCCCCGAGCGTGCAAGCTCATTCTCAGACTTCCTTCCAGGAAGGAAGGAAGTAGTAGCTGCCACTGCTGACCACAGGGCCAAAGCCATCTAAGCTCATGCCGCAGAAATGGCGCGTCTTGGCCTGCATGGGCGAATGGATGGATGGAACGGACGGAACGGAGACTGGGGGCTCATAAGCAATAGACACGTGTTTCCCACTGTTCTGGAGGTGGGAAGTCCAGGATCAAGGCACTGGCTGAGTCCTGGCTCACTGATGGAAGGGGGAGCTCTGGGTCTCTATGGTAACAGCACGGGTTCTACCCATGACCTGATCACCCCTCAATACCATCACCCTGGGGGTGAGGATTCAACACATGAATTTTGGGACAACACGAAGTTCTGTCTACAGCAGGGCCCATGTGGAAACCCAGAGTGAAGACCCTCCTCTCTATGAGCTTCTGAGGTTCTGTCCTCGCTTGATGGTTGCTGGAAAGATGGTTGTGGACCTGGGCCCCATCCAATCTGATCAATAATCCTCCACTCCCCCCAGTACTGGTGGCTCTCAGTGAAGCAGGGAATGGAGGCCTAGGTGACGCTCCGGGGAGGGCTCTCACCTCCCTCCCTCGGGTCTGGGTTAGTGTTTCCACGGCAGCCACTGGCCACGCGCAGCCACTGAGCACGAACTGAAGTAAGCTGTAAGTGTAAAATACGCTGATTTCCAAGATATCATCCCCCCAAACTGTAAAACACCTGTTAATATGTAGACTGATTACATTTTGAGATGATACGTGGAGATCATGTAAAATAAAATACACTAGTAACATTAATTTTACCTAGTGTTTCCTTTAAATTTCCTAGCAGTCATTTTAAAAAGTAAAGTAACATGTGTGGCCTACATATATAACACATCTCTTTTGGACAGTGCCGGTCTGAATAGTGCTTAATAGATTACAGATGAGAGCAATCAATCTTTCAGTATGTGCCTTGCTCTCATGCAGAGGCCATGGCTCTCAGCCCTGAGCACACATGGGGACCACCTGGAGGGCTAGTTAGGCACCTGGGCCCTGCAAGGCATCCATCTCAGTGGGTCTGCACTGGGCCAAGTACCTTTGTTTTTTTTTAAATCCCCATCCAAGGGTATGTTTATTGATTTGAGAGAGAGAGAGAAATTGATGTGAGAAACATTGATCGGTTGCCTCCTGTATGTGCCCTGACCGGGAATTGAACCCGCAACGTTTTGGCGCATGAGACAATGCTCCAACTACCTGAGCCAGTCGGCTGGGACGGAGCTGCCTTTTTTGTAAGTGATCAGGTGGCAGAGATGCCAGTGGGCCAGGAGGCAGACTTTGAGAACACTATTAGAGCCGCTGGCCTGAGAGTTGGTTTGAGGAAAAGGTTTTGTTTGGATTGTATAATACTTCTGGTGAGCCATCATGAAATTTATCTTAAAAATAAATTAGAAAGCTTTCCAGTATAGGCCACTCACATCAAATGTGATGACAGCCATCAGGCGTCCTCTCCTAGTCTGAGGGCTGTTACTAGGTGCACGTCTCTCAACAAAAAGGTCCCATTTATCCAGAGCAACACAGACATCACCAAGGCGAGAATGGGCTCGGGTCAGCCCTCAGGGGGCTGGAGCTGGGGTGCACTGGGGCTGAGATGCAGTGCTGAAACCAGGCAGAGGGTTTCTTAGAACCTGAACTTCGAAACATACTCCAGGTCTCTGTTCACTCACACCGAGCCCCACACCCAGCCAAGTGCGGGTGCTGGTTTTCAGAGCAGCCTCGGTCGCCACCGGTTCTCCATGGGAGCGTCTCTGCTCCGCACAAGCTGTCCGGGTCCTTGCTGGCTTCAGTGCGAGTTCATTTCCGGGCCATCGACGTCCACCCAGGAGCTGACTCCCTGCCCACCATCCTGTGCCACACACTGGACGTTCCTGCTGCCCCACCTGGGACACTTCACCCCTCCCACTCAATACACTCCAGACTGGCACACCTTTCTCTCCACCTGGACTTGCCTTCTCTTTCTTGATGAGGGCAGTTGCTCAAAATGGAAAACTAGGCATTTCCCAGGATGCCACCATATCCCTTAAGGGCTTCATATCTAATTGTGACCCAATCCCATCAGTGTACCCAGAGCATCTGCAAACCCGTTCCCAGCACCTGAGCAAGACCAAGGCCAGTCATCTCTCATGGAGACAGACTCCTGCCCCTGTCCCCTCCTTCCCCTCTAATCCACCTCTGCCCAAGCGGCAGAGGAAATTTCGAAACATTAGTTCCACTAGGTCATTTTCCAAGTTAAAGCCCACCCATGACTCCGGAATGCACCATATTGCAATTCAAGTTTCTTTAAAATGACCCCTCAGAACTTCACAGTCGGGCCTCTCTCTGGCCCTAAACCTCTATCCGGCTGGACCCCTCTGCCAGGGAAGCTCTCCTGGCTCACAGTGTGCCGTCCCTGTGGGAGACCTTCCTGGCCACCCTCCAGCCACAGCGTCCCCCTGCAGCCTCCTGGAATGCCTTCCATCCATGGCCACGGTGGGCACAACTGTTTCCTTCCCACCAGACCACACACCTCATGACGACAGAGAAGGTCTTGAACCCCACAGCCCTGCCCCACAGACACCCAGCCATTGGCAGACCTGCGGAGGAGAAGGGCTTGGACCACCGCAGGACCCCCGGAGAAGCGCGTGCCCCGCAGGGTCACTCCTTCCTGTGCTTCCAGGTGGAGCGTCACATTTTATAAACGCAAACCAGTGCAAGTCCAACTTCCTAATAGAGCAGGGAATGGATGCACTGGCCTAAAATCCCATCTTAGCTCCTAGGGGCTTGTTCACCCAGAAGAGTCAGTATCTTAATATTCAATGGTCCAACTTCGCAATAGTTTATTCAAAGTTTAATATATACCAAGTACTGTGTAACTACTTTTATTTCTAGGGGTTTACTTAATCCTCACAACCACCCCAAGGGAAAAATACTAGGATTACTGTCCCCATTTAACAAACAAGAACACAGAGAGGGCAAGTTCACGGTCAGCGAGGCGAGCCAGGCCGGGGACCGGAGTCCCTGAGCACGGCCGCGCCGCGCCGACTCCGTTCCTCACCTGTGCAGCTCAGGAGCTACCACTTCTGTTACTTTCTCTCCAGTATTTCAGCCAACTTCCCTATCACATGACTGAACCCTATCCAATAGCTTTGAATTCCCTTTCCAAGTAAAACAGAATAAGCAACATTTCCAAGTTCATGAATGCACTGACGGCTGTTGGCTGTTTAACGACTGCCAGGCAGCATCCGAAGCACCTGCTGAAAGTATTCTGTCTGATGCTCAAGGTAAACGCGTGACCTTGTCTTCCCTCCCCATGCCCCCCATGCCCTAGCGGGCCCTCCTCTCTGGGTGCCTCTTTGCAAATGATGTTTCCTAAAAATGCCTACGTTAGTCCACAATTTTTTTTTTTAGTAATAAGCCCTAGATTTTTTGTAATGACAGATTAAAGATGATAGATGATCTTTTAAAAAATGGAGAAAGCTAATCTTAAAATATAGCAGGGAAACCCCATTTCACAGAGAGCAAAGAAAAATAGGGGTATTTCGATAAAAGTAAGTAAACCACTAGTAAGGACATGAAAACAATTCAAAACTTCTAGGACGTGTTAAGGCATTAGTAAGCACTTTTAAGGACAATTCCAGTGAAAGGATGTTTTTGGTTTTTAGTGAGTTTTTTAAAGATTTATTTTAGAGAGAGGAAAGGAGGGAGAGAAACATCAATGTGTGGCTGCCTCTCATGCACTCCCCACCAGGGGACCTGGCCAGCAACCCAGGCATGTGCCCTGACTGGGAATCAAACTGGAGACCCTGTGGTTCACAGGCTGGCACTCAATCCACTGAGCCACACCAGCCAGGGCTGTAATGAAGTTTTTGATGAGCACTAATTGAATGACCGAGGACTGGTGAAAAGTACAGACTTCGGAACAGAGGCACCCCCACAGCCCCGGCACACGCCTCTGACCAGGCTTGCTGTGCATGGGTCACGCAGTATTCGTAAGCACGTCATTCTTACCTTCAGAGCCAGGAGCAGAGGAAGGGGTTGGCCCACACAGCGGTACTGAGGTGTCTTCTCCAGCGAACTGTTAGGGTGCTCAGACCCCCAGCGGTGGTGTGGAGACCTTCCATGAAGCCAGCAGAGCTGAGAGCGCGAGCAGAGAAAGTCTTGGAGGAAACCTCACCCAACATCATCAGAGACAAGTGGGGCCCCGGTGGGCAATAAGCTACCGAAGGCCAAGAGACAAATTCACAGCTCGAACCCTCGCCTAACTCTGGATTTGGGGACTCCCCAACCCATCGCAGGAGCGGAGCGGAGTAGATCCAGAAACCTGACCACTCCAGGGCTACAGCCGCCGCCCCGCCCCCAGCCGGGGCCTTAAGTAGGTTTGATCCCAGGGAACGAGCCCACGCCCAGGCCCAGGTGAACTCACTGAGGAGGAAACGCAATCCCCTGGGTTTTGCACGGGCCTTGGCCTTCCACGCCTTCGCCTGATGGCACACACGCCCCAGCTCACCTGCCCCAGGAATTAGCGCCTGTGAGACCCGCACCCTATCAGGCAGAGCCAGCCTTAAACAAACTGTAAAAACCACCAGCTTCCAGTACAGTTTTTCCAGCCTTCTGAGCCCCTTCGCCCTCAGGCTGCTCGTTTTCCCTGGTCTCCTGAATGGCCTTGCAGGCAGGCTTCATGGCCAGTGAGTCACTCACCCATCCACAAGTCTACGCCCGCGACAAAACCTACCTGCATCCGATGTGCTGGGGGCTGGGAAGGACACAGCAGCTTGAGGAAGGGCAGGATCTCCAGCAGCTGTGACAGAAATAGCCCAGCCAATTAAGATTCCAGCTGCAAAGAGACAAAGATGCAATTTGGAGCAATAATCACCCCGCACTGTGCACAGGCAGGCACACAGACCTGCCGTCTCCCCAGGGCCTGGTGATCCAGCTTTAGAGCAGGGCTGGCCAGCTGCAATCCCACTGAGTGTCTCCCCGCTCCCCATGGTCGGACTGATCTCCGCCCGCGCTGTACTGGAGGCCTCAGCCTGGCCAGGGGCCTCCAGCGCCCCTGCTTCTCCGGCCGGCCTTCCCCGGTGGGGGTCCAGGAGGTTGCTGAAAACAGTTCTCAGGACAGAACCAGGTTTCAGGAGGAGAGGAAACTACAGGAAATATCCCATTTATGGGGCTACCTAGAGAGCATGGGACTAAGGTAACTGGACAGTCACACTGCAGAGGAGCAAATCACCTCGAGGAAGCAAGCATCTCTCTCCCACATTTTGCGTGGCCATGGATGGTGAGCTGGGCTGCGTGGGTTTGCGGGAGCCCAGTCCCCCTCGGGGAGAGGACGCTGAATGTGGGCACAGCCTGTTGTGACAGCCAGCAGGGCTGCCGGTCAGCTCGAGCCCTCCCAACGGGAGGATACACTGCCTTTGTCCTCTAAACGGTCCCCACCGGCTTGGCCCATGTCAGCGAATGGCAGCACCCGCCAAACTGCTGGGGATGCACACTGAGATTTGCCCCATTCTTCGCTGACTAATTAACCACGTTTTACTTGTCTAGCTCCCTTTCTTTCACTTGGCCATTCTACAATCCCACTAGTGACGTATAAGGACCCCCTGTTCTCCACACCTTACCAACGCTTATCATTGGACTTTTTCTGATGACAGCCACTCTAACCAGGACAAGATTATAGTTTTTTGTGGTTTTCATTTTCATTTCCCTGACGACTGGTAACGTCAAACATCAGTGAGTTTAAATTTGTGGCCAAAGACATATCCATCCAGGTGAACACTGAATTTCATTTCTGCAGAAGAAATGAGTTAAACTCTCCTGACGTGCAGTGAGCCTTCTGACACAGACTGCGATATTGGCCACTGGGTCGGCTGTCCTTTTAAAGCACAGTAAAGCCAGCGCTGCTAAGGGACTGAGTTACTTGGCCTTACTGCTCTTGAAAATAAATGGAAATATCTCATAAAACATTAGAAGAGTCTCTCATGAGCATGAGCTCAGAAGCCATTATCATGATAAATTAAATCTCTAAAAACTATAATTTACTCATGCACTATACGAACTGATATTAAGTGACCGAATGGTGCAAACTTTGAATGTTGATGGCTTTTTTCTGCATTACTTCATAATTATCACTAAATTTAAATTTATTGAGTAATTATTACATTAATCAATATTACTCTAACATATAGCACAGAACTAAAGGAGATTAAATACAGAGAAACTCAATTCTTAGACCCATTTAATTCACATTTATGAGGAGGTAGATATAAAATATATCTCATAAAGTAAAATGGAAAATGATAAGTGTGATTTGAATGTTTCAAATTCTATTGGAATTAAAAAGAGACAAAAGTAACAGTATACTTTAAAATAAAATCATCTATTTTTTTAAAACCCCTTATCTCATTATCCTCTTTAAAAACTCACCTCATATCTGTTATGATGACTATTACCAAAAAGACAACAAATGTCGGCAAGGGTGTAGAGAAACCGTCGCCCTTGGATACTGCTGGCGACAAAGCTACAAAGGTACAGCCTCTCTGGAAAGCAGGAAGGAGGGGTCTCGGAAAATTCAAGACCGACCACACGATCCAGCCGTCGCAATCCAAACGCTTGTCTGAAAGATTTGAAATTGGGGCATCAAAGCGGCGTTGACACTCCCGTGCTCTGGCAGCCCTACTCACAACAGCCAGGCGTGGCAGCCCCTAAATGCCCATTGGGGGAGCTGAAAAACAACTGCTAAAACCGTTTACGAAATTTGTACACCTCGATGTCCTCACTCACCAAACTTGTATTTGTGCTCAAGATGCAAGAACATTCCATACAATCCCTGCCCACAGGGAGCACGCTGTCTAGCGAAGTGACACGTGTGTGTACAAACAAGCAATTGCAGAATGAAATTCGACGCAGGCTACAGCCTGGTGGGCCTAAAGACAATAAGCTGAGTGAGATAAGCCAGACACAAAGGGCACGTGCGTGAGTCTCCTCACACAAGGCTCCTGGGCTATAGGTTCATGGGGACAAAGTAGAAGGGAGGTTTCCAGGAGCCGGGGCTGGGGGGAGGGAGGTTGGGAATGGGTGGCGTATGTTTGCTGGGGACGGGTTTCAGCTTGGGGGGAGGGGAAGTGCTGGCAGAAGGCGGCGGTAACCGCCGCCCACACCGCGGACGGGCTCAGTGCCCCGATGCGCGCTTACAGTTGCATGCGCCCGCCCCAGGACCGCAAACTAATGGGGGCGTGAGCGACTGCAGCAGGCTGGCACCTCAAACTGGAACTCTCTCCCCGTGTTAGAAATGCTGATTTGAATAAAACCATAATTTTCCCCTGACAAATTATTCTCCTCTCTGCTTTTTTATTATGACTTAAAATCTAAGGAAAGATACTAAGGAAAATATTTTTTAATTTCTATCTTAAACTCGTATCTATTTGAGACAACTGATTTTTACATAATTTATATATAAATTGTATGTATAAAATATAATGCATCTGTCTTCATAGGTAAATACGTGTATATCAAGTTAATAATCTCGAAATATTTTGGAAACAAAACTAGAAGAAAGAAAATAAAACAGAAAATACGATTTAAACATTTACCCAACATTCAGCGTGCACTTAATTAGCTTTTCGTCTGCACAGGGGGCGGGGCAGGCTGACCCTTCTGTCTTGTGCGTACGGGCTCAGAGGGCAGGGCCCGGTTACTGAGCAGAGCCCCGAGGGCAGCAGCTGCTGTTCTCTTGCTTGAACCAGTGCAGACAACAGCAAAACGGAGCAGGAGAAGAAAAGACAGACAGACGCCCTGGGACAGTGGCACAGTAACAGCCTCTGACAGTCATCTCCACCCTAAAAGCAATGCAAACACTGACGAAACTGTCAAAAGCCACTTGGACAGAACTCTGGAAAATAACTAAAGGCTCCAAACGTGACTTTGCATGAAAATAAATTCCACGTTCTGAGGCAGGAACTGTGCACCAAAAGCACGATGCCATGTCACTTTGTGCCAAAATGGTTCGGTCACTTTGGAAAACCGTTTGGCAATTCTTCAGAAAGTTGCATATGGAGCTGCCATCGGACCCAGCCATCCCAGTGCTAGACGTAGACCCTAGAGAGCTGAAGACTATGCCTGCCCGTGACCCTGCGCACCAGGGTCCACAGGGGCAGCATCCGTACAGCCGGGAAGCCAGGACGGCCCGGACGGCGCGGTTAATAAAACACAGGAGTGTGTGCATACAACAGAACGCCATTCAACCGTAAGAACAAACGTGACAACATGGGTAAACTTTAAAAACATTGTGCTAAGTGGCATAAGCCAAACACAAAAGGCCATAAATTGCATTTCATTTATTTGAAATATCCAGGGTAGGCAAATCCCTAAAGCCAGAAAGAAGAGCAATAATTCCCAGGGGCCAGAGAGGGGGTGTGCACTGACTACTAATGAGTTCGAGGGCGTGGGGCATCCCGGGGTAGAGGGTCATGACCACGGAGAGCATTGTGGTTATTCTAAAGTGCCGTCCATCGCACACTTGCAGTGGGTGGATTTTACTGCATGGGAATCAGATCTCAAAATAAAAACTTCAGCTGGTAGGAATAAGTCTTCCAGCTATTATTTCACTTTTGTTGTATTGCTTTTTTTAAAGAAACACACTGTGGGGAGAGGACGAAAGCCTGTCTGGTTGCCGAGGTAAAAGAGTGCCAGCCAAGTGTACAAATGAAGAAGACAACTTACACTCAAAGGCCGAGAAACATGTAAAACAGTAACAGGAACTTCTGTGAAACTGAGAATGTTCGCTTATTGATTCTGGGGTGAGTGCATGGGTATATACATAGGTCTAGTACTGATAGATTCTACTGTAAATGAATTATAACCCAGTGAAAAGCAACAAAGAATACGTTCTGTGTCCACGGCAGTACACACATGAACATCCTCACAGACTGAAAAGGCTTCAAGAAACATAATTACTTACATCGGAGGGTATATTCCAATTTATTGTAATGTTGTCTATCGATACAAAGCAAACAACAAGAAAACAGGAGTAGCAAACACTTTAATTCATCTAAAAATAGTGTTCTGTAATCCTTTTAACATGCTTCTCTCTCACCTGAACGAACTTTAGGTTTCACTTTTAATATATTTTTCTTAATAGTCTTAGCTCTCCAAATCCCTTCATAAATCATCTTGATTAACAAGAGAAAGTCAAGAAAATTCTTCCCCCCACAACAAATGTTCTAACACTTTTTTAAATGTTGCTGTTGTCTTTTGAAAACAACACCGTGGCTTCCAACGGTTTCTCCTTGGCAGTTACACCCATCAATCGTTTTTATTGCTCGAGGCAAAGTGCAGGTTTTCCGGCACTTTGTGCACCCAGTGGGGTCTTCATCCTTGCCAGTGCAGACTCCAGGTGGAAATGCAGGCCCACCCAGCCATGACTCACTACTGACACAGCCTTTTGCAGGGTCGAGTTCAGCAAAGCAATTCACTCTATGTTACGAACTGAAATAAACAGAGAACGGGAGAGTAAGCACAGGTGCCCTTGGTATCGGCCAGGCTCACGTGTGACCTAGTTTTCCATGTCCTCACAGCGGGTCGTCCTCCTTCCAACCCCTGGCCCCAGTTTAGCCTCCTGGAGCTCCTGGGAACGGTCTCTCCTCTCTGCCCCCCAGTAGCCCTTTCTGCTTTTGACCAACATGCTCGGACACCCTGAGGGCTTCATACTCCCACCGATACCCGTCTACCCTGTCCCATTGTGGCACCACTTAATTCTGAACCCAGGTGTGGAACCGGAGTTATGAGGGAATGCCATCCTGTCCAATGGAACCCACTTTCCTCAGCTGTGCATATATTATACTTGGGATTCTAAATCTGTCAATATTTCTCTCCATGGTTGCATATCTCAACGCCTATCTACTAAGTGTAGAGTCTCCAAAGCAGAGGGATCCATGGGGACAGAAATTACATTCTCCTTGTCTCGGGTCATGACCCAGGCTTCCATTCTGTCGGTGAGCTGTCCAAACAATATTATTTTGTTAGCTGAGACCTATGTGCCTGACCTTCCCTCTCTCTTGTCCTCATTCCAGGGACAAATATCTATATCTAGGTGGAAAATGAGGCCACATCTACATTTTAAAACAATTTGTAATAATGAAATAGTTATAATATGCAGAAAGTACATATAGTAATTTCATAAAACTCACTCTCACTCATATTTAACCAAATGTCATACTTGCTTAGAAGGTTTTTAAAGTAATAACAGATAAGAAATACCATGACTGTCCCCGATCTTTGATTCCGTGAACCCACTCTCCCCACTTCCTGGGAGAGGGAAGTGTTAGTACCTCACAGTTAGCGTGCCCATCTGCATGCATAAACCCATAGCTCTACACCCCAAAGAGCGTATATATTTTGTATTAAAATTATATCCCAGTGTTAAAATGGGAAACAAAGTACCTCTTCCATTCGCATGTTTCTAAAATCTTCAGTCTTTTGGTCCTTCCCACGCTTGGGACTGAAGTTTGAACACATCTGAAGTCTCAAGCCGCAAACACAACTCCTGTTCTAACTAACGGTCCCTGTAAGTCACTGGGTTCCCCTTCCTTGTCACTGTTTCTTATATTCAAAGGTTTTGTTTGGTTTCAGTACCCTACTTGATATTTCTTATACCATTTGGACTGCAGTTCGGGTCACAGGTATTTACCCTTTAGTTTGTTTTGAGACCTTGGCATTCGATGGGCGTCTCTCCTCACACATCCTCTCACGGTTCTCCAGGCTGAAGCTTGACCCTCCAGGGGACTACGTCCTGCCCCAGGACACGAAATCTCAATCCCACCACCTTGCAGGGCGTGAAGGAGGAGGAGCTGGAGTACTAGGATCTGCACACAGGCACCAGCCAGAGGTAACAAACCCAAAACCATGAAACATGGAGGTAGTTGTACACAGAACCTGGACCAAAAAAGATGCTAGGAAACACAAGTTAACCTCTTCTATGTAAATATTCTCTATTGCACAGCTATCATGTTCAATGCACAGAAAACAAGAACTTTCCCAGGACAAATGTAGCACGTTTCACTGCCATCTGTTACTAAGATGCCAAGTACACGCCTGTAAGTTGCCTGAAACTACAAAAATGTGATGATGATTATCTGAAATTCTGCTCTTTCAAGATTTTGGGAGTTTACACATAAACTAAAATAACCTACAGAGAGATGTTTCAGTCTGATTTAAAAAAAGAAAAAAGCAACCATTCTTCCCAAGTTCTTTGAAATTGTGGCTGAAAGCCAGCACCTCTAACTGAGCCTAATGCTGCAAAAATCTATAATCCATTAGCTCTAGCCATATTAAATATATAAAAATCAATTCTAATGCCCTGGTTTTCATCCAAAGTTCCAACCCAGGATTGGAAATATACAAGAAAATACTACCTGCTCCCCAATGTCCTTCAGATTTTTGTCTCATTTGTTCTGGAAATGTCAGCCCACCTGAATCAGAAAAATTAGGAAGCAGGTGGCACATCAGACGGCCTTGGGTGTGCTCTCTTGACAGGCCCCTCGTCCAAGCCCAGCTGCCAGGTGGCCAGGCTAGGTCTCTAGAGCCCTGGGACTCCAGCGCTAGGGGAACCACCTGCCCTCCAGGTACTTCCCCCCTCAGGGCGATGATACGCTGTGACCTGCTGCATGTGTAGTGCGGCGGCTCATACTCAGAGGGACACAGGGTGGGAGGTGGACTGTACAGTGACTTTGTCCCCTGCTCTTCTCTAGATGGGTTCTTACAGGCAGGCTATGCTCGTGGCTGGCAGGTGTTCGATTCCAGCACTGAGGCCCTGCCATACCTGCATGGGTGGGATTTAGTTTCTAGCTCTTGATTCTGGGTGTTTCTTAGTCCCTCCTATAAACGCTGGAACGCAGAGCCTCCCTGCTTTCTCAGCCCCCTTTTCTACTATGAACAGATCACAGCTTAAACTTCCAATAAAATGCTAACTTATCTGCAGCTCGTGAGGCTTGATGTATAGAGATGTCGTTATGCTTCAGTGACAAACCTGTTTTAATCACAGATGTGTCACCCTTTTGCTCACAACTGAAAGAGAAGTGTGGAGGCTTTCCTTCTGTGTGTGACTGAAACTGTAGGAGACTTGGGGTTGTTTGTAAATTGATTCTAATTTATTTTGGTTCCAGAGCATGGTCTTTTTTTAAACATTTTAATTTAATTTTTTCCCATCACTATTTATCCTTCCTATACCCTCTTCCACCTCAACCTACCCCTCTCTTCCTGGAATCACCACATTGTTGTCCATGTCCATGAGTCCTTTCTCTTTTCCTACTTTATTCAGTTTATTATTTTATATATTAGAATCCAATGGTCTAACAGAAAAGCCAGAGCGTAAATAACTCTCGCGGAAAGCAGCAGTGGCAAGGGCCATCAATGTATCACATTAGGACAGTTTACAATGGGGTCTGTGTGGACAATACGACGTGCCCGTCTTGGCGAGGGAGCAGGAGGGAGCCTGGAAAAACAAAATTAAAGAGTGATATTTGCGCTTTTAAGGACGAACAGGATCTGATGCAGCAGGAACGTCTTAAGCAGAGGGCTCCTGCAGTGCACATGGCTTGTCAGGAGGGCCAGCTGGCTAGTGTGTGATGGGGATGGGAAGACGGACCACGTAGACACTATGCGGTCCAGGCCGGAGCATGCACCGTTTAAATCGGTATTGCTGGCACTGTATGTTTGCATAACTCTGAACACTTTTCATTCCCTTATCACCACAGACACGTCACCCATCTATTATCAGCTGGAATCATAATATTTATTTATTCATTTGGATATTCAGAGCCTATAATTTCGCTTTATTAATATCCATAACAGCCCTGCAGGGCCATCTGGACAATTAGCACCAACAACCTCGAATACAGAGTCACCTGGGGCCCAGGACAACTGCTGCCACTCAAGCCGCCCAGTGACAGCGGCTGGCATGCCGGTCAAGCTGCCATGCTACCCTGGGAGCCAAGTTTCCGCCTCCCTGCCAGAGCTGCTGAGAGCAACCTACCCTAGACTGCCCAAGAGAGTCCAGCGGGTGGCTTACATTCTGAGAAAGGGAAGACAAATATGACAGAATTCACCCCCAAGTGGGTGAAAATATCGCTCCTAAAACCATCACCTCTCCCAAGGCCTTTGTGGGCCTTGGCAAGGTCTGGGCATGGGGCAGCTGTTTGCAGGGCATATGCAGAGATGACACACACAAAGTACAATTTTAAAGTTAAAGGATCCCTTGTTACTTTCTACCCAGAACCTTAGGTTTAGTTTGCACTTACTTTATTCTAAGAACACAATGTTTCATTTGTTCTCATACAGATACACAGAAAGCTTAATGAAAAACCACCAATGAACTTGTAAAATTTTTTTCTCTAAGTTAGAAATAGAATATGTAGCAATATCCAGTACCATCCACCAAAAAAGGATTTGCTACTTACAGTACTCAGGGGAACCCAAGTAATCAGAGAATGGGCGCCTCTGAAGGTAAACTTCAGATGTAGGCTCTGAGAGCTACAATCCACTCAACAGCCCACCCTACAGCCCACTCAGAGGGGCCCTCGAGCCAGGAGGTGGAAGCGTAAGCCTGAACCCCCCAGCCTGGTAGGCCCAGCATCTCACCCCCCGCCCATTCCAACTCCCATGAAGTTTAAAAATACAGGCAAGTGAGAATATTTGAGGTTCTAGGTGCTGCTAGGATTCATGTCACTGGGGCGAGAGCAGTCCGGGTGGGACTGAGGAGGAGGCCCTGCCTGCCCGTCCTCAGTCTGCTGTGGCTCTGCCCCAGGCTCCTGGCCGTGCTGGAGCCACCGCCTCTCTGGCCTCACTGCTGCCTAGGTGTGGAAGTTAGCGTTCCAACATTCCGTGTGCAATTTGTTCAAGAAAAGCAACTCTTTCTGGCTGGAAGCTAAAGAACTCATTCAGGGATCTCCACTTCATTAGCACAGTGATTCTGCCAGCTGGGCAGGCAGCCTCTGCACGTATGTTCAGAGGCTGCAGATGGAAAGGGGAGCCGTGTCTTCCCGCCTCCGCTCTCCCCCGGTGCACTCTGTCCGGAGCCACTCAAACCATAAAAGAGACGGCTTCGTAGCAAACATTTCAATAACTCAGGCAAAAGTGCCAGCTCCGTCTCTCTTTTAGGCAGGTACTAAAGTGCTGTCTTTGCTTGCCCAAATCCTCTCTTGCCATGTTAGCATAAGTCTAGGAAAGACACTAAGGGCTACCATGGAAACAAAGAGCCAAATGGAAAGTCTGCAGCAGAAGGAGCCCGAAGGGGACCTCGTGGTGCCCTCCACCATCCCATGGCCCCTTCTCTTCCTCTTGTTCCCGTCGCCCTCTGGGCCTGGGCAGCGAAAGGACAGGCATTCATTGAGCACCTACTATGTTTCAGACCCTATGCTTGGAGCTTAAATATTGTTTCATCTTCATTGTGAACGAGATATACGGGATCTGGTAGAAGTAACGTCTGCCTGAGTGTGGTTTGCAGGGTACGTGAATGTCTCGCATGAAATGGACAGCGAATTGAACATTTCACCTACAACATCATATGGTGGCCTGGAGTGTGATATTGTTATGTTACAGAATTACATGCTTATGATTTTGTAACACAAGATTCTGTAATAAAAAAGGGGGCATTACTTGTGCCAGACCGTGTGTACGGTTTTTCCTACTTTCCCAGTGAGAAAACAGTCTCGGAGCACTGCCAAAAGCCGCACAGTAGCTTCGGGGGTGAGATCTGAAAGCAGTTATTTTACCTCCATGGGAATGACAGACTGAAAGACAGGAAATGAGGAGGGCGGACCTGAGGGGCTTCACAGCAGGGCACTGGACACAGTCACTGGGATGACACAGCTCTGGGCTTCTGGAGACCACGGGGCAGGGGCAGGGGTGGGGCCCGAGGGGACTGACTGCAGAAAATACCATCTGGCACTGAACTGTACAGTTTAGCAATGGAAAACAGTTACATGGGTTGTGCCAGTCAATAAATCTAATAAAATATAAAAATAAATAAAATAAAAAGATGAGATAGAAGAGAAGAAGGAAACAGAGAAGAAGGAGGAGGAGGAGGAGGAGGAGGAGAAGACCGCAGTGACACACTGGTCACGATTCATGTCAGTATTTACTAAGAAAAGGAGACAGTGTGTCATGAAAACTTCATTAGGCCAGGCTTCCTCTCTTTCTCCTTTAGAAAAATAAACCTGAATTTGATATTCAATATTAGGTTGACCTCTGAACTTAGAAAGAGAAACATCCAATTAAATCTTCCCTCATATATGCACAAGAGTTTATATAAAACATGCAGGGAGGCGCCCCAGGAAATCTGTAAGGAGTGGGAATCGATGGGCATCAGGCCCCACTGCCCCACTCTGCGGCTCTGCGGTCACAGCACGGCAGCCTCTCTAGTGAGCGGGGTCCGTTGATGGGGAAAAGCCTCATTTTTTTGGCTTCGAGTTACAATTCAATCCTTTTTAAAGACAACATTGCAAGTGGGCAAGAGCTTTTGGAATCAGACAGCCTGCGTTCGATTCCTGATTCTGAAGAAGGTCATTGCTGGGGAGTGGGGGTAGTTTTGCAGTACACAGCTCCCACTCCTTAAGCTTTAATCACTCAGCGTTACTCCCACTCCACCCCATTGCTGGACACGTGCATGCCTTCTCCAAATCAACCCTGACACCTGCCCCCACCACCTCCCACGTCCGGCGGGGCTCGTGACGTCCAGAGCAGCTTCGCCCATTAACACCTGTCTGCCCTCCTCCACGTCGTCTCCACCCGCTTCAGCTGAGCCGCGGTCAGGCCCATCGTACTACATAATGTGACCAAGTTTGCTGTTGCGTCTCTAATAACTCTCACGATAGCTGCTCTGAAGAATAAAAAGAGGGATCTCAGGGTGCTGGACTCCCTAAAACCCTGCATTGCCTGGCTCTTGTCACATCTCCGGCCTCGCTAGTTCATACTCTCTTAGCATCTACCCTTGAATCGCGAGGTACTCTCAGTTGCTGGAACATTCCTGCTTTTCCATCCTCCATGACATCTTGGCATCACCGTACCCTTTGCCCAGGACTCTGGGCAGCTTTGCCAGCCTAGACACGCATTAACTGGCACAGCCACAGCAGTCCCATGGCCAGAGCTGAGCTCACCAGTCCAGGTCCCTGGAATCCTAACTGTAGGACCACGGGGAGGGAAGGGGTCCCTGTGAGTCCTAAGTTGGGCAGGAAACCAGAGAGCCCGGATGCCTGAGGGTGTGAGAGCTTAGGGCTCAGCCACTAGGAGAGAAAGGTGGAATTGCAAGGAGGGAACACTGAGTACATTTTTACATTGAAAAAATAAATTAGGAATGGTATTTGTATTTAAATGGTCTATAGCTCTGAACACCTGTGGTCACCTCCGCAGCCATCTCCACCACCAGGCGCGACATGTTAATGTGATTGGCCTTGGCGTGTATTCTACTTAAGAAGGGATCTCAGAAGTGGGAATCCTTAAACTGTCTAAAAAATACTGCTTTCCTAGGGTTTTAAGTCATTCTGTCTACATTTAAAGATAATAACAAAGAGTATAATAATAATACTAGAGGCCACTTGACACCTTTTGAAAAGGAACAAGTAGTAGAAGAGTTGTTAACTATGAAATTCACTGACAAATAAAATTCATTGCAGAAGTGAACACTTCTAGCCTGGGGCAAGGATGCGGGGAAATAATGTGCACAGATCATGCAAAAGCTAAAAACAGAAACTCCGCGACACATTTATAGTGTCACTGCCTCGGAACACAAATGTGTGCAGTTCTCCAGGTATACAAAGTATATACTTGGAACAAAAGTGAGCTGAGAATTATTGTTCCAGCTGTCAAAACTTAATATAAATTTATATTAACAGACAGTATGGTTTAGGGACAAACGGAACCAGAGTCAAAATAAACCCAACATACACATATGAACTTGGTATAGAATAGAAGTGCCATTATAATTCGGTGAGCTTACTTGTTTTTTAAAAATTGTAGAACACTTGGCTATTGTGAAGGGGAAATTTTTAATTAGACCTGCGGGAGTTCATCAAGCTCCTCTTTCTCTCTCTGCTCCCTCCTGCACCGGCACACAGCGCCACCACCTTTCCCGCCGCCCGGGCCCTCCGAGGGGCCGCGCGCCTGAGTTCCGGACGCCGCAAGCGACGCGGCGTCAGCGCCGCGCGCCCAGGCCTGACCCGGGGAAGCGCTCCTGCGCCCTGGCCGCGCCGCGCCGCGCCGCTCTTCCGGCCGCCTGGACGCCCGGGGCGACTGAACCAGAGCCACAGTGTGGAAGCGGCGCCGGTCCCTGAGGCAAGTGTTAGAGGAGGGACGCCCGCCAATCAGAAGCGCGTGGTTTGGACTTATTTGACAGAGAGACATTTTGATTGGGTTAGACCCCAGAGACTGGAGGGTGTATTTGTTAAAACAGCTAACATTACCTTTCTAACACAGATTTCCTCCTCATGCCACACACAACACAGTGCTACGTCATCAAAGAAGGGAAGGTGAGAAACCTTGACAACCTCCAGAATGCATTGTCGGAAACTACATTTGTGACATCAAGATAGGAACGCAATACTTACTTACACCAGACCCAAAGGCAAAACAACAAATCATAAACATTTAAGCTACATAAGAATGTAGAAAAAAGCAACCTAGGTTATGAAATACATTAGAAGCCCCATGATCAAAACAATGGTAAGCACATAGGGAGAAGATATGCACACGACTCACCAAAGATGAGTGTAGAAAAAATTAAAATTCCTGCAAGTATTTTAAAACACAGAATGCAATGAAAAAATGAAGGATACAAAGAGACAATTGGCAAAAGGCTGAAATCTGAATAGCCAACACAAATCTGAAAGTGCGGTCAAACGACAAGTGACTAAGAAAGCTTGGCAACCACTTCAAGGCTAAGCAGTGCCCCACGCTGACGGGATAGGCGGCGTCGGGGCTCGCACGCGGTTGGCGTGCTGTGAATCGGCGCGGAATGGGGCAGTATCTGGTCAGCTGTCCATGGAAACCCGCTGCCTGCGGTCCAGCCAACTGCACGCCCAGGCACACAGCCCAGCGATGTTGGCATACACACTCACATATCCCAGAAAATTGACCGTAGATGCATTTATGGTTGCAGAAACTTGGAAATAACCTTACAGAGTCCATCAATAATAATACATAAATAAATTCTGGAATGATCATAAAATTGAATACTATCTAATAGTAAACAATTACCAACTATATGTAAAAGGTTTCACATGTCTAATATTGAGAGACAAAGAGCAAACTGAAAAGTGATAGGCACAGTAAGATAAATATTTATACATTTTCTAAACAGAGAAAATCATTGATTTTGCCTATGGAGACATGCATTTGTTATTGAAGTTCAAAACCTTCCACAGAGAGGATGCAAAATGGATTTGGTATAGAGTAAACAAGAAAAAGCAAGGCGGGAATGAGATGTGGGGCTGTGACTGGCTGTAGCTATAATACTTTACATCTTTCAGTAAAAGTACCTAATGGGAAGACACTCAAAATTTTTGTTAAAATCTAGATTAGATGTCTGTTGTCTTAATTCCTCTATGTTTAGAATGTGTTAAAGTTTTAAGATACTTAGGAATAAATAAATTAATAAATGACAGCCAAACTGTAAGAATACTTTACCCCTCATTCTTGGAATCAATGTCTTCTTATGAGGATACAAAAGCCTTCACACACAAATCAGCTTTCACATCCGACTTGCCCCATGAAAAATAAACGAAAGAGAAAGAAGAGGGAAGGGACAGAGGGGAAAGAGGAAGGAAATATTTAGTTCTAGAAAGATGTCCTTCTTATCCTGATGGAAAGATAGCAATCTCCTAAGAAAACATTTGTTTGGAAAGTAAATTTTCATCTATGAGTGTGCTGAAAACCTGGAACTACAGTTCGATGTTGTTGCTTTCGGGAGTGGTGTCTAACTTTTTGGTAGACTGAACAGTTCAGACCCTGGGGCCCTATCAATCATCTCGTTTAATCCTTATAGCATGCCTGCGAGGTAGTCAAATTGATTCAGAGGGCTCAGTGCCCCTGCTTGAACGGCTCCCCAGAACAGCCGGGGTCTGTTCAGACCCAGACCCCCGACTCCCGGCTCACCTGCTCTTCCCGACTGCGGAGGCGTGGGACGCAGGAGCGCAGCGGACTCAGGAAGAAACAAGCCGCAGAGGCCCCGCTGGTCTCCCTGCTGCCTGTGGCTGACCTAACTCTGACCGCCACTCCAGAGCAGCCAGCGGCTCGTGGTTTTCACATCCGATTTGCCCACAAAGAACTAAAAACACAGGCCCACAGGCCTGGATGGGGTCTCAGAGGCTGAGTCCGTGTCGCCAAACTGAGGCTTCATTACACTTTCTGCTCTCCCAGAAACGGTCTTAGCCACTCGGGCACCACCTGGTCAGTACCAACGGGGGTCACCTGCTGGACAGACCCCTGCCGTCCCCTGAGCAGAGTGGCCTTGCAGTGAGCAACCCAGTTCCTACCGGGGTAACTGCCACTCCTGCTCCCTGCTGTCTGCAAACGTCTTTCCTTGTGTGGCGCTCCTGGGGCCCCTCTCTATCCGCTAGATGGGACACTACACAACTGGAATCAATTTTTGTTTAAGTAAACCCTTAAAATTTAAAATATGCCTCAGTTTATCTTTCAACACAAGTCATCTGTTATGCATTCCATGAACCCTTTCTGTTCAACAGTTCCCGGTTTAGGAGAAGCAGCTGCACAATGAGTGGCTGGCGACCATTCGAGAGAGAGATGGAATGAAAGAGCCACCCCTGCATCGGCCGGAACTGCCCAACCTCCACCTGAGAAATCACAGGCGTCGCTGCGGGCAGGTGCTTCCGTTAGCTTGGCTGATGCTGTGGGAAACTGAGGGACGGGCGTGACTCAGACCATCAGATGGGCACATGGCTGTGTGCTGTAAACAGAGTCCAAAGTACTGCAAAGAGGTTTAGGGTCCTGGAACACACTGCGCAGCGTACAGCTGGAGGAGGCTGCCTGCCGGGCCATGGGTGGCCGGCCCTCTGAACGTGGCCCGTAGCTGGCAACCTGCCCACCCCTTCCACCGATGGCACGCCAACCAGCAACATGCTATAGCCTGTGCCTCCCAAAGCCCCATGACTCTGTTCGCAAAAGTGTAAAGTGGGTCCCTCTCAGTCCTCTTTCACTGTAGGAAACCTACGAGCGCACGGCCAGCGAGCAATGGCCTTCACACGCAAGAACTCTGGCCTCAGCCCCACCAGCATGTCCCAGTGGGACGTCTTTCATTTCATGAGTATGTTTTAAAAACAGGTATGCCCATGCACTACAATATACAGACAGTGTGTTACACAATTGTACACCTGAAATCTATATAATATTATTAACCAATGTCACCCCAATAAATTCAATAAAAATAAAAACTAGATATTAAGCAAATGAGTATGCCAAACAAAACGCACATTGATGCTCATTCACACTCTTCGCATCGACTGGAAGGCGGGCCGATTTTCTCCGCTTGCTGCGCTAGACTTTGAGAGGGCACCTCTCCCAATCCCCTTGCAATCATCTCTTTGGCTCGTTTGAAAGACAAAAACATCTGCACCTGAGACGTTTCCAAGAATTCCCACAAGCAACAGCGCTCCTTGACCAGAAGCTTGCTAACGCCCCAACAAACGCATGAGCAAAGGCCTTCCTGCGTGTCCACTGTCATCGCGTGCAACCACTTCTGTTTTTATGTTGCGCTTGTTCTGATGTTGGCCAGGATCCAGGCCTGTAGAACTAGCCTGGCAAAGAGCCCTCGGAGAAGACGCGCCTCTGTAGAAAGTACAGCTGTCACACAGAGTCACGCGGAGTGAGTTGCTGGCAAGGACTGTTTTTTTCTCTCCCCTCAAGTCAAAAAGCTAAATATGAGCTCCATCTAGCTCTTTGCACCTAAATAGGTGCAAGGAAGAAAATGCAAATTCAGAAGAAGAATCCGATGGGAGGAAGTGGAGTGAGAGGATATCAATTCAAAACTTCAGAAGGAGACCTCTCCTTTTTGCAAGTCCAAACTTATTCGAGGTTTGCCTGGAAATGCTGTAATTATTGTAACAGCCGTGAACCTCAGAAATGAACAGTCCCACCCAGAGAGCTCACCACTCGAAGCCCGGCAGCTCTCTTGCAGGTAAGATATCAGGTAGCCCACTGGTTTCCCACTGTCATGTGGTAGACGTGACCCCAAAGTCTCAGCTGAGGCCTTCCAGTCCTGGAAAGTCACAGGTATATGGAGCAGGTCCTAGCCCCAGGGCGGGGTCTTTCCAGTGACAACACAGCAAGAGAGCACATGACAGCTGGTTCTGTTTTGTGGGTCATGGCCAAGCTTGCAAGAGGAGGGCTTTGTAGGACGGACTAGAGCTAGACAGGTGGAGAGGGCAGGAAGGGAAGGGGTGGGAGCTGAGCTGATGGTAGGATCAACGCAGAGAAGAGGGAAAGGTGTGACCCAGGGGCAGGGGGCAGGGTTTGTCATGGGGGCCCCATGGCGAATGAGCATAAAACTGGATTGCTAAGCATGAAAATGTAAAGCCATTATTTATTGGACGAGACAGAACCAAAAAGAAGGGCAGTAATACTAAGGTGACACTAGATTCTAGAGCAGGAAGGAGGCATGATAAAGCAGGGCTGTGAAAATACTAACTCAGCAAAATCGCTGTAGCCTTAATCTTTTGCGCCCTCCCCAAATTCATGGATTGAAAGTAACCTCCAGTATGCTCGTGTCAGGGGGTGGCGCCATTGGAGGTGATTAGGTCAAGAGGGAGAAGCCCTCGTGAATGGGTTAGCGTTCTAGCAATGGGAGCCACAGAGCTTCCTGGCTGGCGGCCGCTGGAAGGCACAAGAAGGCGACGCAGTCACTGAGCCAGGAAGTGGGCCCTCACCAGACACCAACCCTACCAGCACCTTGACCTTGGACTTCCCAACCTCCAGAACTGTGAAAAGTAAACGTCTATTGATCGTAAGTCATTCAGTCTACACCATCTCTGTTAACAGAAACTCAAGCTAAGACAACAGCCATCTAGAAGATATTAAAAGCATTAAAAGCAGAAACAGAGCTTGATAACAAAAGCAAGTATAAAGAGAATAAACCAAAGAAAAAAATTAAAGAGCTTTGCCAACCAACCTGTATGAAAGTAAATGGGAGATATAAAACACTATCACCATTTAAGTTCGGGGAAAACTGTGGAAAGCAGTTTTATATTCATTATACCATTAATGGGAGGAATCGTTGTAGCCTTGGTTTTGGTTTTTGGACTTTGGTTTTTGATTGGCCAGACATGACAACAAGTCTATTTATAAAGCTCTTATCCTGCCTACAGGGTTAACCTCTCTGGCATCTGTAATACTGCATTAGAAATTCTCCAAGTTTACTGGAAAAACAAATTTATTTTTCTCCAACTTATCTACCAACAATAAGTCTATTGTGTTTATATCTTTGCTTCTGTTTTATTTTCAAGATGTTGCACCTGGGCGTTCAGAACTATTTAATCAACACAGGCTTGTGGGGGGGAAATCTGGTGTCATTTCATGATACATTTAAGAATAGTATCGTCTCCCTTAAAATTTCAATAAACAGCATACAAGGACACCTAGCTCTGACTTTACATCTGAATTGTAAACTTGCTGTAATGGGGATAGGATAAAAGAATGGGTCCTGTTCTTCACCTATAGCTCAGGTTATTTTTTTTCTTCATTTCACACCATTCTTCCAATTTGTGAACCATAATGGACTTTGTATGACAACTTAGTAGAATCTTCAATTCCAAAGTCAATGGAAATGATTGCATAAAATATATCTGGTGGTAAATGTTGCTCTAAAATAGTCTACGGTTCCATGTGCACCTGCGCTTGGGCTATAAGGCAGCTGAGAATGACAGCAACAGAAGAAACCCACCAGCTCATGTCCCCTGTAACGCATTTTCAAAAGTTCTAAACGTGAGGGATACTCCCACACGTGTCAGGATGGTGGATGTGACCACGCTGTGGTCGCATTAGTGGCATTTCAGAGAGAATATTAATAGGATCACTCTAAGAGACCTCAATTTTATGCTGCTTCCCAATCCCAGGGGGAGAAAAGCATTCCTAGGTGTTTTTATGTGACCTAAATGACATGTTGAGTTTTATGAAGTGTTAATGGTTGAACAGTATCAATTTTAAAAGATCGCAGATTCCCTTTCCTTGAACATTAATTCTTTCTGTATCTCCTCTTACTAGTGGCTTTTTGTTTGCATGTGTTTTTTATATCTACTAGAAAATGTATCTCAAATTTACGCCAAAATTAAATAGTCACAACCTCTATTTTCCCATCGTTTTCCCAATAATTTCATATACAGTAACTCATGATAGCATAGTGTCTTTCCAACAGCACATACTCAATAATTGTTTAGCAATTATTAATAGTAAGTTGCTTAGTACACATCGTAAGAATCTGAAGTTCACCCTGTGAAAATTTATTTAAATCAGTTCACATGAGATTATGTCGGCCACCTGCCAAAGTCACTTTACAAGTCGCTGTGTCTCCTCGAGGTCAAACCCAGAACGGTCAGGCCTTGCTAGCAAACGAAGGCCCAGCGGCGCACGCGGGCGCTCAGTGCCCGTGGGACTGCATTGCCCTTTCTTCTGAGCACAGACAGCACGACTCATTAGGCCCCACTGAGGATGGAGAGTAGAAAAAGGTCAACTGAGAGAAAAATAACCTGTCAGGTTGCTTTCAGGACCATTGAAGGGACGGACACCCCCACTGATGGGCCTGATTACCATGAGCTGTCCGATCCCTGTGACTGACCACGGCGTTCCCTGCATGGTGACCCAAGTCCTCTGCACGGCGTCTCACTCTCCTCCCGCAGTGTCTTCTGTGTTGACCACCGTCTAACGAGGAGATGCACTGGGGAGGCTCACTGATGCACTCTGACCACACGGCTGCTGTCATTTTATTGCCACGTCACAAGTCAGCATTCTGGCTTAGGCCCTGGTCTCCTCCCCTGAGGCTGGGGAAGTCAATCCGTCACCGAGTTCTGACAGGTGTATTCCTCCGGTGGAGGGACTTGCAAAATTGAGAATCGGATCGTAGGGTATGCTAACCACATGAGGACTCTTGTCAGCGGCCAGTCCCCACCTGAAAGGTCGGCTGGGCCCCGGTCACTATGCACATGTGTTCACAGATCTCTCACCTGTTCACTCAGAAAAGTGCACTGGGGACTGGCCACAGTGGGCACTGTGCTAGAAGGCGTGGCAGTGAGGGACTCACAGGACCCCTGCTCTCCTGGAGCTCACGGTCTATGTGGAAAGCAATGCTTTTAAAAACATACTGACTTTATATATATGACAGGGCTTCCAAGGTAGAGAATGGGGTGCTATCCGACCCTGGGCCGGTGGAGCCAGAAACTCCCTGCTGGGGAATGAACCTGGAAGCTGGAACCTAAAGGGTGAGTAAGGACTCCTGGGAGTGACAGGAGAGGCGTTTGCCAGGTGGAGTAAGGCCCATAAAGGCACTGGCACGGAAAAAAGCCAGGCACACCCAGAGAGAAGAGAGGTGTCTGGAGCTCAGAGACGGACGACAAGAGCGGCCCGGAGAAGGCCGGGGAGGTAGACAGGCGGTTCCGCTGGGCTGCCGCATCAGCTGTGTTCCCGCTTCCATGAAACACGGTGAGGGAACGTAATCTGTGTCAATCGTGGCAAGCCGCCATCCGATGGGGCCTGCCATCACCAGGTCCTCGCCCGCCTCCCTGCTATTGCACCACACGTCCGACGGGCCAGCGGGGCACCGAGACATGCAGGCAGCCTTTCTCGTGCACCTGCTCTCCGAGCTGGTGGCAGGCCCACCGCCCCCTCTGTCTCGGGCATCGCCTCCTCAGCCCTTCACGCTACCTCCCGGCTCTGAGGCCTCCTGCGTTTGCAACCCATAGTCACATCCTTGGGCCACACGAAGTCTTGATCTAATTCCACTGAGAGGAGTCCTGCTGAACAGGTCAGAAAAGAAGTGATCAGTCACTTTCCTTGGTCCCTAGAATCCTTCGAAAACACGAGGGAAATGCTCACGCCTCTTCCCCAGGAGACTGCACGCAAGTGTGCACACTCGCACAGGCACCTCTCTGTCAGCTTCGGGGGGCACACGGACCCCTCTGAGAGACCCGTTAGGGAACACCAGGAAGGGGCGAGCGGGGCGGCTTAAGGTGGAAAGGAAGCGTAGAACCAGGGCGGGTGGCAGCTGGGTGCACCCAGCGGGCATCTTCCCCGTGGGAGAGACAAGGGCAGGAGCTGTGTCCGGGATGGGACTCTACGGGCAGGTAGGCACCTGTGGCCTTCCTCCAGGTCACTTCCCCTTCTATCAACGGTCACCACTTCCCAGGACCCTACCTGAAAACTCAACAAGAAAAGAACCCTATGCAGTGTTGTTCGTCGCCACAAAGGCCATCAAAAAGGCCGACAGAGCCAGGGATGTTTGCTGGGCTCTCCAGTCTCACACTGCCCGATTTTAGCCATGCCGATGATGACCGGACAGCGTCCCAGGCAGACAGAAAGCGGCGAGTCTAAGGACCAAAGCACTGCTCCGTTTGCAGGCCAGCTCTGTCCTGCAAAGAAAAGTACATTTCTTTTCTCCTACTTCTTCTTAATATCTCTAGCTCTCACTTCTTTTAGAAATAAAATTTAAGGAATTTCTGAAGTTTTCTAACAAATTGTGTAAAATAATTTGTAGCTGTCTGGAGGTTGCTGAAAATGAGAAAATACATTGTTAGCTTTTCCCCAGGCATGCAACTGTCAGCACTGTACTCTCCATTGAAAATCTCTTTTTCTGTTTCCAATGATTTGCGAAAAGACACAGAAGCAACTCCATGTACATTACAAAATCCATCCCAAGTGAAAATGTCCTTCATCCCAGAACACTGGCAGTCACACACAGGCAGGTGCTCAGACCAGACAGGTGAGCAGGCCCGTCGACTGCACGCCATCCAGGTTACCTGGAACACTGAATGTCTTTACTGCATTGTCACATGTTAACTCTCGGTGCTGACAGCAGATGAAATGCTACGCAAAACACTGTCTTTTGTCATATGCAAAACAATGACGGCCATTGACGAAAGTACTTCCCGTGAGCAAAGGCAAAGGAGCCAAAGCCGAAAGCCCCCCAAAGTGTCCCTTACAAAGCCACCCGTTTCTTTTCTAGGATGATTGGGATTTTCTGTGGGCAACAAAAAATTGACTTGAAACATCTGTCACTGGAGAACTTCACTAGGGAAATCTTTTTCAGCAAAATGGTAAGTTTTCAGAAATGATTTCAAGGCAGCTTGGCATGATGCCTGGGCACCGGAGTGTCTCAGCAGCCGGCATGGGAGCGAAGGACAGGGGACGTCCGCAGAGATGTGGTGAAGAAAGGAAGGGGGTAGCTGCCTCGAGACAGGAGGCTTGCAGGGAACTCACATGCAGGGTGGAGAAGCCGGGAAAAGCATGGAGAGGCGGCGTTCCAAGGCGAATAGGTAGGAACAGAGGGGAGGTGTATCCAGACTGAGGGCCTGGAGCAGCCGAGGGGATGCAGGAGCGGGTCCACGTCCCGAGGCACCAGAGCACCAAGGTTTATCCAGGATTCTCCAGCCCCTGGTCCCTGCCAGACGAAGATGTTTAGGAATCATCGGTGTTCTCTGCTCAATGCTGGGCCTGAGACTCACACAGACAGCATCTTGGGGAAATGGCTGCGGGTATGCAGGAAAGACAGACTCAGCTACAGGAGTCTGCCGCAGATGGTGGGCAGAGAATGGGGCACTGGGGTTACCCTCACTATCCCCTGGTTTGAGGAGCTAGGGGTGCATAATCATCCTGAAGTCTTTAAGGAAAGAAGGGGAAAAGGTGTTAAGGAGAAACCATGAAGATGTCCAAACACCGGCACAGGAGTGCACGGGGGGACATGACAGACGAGAGCCATCCCTTCAAAGTCACTCCTCTGTTGCAGGGAACCCTGCTGCCATCCCGTTCACCTGTGCCAGGTGTGGCAGTCACAGACACAGTGACGGGGCCTAGTGAGTAAGAATGGTGCTGGCACAACTCAGCTTCTTCAGGGCTCATCCACGGGGCTGCCCAGTCCCCCCAGCTCATGGGACAGAGCCAGTCTGTGACAGCCAGTGTCCCCATCCAATGTCTGCTTCACCCCATGAACCCCTCCTGCTTGTCACACCACAACATCCAGAGCCCAGACCCGTGGCGTGCTGTGCCCCAAGGCCTCCCTGTTCTGCAGCAGGGACGCTGAGCCGGGGGCAGGGAAGGGCATCTGTTCACGCGAGGAGCACTCTTGGCCCTTCTACTTGTTTCCTCTCACAAACGTGTAGGCACTTGTTTTGATAAAAATCATAAAATGCTATTACAACAGTGTGTTGGAAACTGACCATGGCTGTGTTCAGCCCTAGCGTTTTGAATGACAGTTGGTTCAGAAGTCACTGAGCCATGAATGGATGAGGATCCAGGGTCCCCTTCATCTGTCTCCTCTCGCACCCAGTAGGACATCACATCTGTCCCCAAAGAGTCTGGGTGACCTCACACTAGGACCAGCGTTCATGGCATGGCAAGTATGTCACTGACCTTATATCTGTGTCTGTCTGTCTGGACAGCCTGACTTCTTCGAAGCCACAGGCATTAATCAGAGTAGAACTTGGACCCTCTAAGACATGTTTCTTTACTCCCCATAGTTAGAAAACACCTGAAACAAATCCATTTCAGGTAAAGAGTGGAGAGAGGGCTTTTTTCCCCCAAGGTTAAAAGATAATAAAATGATATAGTTTTGCCACTTCAAAATGCTCCAAAAACTAGTACAACATTTTTTGAGCACTACCAGAAAACTGAGCATGAAACTTTAAATTACCACTAAATCATAGCAAAGCATGACACTCTTGACACTGGGTACAGGCAGCACATAATCCCAAAATAGCAGAGCGACAGGAAAGGAAACATCGATGCCACGAGATGCCGCGCCGGGTCCTCAGCCCGACCTTCCCCTCCCCTGGGACAGGGTTCCGGGGCTCCAGGGAGCTGTGAGTTCGTCAGGGTGTAAGTCGGTGCTATTTTCAAGTGCCAGTGATAAAATAAGACCACATTGAAAATAGGAGTTCTTCACTCTGCTTTAAGGATGATTTTTAGATTGTTTTAAAAATGTATTTCCTTAGCAAGTTTCCTGAGACTGTTCATCACATGCCTTTAATCTCTACTGGTAGGGTTTTAGCATCATTGTAAAGTCAAACGCACTACAAACTCCACCACCTTATTGACCCTCCCCCCAACCTTCTTCGCTGTAAACATTTTGAAGCCAAAGAAAAACATTCTCCACGTAAACCATATTTTATGCTTTCGGTCCCCAGCTGGTGGCCTGTGTTTTGGTCTGATTGGGGCCAGAAAGGATCCAAGGAGGAAGTCAGATCCGTGTGCCAGAGAGAGGACTCAGAGGGGTGTGTCCGGGTGCCTGTTCTGCCGGAGGGGCCCGGAGAGCATCATGCTGAGTGCAATAAACCAGCCAGAGAGAGACAAGCACCACGTGGTGTCAGTCACATGTAGAATCTAAGGAACAAACTGAACTAACAGGCAAAACAGAGACAGGCTCATCGACTGGAGAGCAGATGACAGCAATTGCAGGGGGAGGTTAGGAGTCGATGGATCGAGCCGAAAGGAAAACACACTCATGGACATGGACGACAGTGTGGTGACTGCTGGGGGGACGGGGTTATAATGGGGTTAAATGGTAATGGAAAAAAATACAATAAAAAAATTTTTAAGAATCCTACACAATGAGGAACAACGTGGGGGCAAGTGTAGCTGCGCCTGCCCCACCGGTGAGCCCAGCCCATGGAAACCACCCGAAGAGGGAGCCTGGGGTGGGAGGGGCTGATCAACTCCATGGTGTCCATTTCCTCTCTCCTCTCTGTGTTGTTGCTGCTGTAACAAATTACAAAAATATAAAACACAAACCTAGTGGCTTGAAACAACACATATTTACTTAGTCACGTCAGGTTCTCAAAGTCAGGAGTCCAAAGTAGGCCCTCTGGGGCCGTCCTGTAGGCGCTGCGGGACCAGTTTCTTCTGGGGACTTGACGGGACAGGCTGTTCCTTGCTGCCTCCAGCTTCCTGGGGCGACCTGTCACCCGTGACCCGGACCACAGTGCTGCATCTCTGCTCCCGTCCTCACACCACCTTCTCTGGCTTTGCTCTCCTGCCCCCGCCGCAGGGCCCTCATGGTTGTACAACCTGGGCCTGGGCCACCCAGGTCATCACCTGTCTCGAAATCCTTAGCTTTGTCACCTTTGCAAAGTCCCTCCCATCACATCTAGGAACATATTTGCAGGCTCCAGGGATGAGGGCGGGGACACAGTGGAGGGTGAAGGCATTATTCCACCTCCTCTCCTCTGGTCCCCACGGGTGGTCACAGCACCTGAACCCAACCGAGGCCAACAGCATGAAGGTCAGCACGTGAGAGCACAGACTGGGACAGTCAGCCAGGCCCCTCCGTCACCCCGTGTCTCCAGCGCTAAAGCAAGGGGTGTCCACCTGCGTGGAAGGAAACGCGGGAGACTCAAGACAGGTGACCTCCTTTCCAGTCCTGCCTAACCCCCCACCCCAGCTCGTGAGGAGGCTCCATGTCCCAACATAAGCGTGAAAGAAAAAGAAGCTCCAAACTGTACAATGTGCTTTTTCATGTATTTCCATTTCAGAGGGAAAAGCAAGGAAATGATTTCTGCATATATTGGGGTGGCCAAAAAATCTGTTTCGTTTTTTGCATAAAATAAAAGGCACATTTTTCATTTTCACAGATGACTTCATTGATTTGGTTATTTTGAGTCTGCCGTCTCTCTCTCGCCTGGTAGAACACTGACTGTTCTCAATTAATGTCTCAATTTGATCAGTTCGACTTCAACTGCCCTACCCGACAGTGGAGCATCATCCAGTGAGAAATCTCCAGCACGAAATTTCACAAACCACTTTTGATACGTTCTGTCAGTCACAGCACCTTCTTCATACACTGCACAAATTCTTTTTGCATTGCAGCTGCATTTTTACCTTCCTTAATATAATAAAGCATAACATGCCAAAAATGTTGCATATTTTCTTCCATCTTCAATATCAAAATGGCTACACAAAAATTCATCAATTTGGATGTTTTGTTTTTAATGCACGCTGCTATGACAGCCATCACAACATAATCTAGCAAAATCATTTCAAATGAAGTTAAAGGCAACTAAAGCACTACGGGAGCCATCTCACGGAAAAACAGAACGCGTTTTTTGGCCAACCCAGTGCTTTGAAAGTTTGAAACCGCCCGCCCCGTCCATGGCTTCACTTTCTACGGTTTCAGTTACACATGATTAACTGTGGCATGAAAATATTAAATGGCAAATTCCAGAAATAAGCAATTTGAATGCATGCCCTTCTGAGTAGCGTCCTGAAATCTCACGCTGTCCTGCCCTGTCCTGCCCGGGCTGTGACTCACCCCTTTGTCCAGCGCCCCCACAGCATACACAGCCCTAGCACTGTAGGATGTGTTCACAGGGAGACCACACTCACAGAGCTTTGATTAGAGTATACTGTCATCACTGTTCTATTTTGTTATTACTTGTGGCTGATCTGTTACTGTGCCTAATTTACACATTAAACTTCATCAGAGGTGTGCGTGTACGGGAAGAAACACAATACAGGCCCATCCCAGAAAGACTGTGGGTTCAGCTCCATGCCAACGCAGTAAAGCCAGTGTCACAACGAAGCGAGTCGGGGTCTTTTTCCTAGTGGAGGGCCTTGCCTTCAGTTCACAAAAAGCACAAACATCTGTGAAGTGCAATAAAGTGAAGTGGCACAGTAAGGTGAGGTATGCCTGCAGGGGGTTCAGCACTACTCACAGCTTCCGGCACACACTGGGGGTCCAGGGACGTACCCCCTTTGGAAGGTACTGCTGTAGTTTTCACAGACATCTCATTTCATCTTAATAATCATTATATCCCCAAAGGTCACACATACACTCAGTGTGAATCTGTTAAATTTTTATTGACAACTCACAAGTCATCATGTCTAAGGTATTTTCAGATCAAGTGAGTATTGTTTACATCTGTTGAGGCTGAGGTTTTATTTTTAGTATTTGATTGTGCACTATCTCCAAGTTATAACAGAAGAATGGTTCAAAGTTCATTTATTGAAATAAAGCACAGACTTAATGATGAGAATGCAGAGCTGAATTCTAAAATTCAAAACTACATACAAATTTTTGTATGAGCGGAACCCAAAAATGGAATTTATAAAAAAATTGTGTATTCTTACATGTGTAAACTTCAGTCACCCTCAAAGTACTCTCCATTTGATGCAATATAAATATCAAGACATTTTTTCCACTGCTCAAAACAGTTCTTGAACTCGTCGATGTTGATGCCTTTTAGTGCTTCTGTTGTTTTTTGTTTCACCTCTTCCACATCAGCAAAACGTTTTTCTTTGAGGACCTTTTTCATTAGGGGAAACAAAAGAAAGAGTTGCTCAGGGTGAAATGGGTAAGTAGAGGGTGGGGCAGGGGGGAGTCGTGCCATTTTTGGTCAAAATCTGCTGAACACTCAGCACCGTGTGGGCAGGTGCGCTCCTAAATCACCCACCATGAAAGGGGCAAATAAGTTGAAAGGGTCCTCAAAAAAAATTCACTGAAGCCCAGCACAGACCTGGTGCACTGCTCCAGATGGGTTTCTAGAACACCGACTTCGCAGGGGAAGCCTGTCCTAAAAGGGGCCCGTCCTCCAGAAGGCGGGCCCCTTTATCAGTCTGCTGAGCTGCCTTGACAGAACACCGCGGACTGGGGACTTAAACAGCAGAAACTTATTTTCTCCCAGATCTGGAGGCTGGAAGTCCAAGGTCAAGGTGCCGGCAGGTTTCCTGGCGTGGTCTCCTTCCTTGGCCTGCAGGTGGCCGCCTTCCCAAGTCTGTGTCCCTGCATGGCCTTTGCTCTGGGTATGAACGTAGAGGAAACCTGTAGTGTCTCCTTCTCTTCTTGCAAAGACCCCAGTCCGGCAAGAGGAGGGCCCTGCCCTTCTGACCTCATTTAACGTTAATTACCTCTCCCAAGGCCCCACCTCCCAGTACTAGGCCATGGGAGGCGGTAGGACTTCGACATGCAGATTTGTGCACTGCGTCTGTAACAACGTGAGGGCACAGCATTTGAAAGCGTATGTGCTGGGGCCATTTCATCAGAAATGTGATTTCCCACCAACAGTTAAAAGGGAGAGTGGGAGGGTTTTTAAAAATCCAATAATGATTATCCGAAAATTGGACGTGAATGTGCCAAGGATCCATTTGCCCATTTTCCCCCGGGCTTGACTCTCGTGGACCTTCTCTGAGGGGCAGCAGGAAGCCATGACAGCGAAGCCCCCCTACTGTTTCAGAGTCAAGCTTTTCCAGGAAGAAGTACAAAACAATGTCCTCCATCCAAAATAAGTTTTCCATCTAAAAAAGGCAAAAGGAAGCCAAAATTTCAATGCTGTAATGGGATTAAAAAAAAACCTAGTGGCAGAGAATGTTTCTTAGGAACTGCAGGGTGTTTTCTGGGCACCTACTACCAGGCACCGGGACGGGGTCACACGACCAACACCGCCCCCCGCCCCTGGTGGCTCCCGTGCCCTGGTGGAAGGTGTGAACCACCAGTCAACAGGAGAGCTCACCGCACCCTGCAGTCGGCCCTAGGAAGGACATAACCAGGACAACAGGACAGACTAGCCAGGCGGCGGTGCCCTAAGAGGGCTGGTCAGTAACGGCCTGTCCGAGGGGGCGACAGCAGGCGGACACTGAGAACAAAAAGAGCAAGTCCTGCAGGGGTTCGGAGGGAGGCGAGTGCCGACGTCCAGACGCGAGCAGAGCCCAGCTGTTCCAGGACGAGGGAGGAGGTCTGGGGCTGGGGGCTCCAAGCGCAGGGAGCGTGGGAGGGTTGGTTCTTTTCTGTCTTCATTACAGCAAATACAATGGCATATCACAGAGCACCTTTTGCTGTAACAAGCCAAGACGATAACTGAACATGGAAATGGGCCCCAGTGTAGCCACAGCGTGAGCTAGGACTCATTCCCCGCAGTCCCTCACGTGAAACATTCAGTGAGCCGTGGATACATAGTATGAGCTTACTGATTGAATGTCTCACAGCTTCTCTGGTAAGAAAATATTCTGGTAATAGATCCAAAACTATGTCCCAGGGTCACCAAACAACTGCAGTCATTCCTGACATCCTGTAGTTAGTTGTATGTAAGAATGTTTCATTCTGTGGAAATAAAATGAAAGAAAGGAGACTGGATATTGATGGGATCTGACCACCTCCCAGACCCTCTGCCTAGAACCGATTATAAATCTGACAATGAAGCAGTCAGTAGTCTTGGTGCTGTTGCTTCAAATGTTAGTTCGTTTTTGTTATTTTAAAATGGCAACATTTTTTAATGAGTTTACGTTAGACCATCAATTCTCATAGTTAAAAAAAGAAACACTATTCTAAATACAAGATGATTTTCAATTGATTAGCAAATACCCTCTTATCTATTGTTCATACACACTAATTTGAGCCTCTTCAAGTTATGAGAAATGACACGTTTCATGTCAGGTCTTCGTCACTTGTCAAAGATCAAACAGTGCTAATAAGGGGAGTGGCGCTACTTTCCTAGAAGGAAACCAGCCTGACATGTAGCATCTAAGATATGTTTGGTCCAAAAATAAAAGGTCAGAGACAAAAAGGCAAAGCCCCTTCAAGGAGAGATTTGATGAGTGTTGAATACAGATAATATCTTCCAAATGAGACACTTTCATGCTTACACAAAATTTCAAAAGAGGCAGACAGTAGGCTACTGTGTGAACTCGGACAGGAGAGCCCTTTTCAAAATTTCTGATGGGCCAGAGGAGTGGGACACAGGAGAGGGGCACGTGTTTGCTCACAAACGAAGGGCGCCATCCAAGCGAAAGGTAGCAGGAAGGGCCAGGGTGTCCTGAGAACCCAGGGTATCTCAGAGAAGCCCATGGCCCAGACGCAGCCAGGACACAGGACATGTGGGACCAGCAGGGGTGCTGTGGGGGGCTGTGGGGGCCGCTTCCCCATGCACCTGACCAAGCAAGGAAGGGACAGGCAGCGCTGTGAGGCCTCACGCCTGCCCACGTTCCTTTCCAGAACAGAGCACTGTGCATGCCGCTCCATTTGCCCAAGTCGGTGGTTCTCACTGGCAGAGATCCGCACCCTCCCCACCTGCAACGTGGAGACAGGAGCAGCATCTCCACACACTTCTTTCTGTCACAAAGGGTGGATGCTGCTGGCACCTAGTGAGGAGACGCCAGGAACACTGTTCTAAACCCCCTACATACAGGACAGCCCCCATACCACGGAGTCCCCTGGACCAAACGTCCCTGGTGCTGGGCCTGGGAATCTCCAACCTAAAAAGGATGACGAGTTCTAATTCCCACCAAGGCAGCGCGGGGGTCAAGTCCCCACAGGGGTGCAGCGCACCGGGAGCGAAAGCTCCTTCTGACTCAGGCAAGGGCCTCAGCGCCGGCAGCAGCCCTGGGCCGCGAGTTCTGAGGCTGCTGCCCGGTGATCCAGCCCCGCCTCTCTGACCCCCTGCTTTGGCGCCTCCCTATCTTTCTTTCTTTTATAAAAAACATTTTATTTAATGATTTTAGAGACCAGGGGCGGGGGGGAGAGAAAACAACATCGATTTGTTCATCTACTTATTTGACCTTCATCGGGTGCTTCTCACACGCGCCCTGACCAGAGGTCAAACCCACGACCAGGACGACGCTCCTGGCCAGCCGAGCTGCCCAGCCAGGGCCCGCCTCCCCACCTTCCATCTCTCTCCCCTTTTCTCTCTCCCTCGCTCCCTCTCTCCCTGGCCTCACTGGTTCATTTTTCCAGAACGGTGGGAGTCCATTCTTTGCCCACAATGGTAGAGCCACATTTTACACAGTGACTTCAAGCACCTGCCCCCAATTCCCACTGTGGCAGGTAGAACAGACTTCAGACAGGCTGTCAGAGCTGGGCAGGTGATCCAACAGGCGCCCGCCATAACACCTTTCCTTTCCCCATTTACGGAAACGTCGCTGACCACCTGCCACGCACTGTGACTGCCCTGGGAGGCAAGGAACGGAGCGTGGCCCCTGCACGCCAGGACACAGCGTGTGCTCAGTGCACACGTGTCATACAGCCACTGTGATCTCTGGCACGGTCTGGGAGGACAGAGATAAAACAAGCGGGAGCTGTTATGTCATGCGTAGAATACAGAAGGAGACACAGCTTTTCAGGGTCCCCCTGAAATGCAGTGTACTGAGAAGAGTGCGGTATCACTTTTCATCTCATTACGCCGTGAATGTGGAACTGGGGCACACAAAAACCATGTGTCCTAGGACAGAAAGAGATACAACACAAGTCTTTATAGGCCTTGAAGCACCCTTGGGGTTCTGAGGAAAGTATACAGAGAAAAGTCTACGCAAGGCACGTCACGCCCTAAACAAACCAGCAAATAGTCCAAGGGCGCACAACTGGGACTTGCTCCCTTGCACCAGGCAGAAGGCAGCCAAGGGTTTGGGGCTGATGGTGCTTTATTAAAATCTCTGTCAGTCTGTCTATAACAGACCCTTACTTTGTGCACAACACACTTTAATGGGGCCTCAGGCAGGCGCTCCTCTGTGTCTGTTGCAACAGGTCTTTCAGCACAAACACCTAGAAGCAGCTTTGGGAGTTTACAAGTATAAAGACTGAGGAAAACTAACAGTTCATACTTGACTACAGGGTGCTTCCGATATTCCAATAGCATGGTCAATACTACAGCTAAAAGATTAAAGCCTCTGGCTGTAAAACTAAAAACGGAGGAAGAGTGAGGAGAGCGAAGGGAAACGGGAACGGGGCAGGCCTTCACGTGCATGAACTTGCTTTGTGGGAAAAGGCCAGGTGAGCGGAAGAAAGAGGAACTTTGGACTCTGTTAGACATGGGTCCCTATCTTGTCTTTTCCACATATAAGCAATGTGACCAAAGCTAATCTTCACTTCCATTTTCACTGTAAAGTGCACGCCCACCTGCACATTTCAGGGAGAATTAAACCAGGGGTGCAGAGCAGGGGACCTAGCACTGAGTGGTCACGTGGAGAGCAGCCCCCACGTCACCCTCATAGCACCATGCCAGCTTTGTCAGCACGCCAAAGCCATGTACCAGACAGTGCTTGGCACTGGTCTCGCTCACATAACACAGGTGTGCACTGCTTGGTCACAACCGTCCTAATGTGGAGCCTACAGAATGGCGGTCGCAGCACTCACTGGGCATCGAGAACCACGTTTCTGCATGAGGAGCCCTTGCAGTTCCAGTGGAGCCTAGAACATGCTCCCCTGAAGAGAGGCTGAGGCACGGCCGTGCTCCTGCACTGAGCCTCTGGTGGGAAGTATAGTCGCCTGGGCAAACCCAGCAACCCCAAAAAGGAGACCCCGGGCTGACACGCCAGCCAAAATCAGGTGGAACTGAGGGGTCCTCGTACACAAGCACCTGGCAGTGAGGAGTTCACGGCGCATGCTAGGAGGCAGCAGACCCAGGGAAATGTGTTTAAAAAACACGTGCTTAAATTCCCCACTTGGAGAAACTGCAAAGGCTGAAATGTTTCCACCAAGTGTGGTGCGGGCTGTGAACGCCCCAGGCCACCTCGCAGCAGAGAGCAGTGTGGGAAGCTGGAAAAAGGTCCACAGACGCTCACAGAGCAAGACTATGCCCCTCCCCTTGGACACACTGAGCAAGGCCGTGAACTTGGTGAGTTCCACGCTAGCTTGCACAGAGTGGGAGGGTGAGAATGGGTGTCACTGCAACTCTAACGTTCACTGTATACATAGCATTCTTTCCGTAACAAAGTTTTGGTCATTTTCCATGCATATAGTTCTTACCATCATGAATATTTAAATCAAAACAAACAAACGGAAAACACCCCAGGTACTAATACAGAGATGTGTCTGAGCAGGCACGGTGGTCCTGGATGTTTCGTGTCCTCCTAGAGAGAAGTCAGGTACAGACCTCCCTTGTGCCCACCAGGGGGACACTGCCTTACCAAGCCTCAGGCCCTGTCTGGAGACATTTCTAAATGTTGCTTCCTACTTGTCTTCTCAGCCACCACCCTGGGCAGACCTCACTCCCTCCCGGCCAGCAGACGCCGCCGTGGGTGGTTAAGAAGCCACAGGCACGCGGGAGCACAGCAGCGGTCGCCGGCTCAAAGCCTACACGCTTCTGTCCCTCCCACTCCTGTAGCTGCTTCCCCTAGGAAGTGCTTTCTGGTAACAGTTCTGGCTTAATTCAGTGACCCTCTGGGTCTACATGGCCTTCAAGTGCTCATACGGAGCGCAGTGCTGATTTCTCCATTTTCATGACCCAGGGACGCTGATGGACTCACTTCCCACCTCCTGCCCCTCCTGCCGGTAGAGGGACCCCCAGAGCCTGTCCAAGCCCAGGCCAGGGTGCCGTGGACTGCAGGCTCTGCACGCTTGGGCCGGGTAACACATGTGACAAAAGCTATTCCCATCTCACGTACAGGGGTAAGGCCTCCGGGCCCAAAACCTTGGAGGGAACAGCTTGCTCCCGAACTGCTTTCCAGGTCTGTGTCTGAGAAAGGAAACATTTAATCTTAGAACGGAAGACCTAGAGAACAGCTAGGAGAATTAAACTGTTAGAAGAACAAATTGGTACTCAAAAGAGATGTAACAGTGTTGCCCCCTAACTCCAGCGATGGAGGGAAACGTTAATAATGGGAAGGGTCCAGGTGCGAGCATGACATTTTGGTGTCAGGACGCTCAGTGAGAACCATCCTTTCTAAGAGACACAAGCCCTCATCCTGATGTCTTCAAATATTGCTCTGCCATGAGACACATGTAAGTTTTAAAGAACTGTGCTTTAAAGTAAAATTTCCATGAAAAAGTCCAGGTTTCATGCTGGTTCAAATCCAAGTCTTCGAGACTTTCAGCTGGTTAAGCATTCAGTCAGGTCTAACGGTCCCCGAATTGTCATCTTTTTAGTACATCCATTTTCCTTTAATTATATGGATTTTGGCAGGTTGCAGTGTCCATCTGAGCTGATCTTCAAATATGAACAGCAGCGGCCTTCCAGGCGAGGGAAACATGAGTGCCTCATGCTCCAGTAAGACGCCTTGATCCGGCGCTTTCTCCAGGAGAAAAACGGGCGCCCAGGAAGGAAAACCTGCCTGATGAGAAACAGATGCCGCCTCCGCGCCTGCCGTCAGCATTCATGACTCACCCTGCCCGAAAACGAGGTGAAAATCAGGGGTGAATCTGTATTTACAATCTCGAGTTTATGCCTCAGAGGCTGATCCATCGATGCGTCAAAATCCAAGTGATGTTTTAAAACTGAGCTTTTGCGAACTTGCACCAGCCAGAGGGAAAAGCCCACACACGTGGCCGAGAATCCCTGCTGTCTGTCTGCAGCCAGGGTCCATTTCTGGACACGCTTCACTGCCACCGCAAACAGACTGTCTGTGCCCAACCCCAACCCGCACCACTCACTCCTTCTCCCTCCGCAGCCGGGACCTCGGTCTGGGCAGCAGACCCGTCATTCATTCCAAGGGCCACCCTAGCGTCACTCGCTGCTGCGGGTCCGCACTCAGCTGCTCTAACCCCTCCACGGGATGCCATGCAGTGAGGAAGGTGAGGAGGGTCCCTGCCCTCCGGGAGCTCACAGTCTCCTGAACGGGGATCTTTAAAGTGACCCGCCTGAGTTCCGCGTGTGTCCTCCCTGGCCCATGCTGCTTCCGTCTGAACCAACCTACAACTATTTGGGTTTCACTTTTATTGTCATCATTTCAAAATGCATCTATTATTAGAAGACTCTTGAGTCAATGTGTAATAAAAACTCAATTCAATTTAAGAGCAAAAGACTGCCTGCCCACCTCTAAGGTGGGGTAAAATGACAGACAGGACCAAACCGTGGCGGGACAGACAAGGTCCCTAAAAGGTGAAAATTAAAAACAGGAAGCTGAGCTTTTAGAGACCTACCAAACCCGCTCGGTGCTTTGGGAGAGAATCTTCACGGAATACCTTGTTCCTTTGGGTCGGGGGCACCAGCCAGGACCCAGGGCTCAGCCCGACCTTCCTTGCCACTGTTGGGGAAAGGTGAGTCCTGAAGTTGCTATGGTAACCTTCCTTCTCAGCTCGGCCTCTCATTTTCTTCAATTCATCTTCCATGAGTGGCTTATCCTCTTTATCAAGTTACTAGCTCTACTTCAATTATTTTTAAAGTTGAGTTAAAATCCCAGCTGTATTGTTAGGGGTTCTATACACATTAGTAAAATAAAATCACTTCCTGTCATAAGCCACGGGCTCGTTGCGATGAGCTTTATTAAACAGCCACCATCCGAAGCTCATTTAATGATGAGTTAACGTCCCCACGCAGACTCTGTGTGTGTGTGTCTGTGTGCGTGTGACAATGTTGGGGAAGAATTATTCCAGCTGAAAGGCTCACGTATCTGAGCAGACTTGACCTCCACAGCCCCATTAAGTGAGCCTGGTCCTCTCTTTCGGTGGGCCCTCCCTTTCTGCCTGTATCTCCCCATGGACTTCCCCGAGGAAAGAATGTGAAGAAAGAGGGCAGCCAATCAGAAACAGAAATCCCCCTCGGCCAGCAGGCCCCTATGTGATCTTGGGTAAATGAGTTCACCCCAGTGGGCCTCGGTCCCCCATCCTAGAAAGTGGGGAGAGCACTGCCTCCCCGCCCCGCCCGATGCCTCAGCGACGCCTCACTGACAAACATCGCACCTCAGCTGTTCCTGTGACTCGGGGGTTCCCACACCCGCGCACACTCACTGCAGCAAGCTGCTGGCCTGGTGCCGCCCTGGGCGGCCTCGGCAGCGGTGGCTGGGCTCGAAGCCACTGGCTCCCTGGGCTCATGCGTCTTTGTTATGCAGAAGTCCCAGTATGTAGAAATTTTTCCCAACACTTGCTAATTGGCCTTAAATGCTTATAAACAAAAAACTACTAGTGAAAGAAAAAATTCCCTTCACTTCATTCCTTTCAAAATCCTGTTTAGCCTAAGACAGGATTTATTTCTTTTTGTTCCACATTTTTTTAAACTTATTTTTTACTGTGTTAAATGGAAAAGTATTTTAAAAAAACATCATTCAACACTTAAGCTACTACTTGGGTGTTTTCAGTTCCATAAACAGTATGTATGCATGCGCATGCAAGTTCATGTTCATAAGTGTGTACATATGTGTATGTGTGCATGTGTATGTGTTGTGTGTGTATGCACATGTGGGTGGGTGTCATGTGCACATGGTGTGTGTGCAAACACGTGCACATGCATGTTTGTGTGTGTATGTGTGATGTGTGTTCATGAGTGGAAGAGTTTGATGAGCTTTGGGGTAGCTTTAAGGCCTGTTTACAAAAAGGGAAGATTTGGGATTTATTAAGAAGTTCATCCACATGTGCTTAATTTGAAATTTTGCATTCCAGGTCAACCATACATAATATTTTTCCAGGGTTTTATACCGATTGGGGGGAGAGCTGCCCTCTGCCTTTTACAATCTTTGGGGTCAGAAAAAAGTGACAACCCCTGCAAGCCTTTGTTTGCACATCTCTGCCAGTGAAGACAGCATCGCCAGCCTGCAGGGCTGGTGGTGCCCTCAAGGGCAGCATCCCTGAGGCAGAGTCGGCACCCGGGGGCAACCCCAGGAGGGCTCCTCTCCTGAGCAGCCCTAAGGGGGACAGGAACCCAGAGCCGCACCAGCCCTGCCCCAGTCCCAGCTGAGCTCAGCTGCGCCCCCGGAGGAAAGAGCCCAATCTCCACACACCAGCCAGTGTGTCAGAGGCCATTCTAGAACTTACCTCACCACCCCCTTACTCTGCACCAATCTGTCTACTTTCAGTACAGTGACACATCTCAGTCTAAACACTTCCAAAGGAAAATAAAATGGTAATTATCCTTCTCTCTCTCTCTCTCTCTCTCTCTCTCTCCCCCCCTACCCCATCCAACACAGAGCTTCAAACTCAAAACTGTAGGCAGAGAAGCCCTCGCTCACTCTTACTAAAGACAAGAGGATTTGGGTCAAAGTTCTGACATCTGGAGAATATTAACTGAAAGGCAATTACCCAGATCAGTGGCTGTGGAGAAAGGCATAAGGAATTAATTGGATTCTCTTCGGGCGGAATGGAGATGGGGCTGCCGGAGGGTGCGGGAGCGCGGGCCCTGGGGACCTGCTCTCCAACCCCAGCCCACGCTCACCAGAGGCCAGATCTGACCAGGCTGCCAGATCTCTCCCCCTCGTTTTCCCCAAAGTGGGTGACAACAGTGAGAAGGGCAGGAAGAGAACACACACATACTCTGGAGCCCACCTGGAGAGGAGCGGGTTCTTGAAGAGCTGAGCTGCTGGCATCACCATGATGGTTATGGCACAAGCACTGAAGAACAGAGAGTGGGAGATGGGCAACCCACATGCCCCTGGGACACGCCCTAAAGGTGAGGGATGCAGTGACACAGCTCCACCTGTGGGGGACCCGACACATTTCGGGCCACAACTGCACACTCATTGTCTAAACTAACATCACTGCCAACCATGCACGTGGGCAGTTTCAACCCATTTTCGCCCACTGAATGGGTTATGTACCCAAGACCACGTGGTTGGTAAACAGTGGGGTTGGTGATCGAACCCAAGTCTTCAGTGGATCTCAGTGGGTAGGATTAATGACTGAACTGCAGCGGGGGTGGGGGGTTCATGCTGGAGCCATGCATGGCCTCACCCCCAACCCGACCCTGCCCCGGGCCCTGCAGAGACGGCGGCAGAGCAGAAGGCCATGTTTCGAGGAGCCCCTCACTGCTCACGGTCCCCAGTGGCAAAGCATGTGCCCGTGGACATGACCACATCATGTCAAAGGTGCCTTCCATCGCGCCCACGCCCACGCCCAGGGTTGCTTTCCTCCTCTTTGCTTCCTTTGGTTTTGTTAGGACTTCACTGTCTCTCATTCCCTGGTCCCTCCCCTGTGACAGGAGAACAATGCTGCCTTCCCGCCTCCATACACTGCGATTGTGGTGTCGACTGAACGAACTCCCTGGGGAGGTGTCTGTGGGTTTTCTTGTGTTTTCCCGATGAAGCTCTTACAAGCCCCGGCCCCAGTTTGGTGGGCTCTCAGTGGGAAAGCCTTTCTCGGGGTTTCTCCAGGGCTTCGGGGCCCACAGGAGCCAGACGCCAGCCACCGCCGGCCGGCCGACCGGCTCCACGTGGGGCGACCATTAAACGCAGGCCCTACCTGTGGTCCAGCCCACAAACAAGACCAAAGGCACACTACAGCCATGTCTGCCACACTGCGGGCAAACCCAGCATCACAACTGGATTCTGGGGGCAAAACAAACAAACAAAACGAAACAAAACACGCCCCTGGTCAGGGCCTGCTCAGGCCTCCCCGCCTGTCATCCCCAGAGGAGGAGCGCAAACCTGCTCAGAGCTGAACGTGCGCCCGAGGGCGTGGAGGCCTCCGGCAGCTTGCTCGCCGAGGCCACGTCACCTGGAGAAGTCCGTCCCGGGCTGTGCCTCACTGCCCGCTGGGAGCAGGCCCCGAAGGCAAGGACGCAGAGCTGCCCGGGGTCGCTGCTGCCTCACGCTTGTCCCCGTGGCACCATCAACAGCCTCCGGCGTCTGCTCGGCTTTCCACAGTTAAGCCCCTCCCCGGTGAATGCTGAATGCTGAAGGGGCAGCGCGGGAATGCTCTGGCCATCTGAGTTCATTCCGCGTCTCGTTGGTCTGGGGTCCATCTTCAGTGGGACAGTCCTCCAGGGCTCTCGTGGCCCTTCTTAGCAGACCCCCATTCCGCTGCTCTTCTGGTTACATTGCTCACTTCCCCCTGCTGTCACTGTGAGTAGTCCACGGGGTGGTCATGACAAAACGCTGCAGCCGGCGAGGCACAAACAACAGGAGCTTCCTGCTCACGGCTCTGGGTGCTGGAAATCCAAGGCCGCGGTGCGCACGGGTCGGCTGTTCCTGAGGTCTGTCTCCCGGGTGTGCAGCCGGCCTGCCGGCCGTCTCTGCATCCTCTCGAGGTCTTCCCTGCAGGTGTGCACACTCCACACGTCTCTCTGTGGGTCCAGTCTCCTCTTCCTACAAGATGAGCAGTCCTGTTGGATCGGGGACCACTTGTGTGACCTTCTTTAACTGGAATCACCTCCCAGAAGGCCCCATCTCTAAACCCTTCACCCTGGGGCATAGGGCTTTGGCATATGCACTTGGGCAGACACAGCTCAGTCTGCACGGCTATGCAGCCTGTTTCATTTTCACGTCATTAGGGTGAAGTGTTGCTTCTCCTTCGCCCTCCTGCTCTCACTCCGGGAGAAGGCAGGAGCACTGACAGGTGCATCCTGAAATGTGCAGGTGTCCTTGTGGGTGCAGGGGAACGACCCTGGGGACCCAGGCCTGCTGACAGGAGCGGACACATGCTGGACTATTTCCGTTACCGTGAATGTTTTTCATGCTGCCATGAAAACCATGACGATGAGAGGAACATGCTCAGCTTGGAGGTTTCAGGCAACAACTCAATGCTTAATGAGGAAAAGGAAACGAGCATTAGAAGTCGGGAGCACATGCAACTGAGTACTTACAACTAGAGGCAAGGAACCCCGATGGTTATATGAACTTAAATGAAATGCTATTTGTCCTCAGAAGAGTTTGCTATCTACGTGTCAATGGACGTAATGAATATATATCATCTACTGTAAATATGTGAACAAACAGAAGTGGTGCTCACATCTCCACATTTTTTTTTAGCATTTCTGCATATTAGTTGATAACTGCTGATGTTTTTCCTAAGGCTTCTGGAATCCTATGCTGAAACCATTTCCAGGGTATTCCGAAGAGCTGACAGAGAGAGGGAGGGGGAGGGGAAGCCAGCTGCAGTAAAATGACAAGGACGCCCGGGGTGGCGGGGGGGGGGGGGGGGGCGCGGGGGGGGGCGGGCTCAGGCAGGGCCTCGCCCCACCCCTCTCCATCTGACTTGAGACTCTAGAAGGGTTCTTCCCCAAGGACTCAGGCCCCGGGTCCCTTCAGAGGATGCGGGTGCTAAAGCCCTCCAGGCCGTAGCTAGTCCTCAGTGGCCGCCTCCCCCGCTCCTCCGCCACGCGGGCCTCTGGCTGCAGTTCTCACGCTTAGTCTCACCACTTCGCCCTGCGAGCTATCACTTCTGCCTGGGAAGGCCAACGGCTTAGGGTGTCAGAGGGGACGGCGCTTGGTGAGATCCTGAAAAGGTAAGAGACCTGCCTCAGGTCCTGCAGCCAGATGGCAGCTGAGCCAGGACAGGAATCCGGGTGTCTGGGGTCACCCGTGACTTGGACCACGTACAGCCCTCTGCATGGAGCCCACACACGCCGTCCATGAGAGTACCTGCCTTCCGGTCCCCAAACACGTTACTCCGTAACAAGGGTGGGGAGTGGGAGGTCTGTCACTCTCTCAGAGGCCAGAGGCCTTCTCCTGGTCTCAGGCAGCACCCCCGCGGACCTCCACAGTGCCCTGCATCTGTCAGAGGTGGGCCTCTGCCCTTGTCGGCTTCCAGAAGTCTACAGCACTGATTGATGGCCAGAGGGAAGTTATTCAGGAGTGAGAGTTCCTGTCTGGACATGAGTGCAGCAGTGAGTCATTTCCACGAGCGTCACCCAAAGACAAGCGGCGGGTGGTGAGCTGTAGTTGGCTCCCATCACACAGACTCCCCAGAAGCGTGAGGGTGGGGCGAGCAGAAAACGTGTGTTTCCAGGGAGCTTCCCACTGGCTACCGGAAACGCAGCCTCTCCGAGGTCCAGTCCTGAGTTCACTTTGTCCCCTGCCCAGGACCAGTCTGCGGGTAGACGCCACACGCGCGAGTCAGCGGGAGAGTAGGTGCCCGCTCCACTTCTCTTGCAGGGGAGCAAGGGTGACGCGGGTGGCCCGCCACTTAGACCACCCACCTGTATGAGCAAACAGCATCATCAAGTCATCGGGAACTGGAGGTGAGTGTCACTCACCTCCTATCACTCCATTCTCACTCGGCCCACCTACTCCCCTTCCTCGTCCGCCTGCCTGTAGTATCGCCAAGCACCGCACCAGAATTTCCGCTCTCTCCTATTTGCACTCAAAGTAATTGATTTCAAATCTAAAACTGAAAAAAGGCAACATGTAAAAGCATGTACAACTGGCAGTTAAACTCGGCTTTGTCAAAAATGTGTCACCACATTTATTCATCTTCGCGTATAAAACGGGGGTGACGGATCCACCTCACAGGGCTGTCGCGAGGCTGACACAGCTAACACATGTACGTCAGTACTGGACACAGTGCCAGCTCGTGGGAAGACCCATGAATTCTAGCCGCAGTGCTTATGAATGGCCACCAAAGCCCCCAGACTTCCTCCCATGCTCGTCTCTCATCACCTGAGGGTTTTCGGCACCTGCGCTGCCACTGACTGAGGACCCGGAAAGGTGTGCCCAGCATCGCGCGGTCAACGGTACTGGATGATGGAGAAGGGAGCCTTTGATTGTAAGGTAGACCCCAGCCACGAGTGGTTTGATGAAGTATTTATCAAGTATTGATTGAGCTGAGAGACGGGGCACTGAGCACCCATAGCCAAGTCTCAACCACCGCCCCAGACACCAAAGTCCTTGTAGCCCAGTGGCTGAGATATGAAACAAAGCTAAGAATGCCAGGTGCCTCAAAGGCAAGAACTACACACACACGTACCCAAGGTCCCATGCGCACAGGTGGAGAGGGAACAAAGGGACGTAAGTGAAAGTGCATGATTAGGTCATTAGATTACGGTATGTGGTTCTTTAGCACATAAAGGTTCTGACTTATTATAAGAAATGCATGTCTGGTTCCAGTGGACACTGGCAGTCATGGCTGGAGGGCATTCCATGTTCCCCACTGAGGCTTCGATTCTGGAGTGAGTGGCAGGAGGGCAGAGGGACAGCAGAGGTCTCCCCAGCGTGACGTCAGGAGACCAGCAGTCACGCCCGGTGTCCACAGTGGAGAGGCGAGGCTCCCACCAAAACACCCCAGTTGAGGCAGCTGTTGCCCCAGGCCTGGCTCCGTGTCAGCCCCTCAGCAGAGCCCCGGCATCCACGCCTCCCGGAGCAGCTCAGCAATTGCCTTGTCTGCTTCCAGAAACCAGGGCCCAGGTCCGTAGTTTGCAATGGTGAAGCCTTTTTCTCAGGCCCTTATTAAGCGAGAAGTCTGGCAATCCCCAGGGTTGCAGAAGACGGCGGGCACTTTTGTTCCCTCTCTGTGATCACAGGAGACCCCGATCTGAGTTGTGGCATACACAACTGAGTCCTTTTGCAAAAACGTGCCTCCTTTGCCAAATGCCCGCAGCCTAGACTCGCTGGTTTCCAGGAGCACGCGCCAGGCTGCGCCTTAGTCGTTCGGCCCGAGCGCTTTTGATTTTTGAAATGCGCAGGCTGCCTGGGCTGAAGGACCCGCTGGCACGAGAACACTCAGCTAAGGCTTGTTATGGGTGCTAGCACCACAGGCGGGAATGACGTAATTGTCTTCCCCGTCCCGGCAGCACAGAGGTGAGTGTAAATGCATGTTCCGGAAGGATCGCTCCAACTTCCTTCCTACCGCACGAGACCTGAGCCAACCTGCTTCTGACAGAGGATCTTCCTTACTTCCTAGTTAAAGAACCCTCCCCTTGCTGAGCCTGAGGCAGAGCAAGGCCTGGGGCCGTTCTAAAGCAGCCCTTCCCCAGCAATTCATGGGGCCCAGTGAAGCGGGCACTTTTTTATTTTTTCTTCAGCTGTTTTTACAGTGACAGTTTCAGATAAAAGAAACTAATTGGTGCAATTCCATATGAGTCCTGTGATGGATTTTCTGTTACTCATAAAATTTGCTGTCTAGCAGTTCTGCTTTCATCAAAGGTCAGCCAGGAAATAGCAGGTGGAGCTCCAGCTCGGGCTCAGTACAGCTACTCCCCGCGCGCGACCCGTGGTTTGTGCAGTGACACCTGGTGGCCAGGATACGCTCCTGCACCGGAGAGGCAAGTGACGCGCGTGTCTGGGTGTGTCTGGGTGTGAGTGTGTGCCTATGTGTCTGGGTATGGGTGACTGAGTGTGTGTATGCCAGTGTGTCTGTGTGTGTGAGTGGAAAAGACAACAGCCAGTGACCGTGAACCTCAGCAGACTCACAGCAGGTTAAAGTCCCACCAACAGTCCCCAGCCATTTAACCAGCTTGGTTCTCAATGTCTATCACCTTTTATTCCCCAGGGTCCCCAGACTGGCACCTTGACTATTGATCAGTAAGTGTAATCGGCTCACTGACTAGTGTCCCCTCCCCCATTTTATGCTTACAAAGGACCCATTCTAAGAGAATTCCTGAAGTCATTCTTATTTAGGATAGTTTCATCAAAGTAGTCTCCACAAATGTATACTACAGGGCGGGACAAAAGCAATTTCACAGCTGTTCATAGGGGAAATAACACAGTAATGAATAAGTACTAATACAGGAATAAACTATATTTCACGTACTCACAACTGTAAACTGGCTTTTGCCCCACCCTGTAGCAGTTCATACATTTTTAAAATTCAGACCGACCTTATTTTTTAGAGTTCTTTCAGGGTCACAGTAAAACTGAGGGGAGAGCACCGAGGTTTCCCACAGACCCCTTCCCCCCAACTGCACAGCCTCCCCGACCATCCACACCCCGACCAGATGGGACATTTGTTACAACCGATGAACATGCACTGACACATCACTGTCACCCAGAGCCCACAGGTGACATGAGGGCCACTCTGGGTGCTGTGGGTTTGGACAAATGTAAGATGACACATGTCCACCATCACGGTACCACACAGAGTAGTGTCCCCGCCCTAAACATCCTCTGTGCTCCATCTGACCTCCTGCCTCCCAGCTCATAATAAAAAACAAAACAAAACAAAAAACCTCTTTTCTCCACGAGTACAATGACAAAGTGATCCTCTGTGTACTGGCTCAGGACATCAAAGGGAGAAAACAAACTTCCCCCTTCATTTCAGGGATGACGCACGCTCTGTCTTCACTCAGCCGCCTCGGCACACCCCATCGCGGTCCCTCGTTAGGGAGCAGCCAGTCAAAGTCCATTTACTGAGCACACACTGGGCTTAGCCCTGGGCTTCAGTACAAAACAGAGTAAGAGGAACTGACGTTGCCACGGTGCCAGCCACCTGAAGCATTTTATTTCTCATTCGTCCGTGAGAGATGCATTAGCTGTGTTTGGCAGGTAGGAAAATGAGGATTGATCAGGCTGGGGGATTCAGTCAACACACATGAACCCACACTGAGCACCACGGAACTGGTGCTAAATCATGAGACATGTGAAGCATGGGGAGCAGAGACACTACTGAGCACTGCATTGGCCAAGGTTGGGGAACAGGTGCTGAGCCTAGGTGTTTGGCAAACATTAGGGACGACAAAGAACAGGGACAGTGCCTTTTGAGGGGTGAAGGGACCCTGTGAAGGGTGAATGGTGTGAGGTCAGTCAGCGTGGGCGTTGCCCAAGAGGACCTGTTTAAAGTGTAAGTTGTACGGTGGGGAACTATGAGAAAGAAGTTCAAGTAGAAGGAGAGGTCAGAGTTCAGAGAGCCTTAAATAACAGTGGGGACACTGAGGGCAGGTGGGGTAGGAAGGGAGGGCCGTGAAGCGAGGCAAAGCTTTGTCAGAGCTTCTCAGGCAAGACACGCAGGGCCACTGCCAGGAGGGAGCCTCACCAACATTACAGGTCAAGCTATAAGGACACCTTTCAACGTGTCTGCTAGAAGCCATGTCCATCGGCAGTCACACGTCACACGAATCCTCTCACGCCGTCTCCACGGCAGTGGCGGAGGTAGACAGAAAGCTCCAGCCTGTCTTTATTCCCACAGTGGAAGCCCCGTGCACCCACCCTTCCACAAGGACGCACGGCTCACTTGCTTCTCGCCAGGAACTGGTCTAAGATCCTGGTCAGCGGAAGTGGACAGGGTCCCTGCCCTTAGGGAGCTCCCTGTCCCAGGAGGGGGACCCTCCAACACACCCTGAAATGGCTCCTTCTGGGCTATGACAGGGGCTGCCTGTGGGTGACCAGGGGCGCCAGGGACTAACCCGGGTAAGGGGTCCGACAGCCTTGCAGAAAAGGTTCTCTGGACACCTGGAGGACAAGAAGGAGCTGGCCGTGCACAGAGCAGGAGGGAAGCTGGGGACGTGGGCATCAGCAAGACCCGAACCTCAGTCACTGAAAACACACAACAGGAGCTTCTCACCTCCACCGTTCAAAACCCGGCTCTGGGTCCCAATCCTCCAAGACCCCACCTGCTCGCTCCTGGAGACAGGGAGCACGCCCTCCCGGAAGGCTGCAAACCACAGCACTTTCTGCTGCACAACTGTGTGCCCCCCTACCCATCCCTGTGAGGCCGTCTCCCCTAAACCAGCGTCCAATACTCTAAACGTGGGATGAGTTGAGTTAAAATTTAAAATGCCAATGTGAGATGGTCACCACTGTGCTCAGCTTCCCAGCTTCGTCACAGCAGCCTAAGTGCTGCCCTCACCACTGAGGTACAAACCTCTGTGGAAAAATAACCTTCAAGTCTCTCTCATTTTCCATTCCTGCTGAGGGTTCTCAGGCAGGCAGACACCCTGCAGTCCTTAGAAAGGTATTTGGAGACCCCGCAGAGGCACACGGGGGGAGGTAGTCTAACCATTTCCCGAAAAGGCGCAGGGGCCTGCAGCAAAGTCTGTGTATCTGGGCTTTTTTGTTTGCGCACTAATTTGTTTAGAGATCACCAGAAAAAATATTTCCCAAGTGTGCAACACCCCCTTCGGGCAGACGTAAGGTGGGATGGGAGTTCCAGGGTGGGGCTGGCCCTGCTCCCTCTTTGGGCGTTCCAGAAGGAAATGCTCAGGTGCTCTTCAAAGTCAGGCAGGTGATTTAGCTGTGAATGAACAGGTCTCTTCAAACGCAAGCCGAGGTGGCCGAACCCATGAGGGCCGCCACGAGAAGGAGCAGCGAAGCCACCGCAGCCCAGGGAGGCGCCTCGCTCTGGGGTCTGCTACGGCGGCAGAGCGCACAAGCGCAGGTCTTGATTTAAGCTGAGTGTGGACAGGTGTCCACAATAAAGTTACCGAATGCAACCGCCACGGGGATTCCGTCTAAGACTTGCTTTCGTGGAGTCTCCTTTGCTGCTGGCTGCTCCCGCTTGGCTGGTATGACCGAGAGGCACGTTACTGGACGGAAAAATATTGACTACATAGCATACTGCCCTGGAGAGCCCTTAGGCTTGGTGGCAGCTGAAGGCCACTTCCCTGGCCCACAGCCGATTCTGATGGTCCACGGGCACTCAGTAAAAGTGTGTGGGACGAATGATGGAATCAGCCCGTGATAGAACGAACAAATGACCAGCACATTCACGGAGGCCAGGGGCCTCCCAGCTCCAGCGGAGAGGCCTGCGAACACAGACACTGTTTCTGGACTGCAGGCCTTGAAAACTCTGCAGGTAAAGAACCAACCCACAAAGACCCCAGAAATAGCACAGCCTGGCAGAGCCTAGCACGCCAATCCCCAGTTTTCCTAAGACACGCATCTGCCCCGCAGTTTACCTGCAGAGAATCTTGCTTCCAACTTCTTACACATCTAATTAAGCAGTATAGCAAAGAAAGACTTTGTTGAAACCTCCCACAATCTTGGGTTTGCACTTTCTGTTCCACATATTTTTCAGTCCAAACACTGAATTGCTTAATTTTCTGCTCAAACCCTAGAGATGCGTGCGCTTGTGACTGGCGTGGCGTTGGGGGCGGGCGTGCAGGAAGGGAACCAGGCACAGGCCTTCGCCTGAAGACTGCTGCTGTTTCCTGGATCTGAGAAGCCAGGTGAGGTTTAAGGTGATGACTAAATTAGGCTGCTCATACCTTCTTCTAAGTCATACTTTCAGGACGAAGCTTCATTATTTGGTGATTCCGTGGCCTCCCCTAACACTGGTACTGCGCCCAGGGCGGTGAGAGCCGGAAAGCGTGCATTCGCAGCACAGCCTGTGTCCTCTGCGGGGTTTGCTCCTAGGGATCGGAGCTGTATGCGTCGGATCTGCCACGATGGCCCCTGGGCTTTGGGCACAGATTCGCATGGGGGCACCGCCGGCCCAGACAGGGGTCTCCTGGGAGACTGCCGGGCGCTGGCTGTCCACCACTCTGCTGTGGGGAGGGCAGCCCCGCCCCGGCCCTGCCAGGTAAACCTTCGTAGCTGCCTGCAGGGTAAGATGCAGCCATCCCAGGGAGCCAGCAAAGGAGTCAGTGTTTCCTGCAGGAAGAAGCGGGTCAGGGATGAGACACAGGCGGCTGGGGTAATCAGATGAAGTTGGAGTGGAGAGGTACTCAACAAGACCCCTCTCTGTACCCCGCGGGAGGCAGGCGGACTGCTCTGGTGCATCCCCGAGCGTCATCAGGGTCCCTGGGCCTCCTCCATGAATTGAAAAAGTCCTTCCCTGAAAGGCCAACGTGGGTGACCGTGACTCTGGAGTCACTGCCTGTTAACAGTGCACCGATGAGTCCAGAAAGAGCATGACTCCGTTCTGAGGCTTTCGGGGAGCTAATGCCAAGCTAACTGCATCTTGGAAGGAGGGCTCTCAAAAGGGCACCTCCTCAGGCCCTGCCATCCTCCAGGTGGCCAGCTGCAGTCCGGAGAGACGAGGTGGCAGCCGAAGCTCAGGTAGCCGCCAATGGGAGAATCAGCTGGCGCCCAGGTGAGCCCAGGCGGCGTGCAACTGGGCTGTCCAGGGGGCAGGCGCCGCCCTCTGAGCAGAAACTCAGACCAAACTCCAGGCAACAAGATTATTAAAAGGGAAGAAATACTCTGCGTCCGGTCTGAGGGACGAGCAGGGTCAGGATGGGTGGCCCTTTCATCGGCACGTCATACCTGGCTGAACATCCCCTTTACCAGCTGAACACCTAGTGAGGTGAGGTTACCTGAGGGCAGTGGGGTCAGTTTAATTTGGGGTTGTCTGCCCCCCGTTGTTCGCCCCCGTTGCTCATGCCCTGCTGTGGCTGGAACAAAGCGCCACAAACTCAGAAGTCCAGAGCTGGGTTCACGGGACCAAAATCAAGGTACCGGCAGGACTGCACCCCGAGGAGAGGGTCAGGGGAGCCTGCCTCTTGCCTTTTCCAGTTTCTAGAGCGCAGCGTTCCTTGCACTCCTTGGCCCAAACCCCCTTCACTCCAATCTCTGCTTCCACCATTCAGTGCCTTCTCCTCTTCTGTCCCACAATCCCCTCCGCTTCCCTCTCACAGGGCCCTCGGGATTACATTTGGCGCCTGCCCAGTTAATCCAGAATCATTGCCCCCACTGAGATATCCTGAAACTGATTACCTCCCCAAGGACCCCTTTCCCCTATAAGGCACTATTCACAGGTCCCAGAAATGAAGACCTGGCTATCTTTGGGTGGGGGGCATTATTCAGCCTGGCACGTCCACCCTGTAAGTCAATAGCATCTCCCTATACGTTCAATGATTTCTCTTGAAAGTCAGCTGGAATTTTTTTTTAATTTTATTTATTTTGTTTTTAGAGAGAGGGTAAAGGAGGGAGAGAAACATCAATGTGTGGTTGCCTCTCACATGCCCCCTATTGGGGGACCTGGCCTGCAACCCAGCCATGTGCCGTGACTGGGAATCCGACCTGCGACCCTTCAGTTTGCAGGCCCGCACTGAGTCTACTGAGCCACCCCAGCCAGGCAAGTCAGCTGGAATTTTGATACATTTGCTAACTGAGTGTTAGCTCTCTGTTCCTATGAGGCTGCCCATCAGCCTATCCTGGCCCTGGCATTCTGTGACCTAGACACAGAGGTGTGGCATTCTTGAAAGCCTTCCGTTGCATTGCCTGGTGCGTGACAGACGAAACTCTCCCACACACATCCAAGATGAGAAAGTTGTATCAAATCGTGAATGCCTTCAATGTGGGGAGAAGGATCCACACATCGGTTGATCGTCACTTTACAATAAATTTTGAAATGAGTCACTGTTCCACAAAGAAACGTTAGCTTGGAATAGTCCAGAAGTCTGTATTGTTTCTCTTTCGAAGACACAGTAACTTTTCATTCAGCGATGCATTAAAGCATATCCTTCTCAAGTCACTTAAAGCAACAACCTGGAATCCTAACTTAAGTTAAAATTCAATTGCATGTGGTGCTACCAATGGGAATAAATCAACTGAGGTGACGATCAGAGAACAGATTCCTTTCATGCTTGGTTAACTTCCCATATGCAGGCTCATGACAATTTCACCAAAATTTACTCCTCTGCCTGGGGGACTGCACATTTCTCTTAATTTTGATTGTAAAATGCTTCCAATCGAAGAAACTTTAAAATGCCAAGCAATGATCTTTTTTTTGGTTGGTTGTTTGCTTACATTCTCCTTTCTTTTTTCAACAACATCTGACATACAATGTTAGTTTGTATCAGTTTCAGGTGCACAGCATAGTGACTAGTAACAGACAGCCTGCGAAGTGACCCCCCCCACTGGTTAAGTCCAGTCCCTCCACCCTGGCACCATATACAGTTAGTACAATATTACTGAGTACAGTTCCTACACCACGTTGTACCTCCCAGTGAACACTGAGAGGAACAACACACGCACCCTCGTGGTTACGGCAGCAGCACCTGCAACAGCTGAGACATGGGAGCCACCTACGTGCCGGCCAATGAGCCTCTTGAAAGCAAAAACACGTCATCAGGTTGCCCGAGGTTCCTCACTGCTTCACATGCACATGACCTCATGAAATCACAACTCACTCGACTAATCCATATTCCAAACCAAATTGGTTTGACCTTTGCCAGGGGCTCATGTTTTATGTCCCCTAGAGTAAGGGCAGCCTGATTTGATAGTAAATAAAGTCACTCTGCCAGAAAGTTATTTCCAAAAAAAGTCTCACTAATTCTAAATTCCTATTCAAATCCATTTCTGTTCAGATTTTTTTTTCTAGCACTACATATTACAAAGTCAAAAAGTCCCTTCAATCTGCATAGAACATTACCTTTGAACAGTAAAAATGTCACAATTTCCTCAGCACTATAAATATCACAAGGTATTCAATGTTAAAATTCAACCCCATGATACAGAGCTTAGACTAATGTACTTCATGTGCCATAGGAAAATCATCTCTGTGCACCTTATTAGAATTATGCTGTGACCCCCCAAGGGAAGGGCTTTGTAGCGATGTACCTTATACATTCATGTATTCCTGCATTCATTCCCCATTCGGCAAACACCTGTTTAATAAACATCTCTTCCAAGCTAGGTCCTAGGGAAATGAGAGGGTAAGAATTCAAGAGAAAGAAGAAATGAATTCTCAGCCTAGCTGGGAAGAAAAATGCAAAGCTCCGCGTCACCACTGAGCTCTCCTCTTCTAACTCCCGCGGGCACGGAGGGCCAAGCGATCTCCTCCACCTGGGAAAAGGCGTCAGAATGCTTCCCAAGAAGAGCCGTTTTAACTGGGTCTTTTCAAATGGGTGTGGAGCGATCGAACGGACAGAAAACATCAGGTGGACGTGTGCGTGTGTGCTGTGTTTCTGCCAGTCCGAGGTCACGCGTGCTGAGAAGAGGCTCAGCCCAGAAACCCAGTGTCCAGCTCTAGTGCTCGTGCCGCCCTGCCACCGCTGGCTCTGGGCATTTCAAGCCTTCCTCTGGAGCGCTGCGCTGCAACGACCAGTCGGGGCGCGTCACGTCTGAAAGTGCGTGTGCTGCGTGCTGCCACCTGACACGGTTCTCCCCACTTGCGCTGCTGCCGTGACCCTTCCCACCCTCTCCACCCGGACGCCCAGCCTGTCATGGCGGGAAGACCGGCAGGCATCCAGCTTTGCTCAGGACAGTGGTGATGCTCTTTGCACCTCGTTCCTCAAGCCGGGGACATGTAGCTGACTGCTCAGACTGGCCACCGTCCTGGGAAGGACGTGGTCCATGGCCATCATGGCCCACAGCTGCGGAGCTGCAGCACAGGGCGGGGTGCACCCAGAAGTCACCACGCGAGGCCCCTGTCTCATGCCTGCAGGCACTTCACGTGGGATCTGAACACAACTGGTCTCTTCTGCCACCACACTGACCTCACCAGAGTCATGGGGTGGAACCCATGAGGCTGGGACAGTCACATCCCCTTCCCACGATGGAAGTCCACCTGTCTTCTGGCACCACTGTTCCCTCTATCCATACTCTCCTTTGTCTAATAATCTGAAGCTCCAACTTTTTATCTGCTTTCCAGGCTCTTTACAAATGTCCTCACCCACCACATCCAGCGCTGCAGCCACACGACTCCTTCAAGTGTCGACAGGCATCTCAGGTTCCTTCTCATCCTTCTGCACAATCCGCACATCCTTCAAGGACAAAGCGACCGAGCCTCTCTTCGGCCCAGCCTCTGTCTCCACCAGCACTCCCGTCTCCCTCCTCTCAAATGTCTCCTCATGTCGGGTGCCTTACCCATGAGATGGTAATTTTTCTGTATGGCAATCCCATGGTAGTTTTTATCAGGAACAAAAAAAAGAGCTAAAACGTTCAGGATATCACCCAAGTTGTTACCAACAGCCATTGGCAAATTCAGAAACTGAACTGGAGTCGATATGATTCTGATGTCAACAGTCTTTCTCTTATAATGCGTATACTTTTTAAAAGTCTCTGAGGAAAATTACCATATTCTTCCTTTATATTTCAAGAGTATCCATTCCCTTCCTAGTCTCATTCCTGCCCATCCCTTTGGGCCAGAGACATTGCCACGTTCATGTCCACCCCACGGGACCTCTACTGATACCCTCCCAACCCACTGTCCACATCTGCCATAAACAGCCTGACCCCCTTCCAGGCCTCGTTCAAATCTTGCACACGGCAACAAGTAAAAGGCCTGTGCAGGGATCAGAGCTAAGGCCTGGTGCTGGAGCGGCATGGCCCTGACTGGATCTGCTCTAGATAAGAGCTATGTCACGGAGCATGTGCTGTGGACTGAACGCTAGTGTGTGTGAAGCCCTAACCCCTCAAGGTGATGGGATTTGGGGGTAGGGCTTCGGGAGGTGAGCAGATCATGAGTGGGAGGCCCTCAGAATGCAATCAGTGCCCTTAGAAGAGGAGAGATGAGAAAGGTGATCTCTCTCCACCACGAGCGAGAACACAGCAAGCAGACAGCTACCTGTAAGGTGGAAGAAGAGCCCTCACCAAGAGCCCAACCTTGCTGCCACCCTGACCTTGGACTTCCAGCTGCCAGATCTATGTGAAACAGATTTTTGTGGTTTAGGCCACCCACTCTGTGGCATTTTTTAAAATAGCAACCCAACCGATTAAGACAGTATGAAACAAGACAGCAGTGTTAGGGTCAGTGGGCAAGGCATGAGTGGTGGGCTGAGCAAAAGACAGAGACGCTCAAAGCCAAATTCAGAGGGCTGTATCCCTCCACTGATGTTCCACCACTTCACAGCAAGCTGGGACCTGAGGGTTCTAAACATAAGGTCAGAGACGAGCAAAAGAAAGGGGACTATCGATCGTGAGACTCAAGATTCTTGCATTCTCAGGTGGGACCTGGTGTGAACTAGCCAAAGGGGCAACTCTGGGCCAGGTCTCTTCCCTCTGGTTCTCCACGTTGCCACGGGAATGGACTGAGTCATTAGTTTCTAGGCTCTTTCTAGCTTTTCTGGTTTGTAACTCCCATCTCCGGCCAGGCTATACTGAACATTTTCAGTAAAGGAGGTAAGCCTTTCAGATCGCCCAGAGTCAAAGCTCAAGGGTTCATGTGCCCTTTTATTCCCCGTTAAATGTTACGCTGCACCAGTACTTAGCTATGTAACCAGAGATGCTTTCATCTCTGTGCCTGGAGGTGGGAAAACGTACTTGCCCTGTTCTTGCTGCACCCGAATGGCTCAGCGTTCCCCACTGCCGAGGTACAGCCCCTGCGCAGTGTGCGGGTGCCTCTCCAGTGCTGGGGAGCATGTGCCGGCTCTTTCATTGCCTCTCTGGGGCAGGGAGTAAGGCTATTGATCATGTCTGCCCACAGCCTCCCCAGGTCCTGGTCCCCTTAGGTTTTTCCCAGTCTCAGTCCACTAGGCAAACTGTACTACACCTTGAACGAGGGCACACGTCTCCCTAGATAGTTAAAGACACACACATCCAATAAGTGAACTCTCAGCATCCAAAAACTGGACGAGCTTCGAGCATGGAGAAGAGTTGTAAGAGTGGTGCCGCCCCCCACGTGCATTGCAGCATTACCCACAGTCGCCAAGATCTGGGAGCAGCCCAAGTGCCCATCAGTAGCTGAGTGGATGAAAAAGCTGTGGTACACTTACACAATGGAACACTACTCAGCTGTAAAAAAGGAGGAACTCTTACCCTTTGTGACAGCGTAGACGGACCTGGAGCACATTACGCTGAATGAAAGAAGCCAGTCAGAGAAAGACAGACACCATCTGGTCTCACTCCTATGTGGAATCTAATGAGCAAACTGAACTGAGAAGGAGAATGGGGAGGGACTCACGGGGACAGACTGACAGCTGTCAGAGGGGAGGGAGGCTGAAGGGCTGGGTGAAAAAGGTGAAGGGATTAAGTTAAAAAGGAATTCCTAGACACAACGACAGTGTGGTGATTGCCAGAAGGAAAGGGGGTGGGGGAATTAATGGGGGGCCAGTGATGATGGAAGGAGGCCTGACTTGGGGTGGTGAACACACAAGACAATATAAAGATGAGACGTTGTAGAATTGTACACCTGAAGCCAATATAATTTCATTAACTAATATCATCCCAATAAATTCTACTAAAAAATAGAATGATGGATTATATACTACATATTCTATTCCTGAAAAAGGAAAAGGAAATGTCTCACTGCTGGCACTGAGCAAATTTTAGGCCTGCCCAGAACCCACCCAGGGGACGCTTTAGAGGCTGTGCTTTCTGAGATGTTATCTGTCTAAGGAACCACGGCAAGTAAGGTTTGGCAAGTAGGCATGGAGACCCACTGATTGAAAGATTATTCCACTTAATGTATTTACAGAAGAATACTTAAAAAGCCACGCTCCTGAAAAACAAAAACCAAGAAAACAGAAGCATCAGCTGGGTGTTGATAAGGGTTTTAGGGGAACACAGCACCAAGTGGCCCTCCTCTGTGGATCGCCTTCAACCCAGCCACACGTGGCCAGTCCTGCCCAGTAAGAACCCAGTGCCACACGTGTCTATAAATGTGTGGGTGGCATTACAGCTAATAGCGCTGCTGTTCATCTCTAAGGACGGGGACCTGAAATGCTGCTCAGCCAGTACATTTTTGCCTTCTGCAACTTTTACACTACAGTTTCTTGATTGAGATGATGTTAGCTGCGAAGAAGAACACATTTCCTCATTGGGAAACATCCCTTATTGAGCAGTGTCAGAAGGGAAAGAAAACTAGCTTTGTTGAAACTCATTGTTCTGCAGTGGTATGTGTCAGATTTAATTAATAGAGATTTGGCCTGCGGGACAGTCGCTCTCCATATCATCATGATATCCCTGAAGCCTACAGAAAGCCGTGTTTGCTCCGAGGGGAGAAGGCCATGTTATCTCAGTCGATAGTAGCTCTCCCGTTTTACTGACATCAGAACCCCTGGGGGGCTCGTTAAAATGCAGGCGCCAGGCCCCTCTCACCGTTTCTGAGCCAGCAGCCCTGGGGTGGGCCTGAGAATGTGCCTCTCTGTCAGGCTCCCAGGTGATGCTCCAGGAGCTTGTCCAGAGACCCCACACTGAGAGAACCACAGGCAGAGCGGGGTCCAGCCCTGACTCGGGGCTCGGGATGCCAAGGGTTTAGGCCTAAGTCATGCCACTCCTTCCAACATGTCACTCAAGCCACACAACCTGTCTCGCCTAGGTGGCTTTGTCTTCTCCTTAGACCACGATCCTGGGGCTGATCAGCTGACTCGTTCTATAAAATCTTTACCATATTCTGTGGAGCTTATTAAATATAACACAAATGCCACCTGGTTTTCCAGTCCAGACGGTAACTGTTAATAAGAAAAGTATAGCCAAACAGCTACCTAACTTCCCCTTCTAGGTTTCCCAAGAATAATCCAAAAGCACGCGTGTTCCGCCACCTGCTCATTCGTATTTAAATTGTCCTAGAAACTGGATCCGGGAATTTTAAGATATGCTTAAGTTTTCACAGCAGAAACACTTCAGAAGGTTCGCAACTCTCCCGGGCCCCTTTCCCACCCACTAAGCGCCATCAAGCTTTAAATGGATTAAAAGTTGAGTTCTTATTTACTCAAGGTGTTCCCTCTTGGTATTTGGAAAACATCCAAGTAGTTCCAATGGTTAATCAATACCTTCCACCTTAGAGTCATTTACCAAATCAAAACACACAGGTTCCGGCAGAAGTAAGGCTGTTTGAATGTGGTTGGTAGGGTGATACTATGGGTGTAATAATTTATAGTTTTAATTTGAACATTTCACCTAAAATGTCACATGGTGGGCTTGAGTGGGATATTGTTATGTTACAGAACTACACGCTTACGATTTTGTAATAAAACAGGGGCATTATTTGTGCCGGACCCTGTGTCTGTGTGTCTAAATTCTTCATTGGGAGAAAGCGGCTTGTACCCTCTCTATTGATTAGGTCTCTATTACTATCGATTGACAAAAAAAAGTGCCGCTCCGTGCAGGAGACCAGGAAGACTGGTGTGGTTGACTCAGCATTCTAAACCAGACGAAGCCGAGTAACCAACCTACTGAGTAGATGCAAAACTTGGACTGGTCACAGACGTCAGGTTCAATTTGGAGGCCACTTTGTCAGAGTTCTATAGGAGCCAAACTTAATGGCACATAGACAAATAGCCCCGCAACACGGCGCCCGAGGACACCCGACCCAGCAGCCTCGGGGCTGTGCTCGCTGCAGCCGAACGCTGAACGCTGCACGCTGCTGGGTCGTCAAGTGGAGTACAAGTGGGACAAACTGCTGACACACCACACGGGCGTTCCGAGCTGATTGCGGGGACGAAAGGAAATTGGGGCACGAGAGAGGGTTCCCTGGGCAACGCAGCTCCGGGGGCTGAACCACGTGCGGGAGCCGCCGATGCACTGATGAGTGTCCAGCGAACTGCTGGACCTCACAGCTGCCAAGGACCTCTGCAACCACACCAGCTGTTTCCCAGCCTTTCTTTCCTGTTTCCTTTCCTATGTCTGTCCCTTAAAGTCACATCTTCCCTTAGGCCCTGTTCTGGGTGTTTTATTCACTGGACGTGCTCTCTGGATAACTGTATCACTTTGATATGATGGCCCTTCCACTTTCACTTCTAGTCCTGGCCTTGCGCCCGAGCTCCAGTCTCAACCAGTAAGCAGTACGCAGACGCCTCCACGGGTGTCCCAGCTGCACCCTTCTCTCAACATGGGCTTGCGCTCGTCCCCACTAAGTCACTGCTTGGCCGCACCCCCTGATCGGAGATCATGAGGGCATGCACTGTTTGCGGGCACCTGGCACAAGCCACCCAAGTCCCCCCTCCCTTCTCTCTACCTCTGGGACACGTCCCCACCACCTTCCTCTGTCCACACCCATCACTGGACTATGGCCATGGTCACTCACTGAGACCTTCTAGTGCCCAGCCACCTTCACAGCGGCTCACTGCTTTCCCAGGGCACAGCTCAACTCTCTCCAATGTCATCACTCTTCTGGCTGCAGACCTTGAATGCTTTTCACTTTGTAGACTCAGGACCCGATTTCTCAACACGACAATTTCCCATTATCCAAACTCACTTTTCCTGGCCTTTTCTCCCACTCTATCCACGGCTTCTCTCCTCCCCGGGACCCACAAACTCTGTGCTACGTGAAGACACCTTCACACAGGAATCTGTGCAAGCAGTTCACATGAAAGGAAATGCAGACCAATTCCACCAAAAATCATAGAAATAAAAACTTAAAATAAGCCAAGGTTATATTCTTATTTCCCAAACTGGCCAAAATCTGAAAGTTTGTCAGCATGTTCTGTTGGTGCAGCTGTGGTGGCCATGTAAGTGGGTAAACGTGGGCAGGTCGCTATTTTACAAAACGACAAGCGGCCAACGGTCCTCGAGCCTTTGCCACCCACTCTGCATGTGTGCACAAGGCGACTCCTGTCACGTGACTGTCAGGAGGCAAGGGATCTGCTTCACGTCTCCGTGAACTGGGGCTGGTTTTATGACTAGGTTTAGCTCACTGAAGACAGTGATGTGCCAGTTTTGAGACCATATTCAACAGGCCTTGCAAGCTTCTGCTCTCTCAGCTCCTGCCCCTTTCTGTCTGCATGAGCCCCAACTGGCAGGCTGCAGGCTAACAGGCACGTGGGCCACTGTCTCTCTGGCCAACAGCCCTCCGACCACCGGAGAGGTGAGTGAGCCCACCCAGAGCCACCCGACGCAAACCGGTCCATTAGCTTGCTGCAGAGACTAACCAAGCCCAGCTCACCTCACTGAAGCCTTGTACACATGCGCACGACCACCCAGCTGACCTGTCAGCTTATATTAATAACTATTAAATGCTTATCATTTTAAGTCACCAATTTTTGAGTTGGCTGGTTATCCATCAATAGCTAACTGATATATGCATTGAGCAATTCTGCTTCTAGAAATCGATTGTATAGAAACCCTTGCCCAATGACAAAATTACCTATGGAGACTGCACAGACTTACAGCCTGTGCGTGACTCTGACATAGAAGCTGTTTGGAATCATCGTCATCAAATCATGGCACAGCCGTGCAGTGGACATGGGTCCTGGGCCCGGACACACTAGCATATAGAAAGCAAACTTAGAATGATGCTCGCGATACACTACCATGTGTGTAAAAAGTAAGGCTGTGTACAAAATAAATTATTTGAAAAGATACAAATGAAACTGGAATTGTTGGTTGCCTCTTGGAAATGAAACTGAGTGATTTAGAGCAGGGGTTATGAAGATAATTTTCACAATGTTTTTTTCTATCTTTGGAACACTGACCCAGGTAAACATATGACCTACTTGAAAAGTCAGTGATTTTTCTAAGCGGCCCAGAAGACGCTGTACTTGCCTGGACATGGGCTTTTGCCGATACGTTTGCCCCTACCTGGGCAGGGCTTAGGGTTACGGGAGAGAGTGTTCAGTTGGTAGAGAACGTGGCCCGCGCTGTAGGTGTGGGAGCCGTCGGGACCTTTGACGCCGCCCGGTCTCCCCTTTGAGTCAATGTCCCAGCAGGCCCTCCGTGGTAATGGGGAGCTCACTCCAGCATGTCATGTCAGCAGAAGAACTCCAAGAAAAACAGGTACATCTCTAAGAATAAGTAACTTGGTTCCTTCAAAGTGACTTCCTTATAGAAAGAGAACTTATAAAGATGTTGTCACTGCATTATTTTTTAATAGCGAAATGACTTAAATCACCGATGATACAAGGAGGGTTAAATAAATTGTGTGCACCCAGAGCAAGGGCAGCCATTGTGATGGAGGGTTTTTAACACCTTGGAAACACTGAGGTTAAGCCATTCTGTAAAACAGCCACACAGATATCAACTATGTTAAAGGAAAAAATTCTCTCAAAGAAACAAAAGAGAAAGGCCTGAAAGGAAACATATCAACCTGTTAATAGTAATTGTTTGTATTAATCGCTCCTCTTCCTACTTCTCATTAGCTCCTAAATTTTTTACACTGATTACACATTGCTTTTAAAATGAATACACAGAATAAACTTGCCAACCACTTTCAGGGGCAATTAGAGGGCATGGAGGAAAGAAGTAAACCATCGAGATGTGCTAAGTGCTTTACAAACAACGTCAACGTCTCAGCATAAGAAAAGGCCTCCACGTGCCCACTTACCCTCCAGCGCAGTGGACAGGGAGATCTGTGTCCCATGCAGCCACCGAGCAGCCAGGCTCCTGCCAGCTCACAGCTCAGCCCCGCTGCAGGTTCTCTTGTGGGAGCGGACGGTCCAAGCCTGGAGCCCTCCCACACTGGCAGGGGACCAGCACAGGGCCACATGCCCAACAGGGAGACGGGCAGTGCGCACCACCACGGGCCCGGGGCTGAGAAGCTGCAGACTCCACGGATGGTCACTGGTCACTGGTCACCGGCATAGTCGCCAAAAAGGCTTCTGGAAGAGGTGGGTTTGGAGCCATTTCTTCAAAGTTGGGAATGATGCCAGCTGGAAAATTTAGCAGACGATGGTCTAAGATGGATGACTTAGATGACGCCTGCAGAGAAAGACACCAAGATCAATTATTTTTCAAGGGTCACAGAAAAAGCAAAAGCGCTCAGCAGAGAGAAAACAGGCTTCAGCATCGGGCAGGGGCTGAGCCTCACTTCAGCTCTGCCTCTCCACCTCCATCTCCATGGAGTCCTGGGCAAAGTGGGCACTGAACCAAACAATCCCGTGCCCGCCATGATGGCCACACTGTTTCTTTCCCACCACCACTGTACGACGTCAGTAAACTACAGAGTGGGCCTGCCGCGGATGAGAGCTGTTACCGCTGTGTGTTGGAATGATCCAGAAGCCATTCTGATTCAGGTTCCCTATGTGTTTAGGACACACAAACACCCTAAATTCAGAACTCACTCACTGCCCTCTACTCCCAGACTCTGAACAGGTAAACCGGGAGAGAGGACACGAAATAATGACTTTTTCACTACCATAATCAGAAAGTTGGATTACTGAGCACCTATGTAAATGAATATTGACTTATTAAAGAATGCCTTCATCAGGAAATAATTACAACCTAATTGCTTATACTTAGATTGCATGGTTTTACAAAAACACAGTTACCACTAGTTTACCTAAGAGAAGTGAGTATTGTGGAGTTTTGATCACTTATGAGCACAACAGAAGAACAACATTGCAGCAAAAGAAAACTCTCATGCGTTCTTACTTTCACAATCTCAAAAGGCACCAAAAGATCAGAAAAAGAAAAAAAAAATATCGCTTTAGCCATTTAAACTTGCATCATCAGTTTTGCTCCATGGCTTCTCGTTAGCAAAGGTCTCTGTCGCTGCTGACGCTGCATTCCGCCCCCCTCACAGCTGCCGGAGCACCGGCCGAGCGAGCGGACGAGTGCGAAGGGCTCCCCCGCTGTTCCCTGGCCAACTTGTCTGTCTGTCCCTCCACACCTGCCCGGTGCCTGGCACTGGGTGCACCCTGGGCAGCAGCATGAAAAGCACTCACCGTCTGCCCTCAGGGACCTCGCCAGGAGGTGGGGACCCAGTGATTTTAACAGAAAAAAAGGGACAGGCCCTTGAGCTGTCAAAGGTCCCCTGGTCCAGACCGAGGGAATTCGGAAGCATCCTCTTTGCTTTCTTGTAAGTACAATGTCTACACACGTAAGCCAGTCCCATGGTTAAACCACAGAAAAGGGGAGAAACCCAAACTATGGCGAAAACACAAGGAAATAGGAGTTGTGCTGGACATAGCCTGGATGTTATTTAAATTAAGGGGCTGCTGGCTGGATGGACTTCTACAATGGCTCAGTGTCTGAAACACAGTGAGCCCCTCTACAGACCCCAGGGTCTAAGTTAATTCATCCACACCGCCTGTTTATTCTCTGGGTGCAAGAATAAAATCACGTTGGCAGGTAAAGCTGTACATAAAATAATCTTCTTCTCTTGACTCTGTTGAATACACGTGTGCCAACGAGGGAAGTGCCTTGGGCAGTTAAATGAGCATCGAGACCCGGTACCCCACACGCTGTGGGAGAGCTGATTTATGGGAAAATCAAGCTGCTACAGCTGGTGCAGCTCAGTGGACTGGGCATCAGCCTGTGAACCAGTGTCACCAGTTTGATTCCCAGTCAGGGCACATGCCTGGGTTGCAGGCCAGGTCCCCAGTAGGGGGCATGCGAGAGGCAACCACACATTGATGTTTCTCTCCCTCTCTTTCTCCCTCCCTTCCCCTCTGTCTAAAAATAAAAATAAAAAATCTTTTAAAAAAAGAAAAAAGAAAAATCAATCCAACGACATGGGATGCCCGGCTGAGACCTTCTTGGCAACAAAGAGCATGTCGGGGAGCAGGAGGCTTTAGAGTCTCAGCGACTGCGTTCCATGCCCCACCCTGGGGTGTTCAGGCGTCCACGCCCAGGCTGAGGTGAGAGCTCACATCCAGCCTTCGCTCCCTGTCCAGGCTTGAACACTGATTGTTAAGACTGAGCGAGTAAGGTCGGGCCCTTCAAAGTCTCAAGTCTATTTCCACGGATAGAAATGACGAGAAAATGGGAGGCCCTGCTGTGTGGTGACAGTACAGGTGCTGGAGGCTGAGGCGACAGAGGCCACCAGCGAGAGAGAGGGAGACAGTGTCTAGAAGGAACGAATTAAAGAAGATGTGGACATCACACCCTGAGGTCAGGGCACCCTCAGGGTCACAGGAATCGCATTTTGGTGCTGAGAGGATAGTCAGCCATTACTGATTCTTTCTGGGTGTCTGCACAGCTCCAGATGGTCCGGGTGTGCCCACCCCACTTCCCTCGGCAGGCCTGATGAAGCGCACAGTGACCTGAACACTCTGCAGCCACAGACGGGGGACAAAAACGAAGGGCCAGGCAGCCTGGTCCCGGAGCCGCACTTACAAATCCATTGTGCAGCCTCCCGCAGCCCAGAGCGGCCACCCCCTGGTCATTTCTCAGCTGACGCGTGGCTGTGTGTCACGTGCTTTACTCAGAGCCAGCGACAGAAAGGTAGAGATCCCGATGGGAAGCTTGAAGCGGTGTCTGTGCCACATACATAGGTGGGGAGCATTGGGCATGTTTAACACTTGGTTGAACCCACTGTATTTTAGGGACTGAGAAAGCCACCTTTCTCCTTCTTCCATCTCCTTCTCCTTTTTCTTTTTCATCGTCATCATCACCCCAGCAAACGTTTCCTCGGTGCTCACACAGTATTTGCTAAGCTCTCCTCTGGGCGCTGTACACATGTCAGCTCGCTCCATCCTCAGCCCTAGGAGGTCGTGTGTGGGGTCAGATGACATGAACAAACCCACAGAGACGGGGCGACCCACACGCAATGAGGCTCATGGCGTGCTCCCCTAGAACCCTTCATGAGGGCTCCCACGAGGGAGGCTCTCTTCCGGGCTGTGACTCAGGGACCCAGGTTCCTTTCCTGCTGTAACCTGCCATCTTCAAAATGTGGCTGCCAGGCCACTGGGGTGGTCTGCACCACGTGGACAGAAGGAAGTGGCGTTGGGGGGGGGGTCTCAGGGGTGGTGCCCATCGCTTCTCATTCGGAGTGGCCTCACTCACAGCACATGGCTGTCTAGCTCAAAGGGAGGCCAGAAATGCGGGCTTGTCATCGGCCCGGAGACAAGGGGGATTGTTTGGGGAATGCCATACCCATCCTTTCCACAGGTAGTTCATTATCATCTCCACTTTACAGATGAGGGAACCGAGTCACAGAAGCTGACATAGCTGACCCTCGTCCTGCGTCAGTGAGCAGTAGAGCCAGCACTCAGACCCAGGCCACACGGCCCAGGGGCCCGTGGCCCCCACCACACATTAGGACGGCCTCCCAGGGACAAGAGGGGTCAACATGTGCTCGTACAGGACATGGCGCTCCACCCACTGGCAGCAGAGGCACCAAGGGGCTCACCCCCTTTGCAAGCCATGGCTCTCCTGTGAGCCGTTTCCCTCCCCTCACCAGCCCCTGATGGGCGGCTCAGTGGGTCCCCAGGCACAATTTCGGCGTCAAGAGCGCCTGCCGTCTCTGCGGGACAAGTCCCCGGCACTGGGTCCTGAGTGCCTGAGCCCACGGCCCAGCCTGAACGAGAGCGGCAGCCACACGCACTGGCACAGTGGCCCTCGGGCCCGGGGGTCGCTGCCCCTGGGACGGAGGCAACGGGCTGCAGCGCTTCCTCACAGGAGCTGGAGTTGACAAAAGCTACTTTGTTGATTATAAATCTCTTTTTCTCTGGCTATGACACAAAATATGTTTACATTTTGAAGGTTTTGTGTGTTTTTTTTCTCATAAATGTTCTGGTCACATTTCTCTGGCCCCTACTTGCTTTCACTTCTATCGCTGGGATTCACACTGAGCTCATGTTTTTAAATAATGACAAGCCTCGTGGTGAGACTAAGTTTTACTTAAGGAAAAGCTGCCTGCATTCGAGAACCAGTTGTGGTTAACAGTGACTCTCCCCTCCCAGGGCAGACTTATTCAGGGCTTGTCAGTCCCCTCGAGCCCCGCTCCGCTCACCCCGGAGGATGGCCTCGGTCCAGACCCGCTGAGCCTACAGGGTGCGGGGCAGCACATAGAAGGAACCTGTGGCCCCGGGCCCCTCGTCCAGCTCGCTCTGGTCTCGGTCCTTGGTGTGGACCCGGTCTGCTCTCTCCAGCGCCGTGGGCCTCAGTCCCAGGCTGCAATGCCTTCTGCAGCCTGGGTGCTCATAAGCCGCAGCCTTACCCGCCCTTCACTCGGTGGCACACGCTACTGCAGGTGCAGGACCTCAGCAGTGGGCCTGACACCATCCCTGCTCTGAAAGAGACCACGGTGGGTGGAGGGGACGCTGATCAGCTGGAGTCCAACGCAGCAGGACATGGGCCACACGAGAGCCAGCCGAGGTGGAATCGTACGTTCAAGAGGAGGGGCATCTGAGTTAGCCGTGACAATGAGGCAGGAAGGAAGGTCCGAGGGTGTCCGAAAGCCAGGCCAGACTCTGCCCCGGCGGCTGTCCAGGGCCCACGGGAATGAGCAGGCTGGTTCTGTGTGTCGAGGGGAAGCCAGCGGCCACAGCAGTGGGTGGACGGAGGGTCAGAAAGTGCACAGCAGGCAGAGGACACTCAGCGCCAGTGGCTGCACCCTGGAAACTCAGGTGGGACCCCATATGGCAGGGCAGCTGGTCAGAGTGGGCCTCAAAGGCAGGGCCCTCGCAGAGGAAAGGCCAGGCTCACGCTGGCAGCACTTGGATCTCCCCCGGGTTGCTCAGCACCTCGGGAGGCAAACTTCCTGGGGGTGTGGGGAGTGGGTAGGGGTGTAGCAGAGAAGTGGTGGGGTCAGGCCATCACCCTCTGCCACCCTCGCCAGGCCTGCCCCAGCTGCCCAGACACAAACCACCCCAAACACTGCAGGTCCCTCCGGCTCTAACCAGTGTCCTTGTTGAGAGGTCCCTGCACTTTGTCTACCCATTCAGCTGACGCCCAGTCTTGACTTGGTCACCACAAACTACTGCTGTCCTCTGCCCTGCCCAGCACTCCGTGGAGGGCAGTGAGGAGCTCACCAGCCAGGCCAGTCTCCTTGCAGCAGTGCACAAAGTCCTTTCCTCCCGGCCAGCCCCCGATGTTGCCTTCCTTGTACAGCTCACAGGGCACAGGGAGCCGAACGGGGCTGCCGGGGGCTGCCGGGGCTGCGGGGGGTGGGCGCGTGGGGAACGGGAGATGCTGGTCATGTACGGGCCTGGGTTCTGCAGATGCAACACACAGCGTGCCAGCTCTAGTCAGCAGTAGCGCACCAGATGCTTGACGCATGCTAAGAGGACTGACTTTAAATTGTGTCCCTATGGGCCCCCACACACGCACACAATGGTAACTGGAATGTTAGCTATGTCAGCGTCAATGGATTTCAAAACATCAAGTTATACACCCTGAATACATACAATTTTTATTTGTGAAAGGTATCCCCAAAAAGTTGTTTTTTTAAAAAAACTACCCCACTCCACTCCTGAGGCTTGCCAGCAGTGAACACCTGAAGTTCAGAGGTGACAGCACACACCTGCTGGCTCTGCATGGCCTCATGTTAACCCTGCCCTTAGGTGAATCTGCCTGGGAGGGGATTCTCCTCCTCACCCCAAGCCCAGCCTGGACGGTGAAACTGGACACTCTGCCCATTGGAAAGTTAAATGGCCTGTGGTTCTACTTAGCTGGTTAAGGAAGCACTGAATCACGCGGTACGAGAGGTGACAAAACGTCCCCGCTTCCCTCCTGCATCTGTAACGGGCTCGTCTCCTAATGAAAGGGTTTGTGATTTAAAGTTTCATTTTGCCTCTCCCTCAACATGCCTTTTCCACTAGGGCTCTGGAGAGACGCCACCAGGAAGCAAGAGCCACCCTGCTGCCTCCCCCAGACGGCGCGTCTTCCCGGGAGCCTGCGCCCTCCGGCCCATCGCAGTCAGTGCCCTGGAGACGAGCAGGCTGGGGGGCGAGACCACTCCTGTTATTACTTTCCTGTATTAAATAATGAATATTTAACACGATAAAGTCAGAGCATACACGATGACAAATGACCCAAAAAAGAGCGAAAAAAAGGAAAAACAATCTGCTCCCGGAGAGCTGTTTTTTAATCAAGACAAACAAGGAGATAAATTTGTTGTCCCTTCAGCATTTTCTTTGGGCTTTAGTTGAGAATTAAATTCTCCCATCAGGTTGTACCTGAGACCAAGCCTAGCACGGAACCTTAAAAATCTGGCTTCAAACCGACCACAGGCTCGCACAGAAAAGCCGAGGTTTACGAAGGAAAGTAGGCAAACTAAAAGTGTTCACAGCGCTGAATTAGTTCAGGCTCTAATTCTTCTTAAGGCCCTGATCTTCCGTGCCGTGAAAGGAACTTATCGTGTGCTGGGCAGGCGTTCTACATGCGGAAGTTATAAACAACAATAACGCAGTTTCTCGCGGGCACTGTCGGGGAGAAACGACACTAATCCAATAAGAAAGGCTGGGCTGAATTTTTACATGATTTTCTTAAAACTTCCAAAATATTTCAGTGGTTATTGTAATGAAGTTAGTGCCTATTCTTCTTTGCGTCCCTGGATACAAGATAAATTGGGACCTTAAATTTTCACGGAGAGCTGGCTACTAACACCTGTTCTCTGACTAGGTGAGTGGGCAGGTGTCTACAGGACGGGATTTGAAGAGCTTCGATTTTGTTCCCCAAAATATATCTTTCAAATGTGTTCCCTGAAATCCCACCAGGAAAGCCCTCTGGCCTGGCGGGGGCACAGCCTGAAGGCTTGTGAGCCGTGCAGGAGACGCAATGGAGTTTTGCCTTTGGAGCACTTCCCTTGTCCCAGCATCACATGTGACCATTAATTATGCCACTTCCTCTCCCCCGCTGTGCAATGGGAAACACTGAACTCCGCTCATTTCCAAAGGAGAAGCCAGGCTCAAAGACGGGTGGCACGTAGGGCCTGAGGTCCCACGTGAAGGAGTCACCATTGCTAACACATCTGTCCTCTCTCATGTCCGTGAGTTTGCTTTCTACCATACCGTGCGGCCCAGAAGGAACACTGGCTGAAGACCACTCGGCCGTGCCTCACCGCTGACCGGTTCACGTTTTGTCAGGGGGCTGAGTAGAGGATTACCTGTCTCACCCTGTCTCAGTGGGATCAGATCTAGAACGGGAAAGGAGGAGTGCACACAGATGACCCCCTTACCCTCCCCCAGGTCCGTGAGCCTCAGAGGGGCGGCATGCCGGGCTACGCACTCCATGTGCCCACAGCCTCTCCAGTGGTGCTGAAAGTGTTTTCTATGCCCTGACGGCATCCTGAAAAGCAGGTCCCCTGTATCGGACAAGGAGTATGTACAAATGAGGGAAGGTGTGAATGAAGACCACCCTTCACAACTCCCTGCTGGACAACTGGATCAGGTGGCCCAGGGCTGGGGCCCATGGACAACTGCCTGGGTTCCTGGGGGCCCCACGAGGTGCAGGCCGAGTCCCCGGTCCTCTGCTAACTGGACCCTTACCCAGCAACCACAACAATGGGGCTCTTTGCAGGTTCAGCTAATGACGAGATCATTTATGGAAGTATAGGTTTTGGCGGGGTCTCAATCTTCATAAAACATCTGCTAGACCAATGAAATGTCGATTATTTAGAGAACCGGTGAAAATCCAACATTTCTTTTTTTTTAAGATTTTATTTATTTTCAGAGAGAGGGGAAGAGAGGGAGAAAAAGAGGGACAGAAACGTCAATGCGTGGTTGCCTCTCAAGCACCCCCTACTGGGGACCTGGGCCACAACCCAGCCATGTGCCCTGACTGGAGAATCGAACCAGCGACCCTTCAGTTTGCAAGCTGGTGCGCAATCCACTGAGCCACACCAGCCGGGGCAGATTTCTGTTCGTGCAGACACATACCTGTAACTGTGGAAGGGTCAAGAGGAAAGGAAACCCACCCCCCACCCCCCCAGGGGCGTTCAAGTTACCCTTGAGTCTGTGGAGACAGGGCTGCTGAGGAGGGCACTGTAAGTTGCTTCACTGCGCCACTGGCCGCCCCACACAGGGCACCCTAGCACAGGTGGGGGCCGCTGAAGGGTGAGACATTCTCTAGAGCCTCCCACACCGGGCTGTGAGGCATTCTACAGGGCCTGGGACCCACAGGGAGAGGTCCTTTTTGGCTGCAGGGTGCTCTACATCCATAAAGAACTGTCTAGAATTTTAAGACCCTTCCAATTACAAGACAATATTTAGCAAAGAGATATGAAATTTTAAAGTTTCAGAAGATAGGTTAGCAAGAGAGGAAAATTGCATTTATTATGTACCCTGTATCTAGGTGCTTCGCTCTCTAATTCAAGGCTTCAGTTTCCATGGAAACAGCCGGTGAGACAGTGCATGGTTATTAGAAAGATTTCCTTTAATAACCCCCATTTCTCTCAAAGAACTCACAAGCAGCAAAACTGCTTAAGAATCTTCATGATTAGATTAATATTTATTAAAAGCACTAACCCCCAATAGATACGTGGGAAAAGCTCACAGAGACAATAAACATACATCACCCATTCATCCAACATAAATGTGTAAACCACAGCTTCCAGACACCGAGCGAAAATCTAAGGGTAAAAAGGAAAATAAAATGCAGACTCTGCCCACCAGATCCTCATACTCTACAGGCTGTGTAACTGAATAACAGACATTGAAAAATGTCAACTCATAGTGGAAAAAAAAAAAAACACCTAGAAATGTAGGAAATGATAGAACACCATTCTTCAAGCCACCGACGCGGGGAAACTAACAGATGCAGTGTTGGTGAGTGAGGGGGAAAACGGTGCTGGCAGCAGCTCTTGGAAGGGATATGAGTAACCCCTTACCATCGCCAAATCCTTCAATCCAGTTGTGCTCCTTCTGAAAAATAACACTAAATGTGAAAATACGTTATGCACAAATGTGCATCCAGTTAACATTTTTTTATTGTGGAATAGTGGGGGGAACTGAATAGTCAGCAGTAAAGGGGCGGTTAAACAAACTCAGTTATATTCCCGTGACAGAATAGTACGTAATGACCAAATGCTAGTCAGATCCCTCCAGGCTCCTTTTTGACTTGTTCTTGTCCTCGGACATGTGCTGGACAGCCCAGTCTTCACAAGAATCTCACTCTTTGATTAGAAAGAATCCTCCACCTCGATATCTGGTTCCCTCCTCATCCCCCAGGCATGTCTGATCACCCCGGCTGCCTTCGGCAAGAATACTGTTAGGTTTAGCAAGAAAACCCTAACCTTTCAGTAATTTTGTATCCACCAACCCCCCTGCTCTGCTCCTGGCTACAAATTCCCACTTATCTTGGTCGTATTCACAGTTGAGCCCAGTCTCTATTTCCTGCTAGGAAACCACATTGCAATAGTCCCTATATCTGCCACAATAATCCTGAATAAAGTTTGCCTTACTATTTTAACAAGTGTTATGAATAATTTGTCTTTCAGCTCTAGCCATTAAAATAGTACTCATGAAGATAATGAAAATAAATGGAAAATCCCCACTTATGTCAAACCTAAGGAGAAATGTGTGCACAGTTTGATGGTTACCATAAAAATGTTCGCATTTAGATAAAGACTGAAAATTAATAATCCAAGATAGTGACACTGGTCTTGTTTTCATGGTAAAATCATAACATATCTTTCCTTCCTCCTACTTGTCCATACTTTCAAATTCAATAAAAATATTGCCACTTCTAATCACCCCACGAAATGAGACTATAGAATTCCTGCCAACACGTCTCTTCTTTTCCCTTCTTACCCTTCAGTGCAAAATGGCCAAAGAAAACATTAGATTTATAAATTAGGAAGCCTTGCTTCTGGAAAAAGGAACAAGAAGAAGAAGAATAAAATTAAACAGTAGATCCACAGCTTCTTTCAAAAAGGAAATGTAGCATTAACTTTTAAGATGAGAGAATTGAGAAGGCCCCAAGATCACTGTGGCCCCTGTGGCCCCAAAGAGAGTCAGGATAAATCCAATAATAAGATGAACTAAGGAAGCTTTTTGGGCTTCAGGCACATGCGAGGATATGACAGGCACACCCCACCACCTAAGGTCAGTTTGGAAAGTTCCTCAGCAGGTGGTGTGCTGTGTCTGTGGGCCAGACCCGAAGCAAGGGTTCAGAGGCTCCTCTTCCTGCACCTATGACTGACCAGCCAGATGTAGAACCTTCTCTGTCAGTGGCTTTCTCTCCTCATTTTTAAGTGGTACTCTCCACCGTATTGTATTACTTTCAGGATTGATTCCACTGCTGATGGTATAAAGTCACCTTGTTCTATTTTTCACTCTTATCGGTCAATCAGATTAGGAGCCCTCCTCCTAGGTTTAAAGAATTTCCTTTGTGAGGAATCCCAGTGGGAAGATGCAGAAAATGACACAGAGTGGTTTTCGCTGCCTCCCTTGCAGCTAGGATGCAGGTGTTGACCTAAGCTATGCCCCTTAAATAGGTCTTGTCTAGACCTAGAACCTGGAGCAAAGGATGCACAAACAGGTGGTGGAGAACCTCTCTCTGGAGGGGCAGCAAGGTGGAACACCCGGACTGGCAGGAACCAGTGGCACCCCTGATAACTTCAGCCTCGTGCACCAGTGGGGGCAGCAGTGGTATGTCCTTCAGAGCAATTCAGTGGCATGGTTTGGGTCATACGTTCCTCAGCCTAATTCTTTAACCTCCCCAGCACTCATGTAGCCTATCCAATATTCTTATGAGTAATATTGCCCTTTTTTTCTTGGAAAAGCCAGAGTTGCAAGCATGGTTTATAACCAAAAATGACAACTGATGTAAATGATAGATAAGTAGTATTTTTCTTCCAAAATGCAATATTAGTAGATTAATCCCTTTTTAAAAAACTTATGCCTTCAACCTCTCATACCTGCAAATACATGCTTAGAGAGAGATTAGCTATAAAATATGAATTCAAAAGATATTGCCACCCTAGTTTCAATTTAAACTTATTTTCTTTAAAATGTATTATTCATTAAACTACATCACATACCTTACTAATATTAAAGAATCAGTAATATATACAACTAAGGTTAGTAGTTAATATAATTTGATTTTCATTTCAATTGAGGAAATTTTGAATGCTGCAGAATTTTTAACAGCATTGACTTTTTAAACTATAAAAGACAGTTCTGTTGACTAGATACTAAAAGCCTAGAATACTAATACATATAGTTAAGAAAAGTTTCTGAGCTCATGTCCAAATTATTTATGACAGTCAACAAAATTCTAATAATAATGTTTTGACTGGAAAGAAAGCTTTTTCAGTCTCTACAGGGCAAATGACTGTTCATATAATCTCTCTTTTTGCCTAAATCAGTAAATTGCCTAAATTATATAAATTAAATAATGTTTAATTTTCTTGCTCAAATGTGTCTTTTAGACTTCCAGTTTAATAGTCAGAAGATATCCCTTGAAAAATAAATAAATAACTCTGCTAGAAATGTAAAATGCACACAACTATCCTTACTGGAGACTTGAAATACGAAAAATGCTTTCTTAAAAAATGAGTCAAACCAGGGTAGGCTGAGAACGCAAGGTACAAAATAATGTTGGTTGGGTAGTACAAACAGAATGTTATTTACAACACAGTTTCAGAGTCTGGTAAAAAAGAGTATTTTCCCTCCTAATATTGACTGAACACCAGGTATATAACCTGAACATATAAACGCATACTGTGATATTGTGACTGATAAGAAATACACATCTGGTCTTCATCCCTGTACCTGACACTGGAACCCCTACAACCCTGGGGGTGTCCAAAGTGGTAAGAGCCTTAAGGTGAAAATAGAATCTTTGTTGCTCATAGAAAGCCCCTTTCAACCACACCTGTTTTTATTAATGAGATTTTTAGAAACCCTAGATAATCAAAAGAGGGGGCTGGCTGTCAGGGAAACCAACCTTGGGAGTAGAGGGTTGAAACTTTAAGCCCCATCCCATTCCCACTGCCCCAGAGGAGAGAGGGGCCAGAGGCTGCATCCGTCATCAGTGGCCGAAGATTTACTCCACTGCACTTGTGTGACGAAACCTCCATAAAAACGGGGACTGTGGGTCAGAGGAGCTGAGAGGCTGGAGACCCGGTGTGTCTCTGCCTCGGCTGATCCTGCGTTAGATCCTTGGGAATAAAGGAGTGATCTGGTAAGTCCACTGTTTCCCTCACTTTCGTGAGTCATTCTAGCAAACTAAGGGAACCTAAGGTGGGGTCACAGGAACTGGCCTGTAGCCAGTACGTCAGAGGCACAGGTGACAATCTGAACATTTGACTGGCATCTGAAGCGGGGGCAATCCTGAGGCTGAGCCCTTCACCCGTGGGGCTGGCACTATGGCCAGGCAGACAGTGTCGGAACTGAGCTGAATCGTAAGATGGCCAGCTGACGTAGCAGCCTTGCTTGGTGTGTGGAAAGTGCACGTGTTTGGAACACAGAGTGCTCTGTGAAGAGACAGAAGCAGGAGTCTTCCAGACACATACCCACACAAACCCACATGTCCCAGCCCCAGGCACACACAGACAAACGAATGGCTGGATCGGCAGGCTCCCGTAGCTGCGGGAGGCAGGTCAGTAAATCACGAACAGACACCATTGCCATTCGCTTTGCATCCCGACTGAAACAAGCTTTAAAATGTGTACATTAATTAACTAAAACAAGAATCTTTTCGAGGTTGCCTCCAGCTTCTATATGGAACACAGGGCTGTTTGCACCAGAATGTACATATTCTTCTTCATGCTGCCCTTTCACCTTTATGTTTTCACCAGAAAACGAACAAAAAATTCCAGGAATTATGGGAGTACTCGATACACAACAAGCACCTTTCTTAAAATTAAAGTGAAGTTCTTTCGTGTGAGTGTGGGTCTGAAAGAGTAACAGAATTCAGAAAGGGTTTGCTTCTCCCTCCACCTCCAGATTTGCCACGGATCGGGAAAGTCAGACCCGGCAGCTGCCGGGGCGCCACTGTCAGCCTCTCCCCTGGGGTCAGGACTGGGCCCCTGGTGACCTGGCCTAGGGGAACTGGAGAGAGCACCGGCTGGCGGGCCAGAGGTGCAAGGGCCGAGTCTTTCCACCATGCCCTTCACGTAGAAGAAAGCAACCCAGCGCTTACTTAACTAAACTTGTCGTCACCGTGGTCAGGGCAAAGCGTGGTGCTTCGGGGGAGTCTGTGGTCTGCAAGTCCAGCCCCTCCTGCTGGAGACATGGATTCGTGCAGTGGAGGCGACCAGGGTGCTTCCGCACAGGTGAACAGTTTTGCACATGTGTGCACGTGTGTATGAGTGTGTGTGTGCGCGTGCATGTGTGTCTGGGCATGTATGAGTATATGCCTGTGCGTACACGCACACACATATGAGCGCATGAGTGCCTGTGTATGTTCCCATGTGAGCACTTTCCGGCACCCGAAAAGGCAACAGTACCCTGGCCAAACCCTCCCCCGGGTGCTCCCAGTGTGCAGGGCGGCGGGCATTCAGCACCCAGGGAGCAGATGAGAGAGATGGCCATGGCTCCACCCATGGTCACGTCTCCTGACCCACGGTGGTAGGAAGCTCCTTTCAGGCAACAGAGAGGGTCTTCAGGCTCTGTCAGATGGTGGGCCTCTCCTGTCTGTCCCCACTACTTTCTATAGGATCATGTCACCACTGATTGTCCTGGTAAAGGCCACGGTCATTTCTTAAAATCCTATTGGCATCTCATTCCTTCACTATCATCCTTAGAAAAATCCACATAAATTATCCCACAAACAACCACAGGTACTCAGGAAAGCTAACGTCATGCACGAACATGAAAACTATGGCATCACAACCAGTGTCCCTGTTCTTCTCGCCCCCTCCTCCTGCTCCTGACACGGCCACAGAGTTGGTGGGGGCAGGGGGCTCTCTGCAGAGATCTGAATTTGCTCCTGCCATGCACCTGGAGGCATAGCAACCTGAGAGGAACCCCAGCATTAGCTGCCATGTGATGGCCACCGAGGTAGCACAGCTGGCACTACCTGAACATGGGAGAACCGGTTTACAGCTGTAAATTCACCCAGGAGAACCTGTCGCTTCGACTGAGTAGTGAGATGGCAGACACACCAAGCTCTTGCACCGAGGGTGGAGCCCTATGTGATGTCAGAGTTCATCAGTGGCCCCTATTCAGCTCTGACCTTGGGTGGGTCTAGGCTTTGGTTCCTGCTCTAGGCACCACATCACCCCACCCATAAAAGGAACAGCCCAGTCATCTGAGTTTGGCAATTGCTCCCAGGGCAAAAGTTGGTTTCATCTCTCTGATAATCTCTCTGAGTGCTCAATTTGCTCATTATTTTGAGCTTCTAGGAGTCATTATTTCCCTGTTAGAACACAGATTTCTTTTCTGTCTTACCCAGCAATTTTCGTCATTTTGAGGGGGAGGGTCACGTTATCTAATCATCAGTCCGCTATAAATGTAGGTCTCATTCATTCCCTTTTTCAGCAATTTTAAACATCTACTTTTTGGAATGCAGTTACAAGCACAGGCATTAAAACATAAATATGACGCACCACCAGGCCCCTCGGGAGTTTTGAGAAAAATGAGAGGCATGCGAATGAGCCAACAGCACCATGATGAGCAACACAATGCGCCGTGACCGGCGCCACATAGACGCGAGCGTAGGGGCTCGTGAAGCGCCAAGGGGCGCACGTTCTTCATCTGCTGGACGTGGGCACAGGGGCGGCACATCAGCCAGCTAATGTCAACTCCTGCAGTGACCCACAGCCGTGAGCCTTGTCTCTCACTCCCATGGCTAGAGACGGGCTGGGTCCCACCAGGCTCGCTGGGTTTGACCGAGCTTGGTTACGGGGCACAGCTTCTACCTCAGTCTGCTCCACGCACCTCTTACTCTTCAGAGAGTAGCAGCCACATGTCCTCTCATGCCAGATGCCTGAACCTCCCAGAGCGGTAAGTGGAAACACCCCACGCCCCTGACCCACCTCACAGTCAGAGGCACTTCTGCCCACATTCTACGGCCAGAGCGAGTCACCAGGCCATGACCAACAGGCACAGCGGGGCAAGGAAATGCATCCCTCCGTGGTAGAGGGGCAGTAGGGGGCGGGAGGGGGCTGGTGCTGAAGGGCAGTCTGCAAACTAAGAGTCCGAGACTCACAGTTAAATTCAGTTTTAAAAGTGTCAGAAATTCAGAAGACAATTAATTCCAGAAAAAAAGGGGACTGCAAGTATAAAACAGATTCATGAGCAGAGTTAACAAAGTCACAGGGCTGTGCTGGGCACTCAGGCAAGGGTGGCCGGAGAAGACACACACAGGCCAGGGAAGCACAGTGGGTCTTTTCACAAGCTCTATTCTCTGTGTATCAAGAAGCCACTGAAGGTTTCCAGCCAGAGTGATGTAATCAGATTAGCATTTTATTGAGATCATGCATCATGCTGAAATCTCATTAGATAAGCTGATACTGCAGACAGGAATGTACTGAAAAGATCCAGAACAAAAAAGGATAAGGGGTTGAGTAGAGTCTATGGCAGTAAGAAAAATAAAGTAAAGCTGAAACCAAGAGCTATTTAGGAGGCAGATCAATAAGCCAATTAAAGTAAAGTGTTTAGCAGTGTCTGGTACAAAATAATAGAAGCTACTATTAATAGCAACAATAAGACTTGAGAATTAGTTGTGTAAGGAGGTGGAGTTAGTAAGTTGCAAACAAAGGAGGAATATAAGATGCTTTTCAAGTATCCTGTTTGAATACCTAAATTAAGTATGTATGTTATTTATTGTCATATGGACCAGGTGAGAGAGAATAACGAGAAGAAAGATAAAAACGATGAATCTGGCGTTAGACATGTTATAAACACAGAAGAAAAACCTCAGAAGTGACTAGAGAAATTTCGAATGACCGACAGCAAGGTTGGCGGCTGGCTTTTCCACAGGAGCAATGGAAGTCGGAGAAAGATAAGAGGGCATGCTTATCTCCAAGGTGCTAAAGAACACCAGTATCCACCATTCTGGAATTCTACACCAAGTGAAATTATACTTTAAGAATGCAGAAAAATAAGAACCAGGACAGGTACAATTATGTTCAAATCTGCATTGTTCAGAGTAGTCGAAACCAAAACAATCGAAAGGTTTGTGAGCAATAGAATGAATCGTTAAACTACCATGACAGGCACATAACGGAGCGCTGCACAGCTGTGGTTCTCAAAGTGTGGTCCCCATATCAAATGTCAGCATCACCTAGGAACTTACTAGAAAAACGAATTCCCAGGGCCAGCCCCAGAGTTCACTAAACCTGAAATTCCGGGGGTAAGGGCCAGCAGTGTGTGAATTAACAAGGCTGAACACGGATAAACTACAAATTCATGGAGCGACAGCACTGAACACAGAAAGCATAATGTGGAAAGAAAAGAGTCATAATTACAGAATACAAACTCTATGTCCCATTTATACAATTATAAAAAAGAGATGGAATTCAACTGAGTTGTTCAGGGATACCCAAGCGCAGGAAAACTATAATGAACAAAGGAAGTGTCGAGCATAAAACCTGAAAGAGTGATTACCTCTTGGGGAGGAAACCAGGCATTTAGATCAGGAAAGTATATTTAGGAGGACTCTGGGTGTTGACAACATTTCATTCCTTGTCTTGGGTGATGATGCCATAGCTGTTCACATTACAGTGATTTATAATACATATAATTATATATACCACATATAGAATATATATTTACTTTGAGGCTATGGAATACTGCATTTCTCTTTAACTTTCACCCACATTATATATTTCACAATAAAAAAGAGGTTTTGTTTTGTTTTGTTTTTTGTTAAAGCAACTAGGAGCCCTGGCCTGAGTATGGCTCACTCAGTTGGAGTATTGTTCCATAAACCAAAAGGTTGTGGGTTCAATTCCCAGTCAGAGCACATACCTAGGTTGCAGGTTTGATTTCTGTTTGGGGCATGCATGAGAGGCAACCAATCAATGTTACTCTCACATTAATGTCTCTCTCTCCCTCTCTCTCTTCCTTCCTCCTTCTCTAAAAACAATGAAAAAATGTCCTCGGGTGAGAATTCAAACATAAATAAATAAAGCAAATATTTCTTTTATTGAATGTTGGTAAGTAGTATTAAATCCAGGAAAATCTGTCTGAAAATATATAATCTGGAATGGACCCCAGCTGTGAGAAAAGGGGGGCAAAGGAACCGGGAGTGCAAACGTGAGCCACACTGTGGCAGTGCGGGTCTGGTCGCTTCACACTGAGTCCCGAGTGCCCACGGACGGCGCTGCCTGGCCTGTGAAGGGCCCTCCAGGAAGGTTTGCTGGGGAACAGCTGAAAGCGGGAAAGCTGGTGTCCAACCAGGGTCAGGAAATGAAGCCAAAGCTCCTTCGGGAGAAAACCCAGACCCCCAGTGCCAGTTGGGGAGAAAGAGTCAAAGAATCCGGGTAGAAGATGTGCCATCCACAAGAACACAAATGTGCCAGTGGAGTCCCCCAGCCCACGGGCTCGGGGACTCAGGTGAGTATGTCCAACCCCGCCGTCAGTGCAGTGAAAGCTCTAGCTTAGTCTAGGACCTTGGCGGCTGCTGGGGGTGGGGGGAAGAGCGCCTGCTGCAGGCTGGGCCCTGCTTGTGAACTGCCAGGACGCGCAGGAGGGATGAGGGCAGACGGGAAGGCGTACGGCGTGCTCGCAGAAGGACCTCAGACGCAATCGGGAACACCCCCTCATTTGAAGAGGGGAAGGAGAAAGCTGAGCTCCTGTGATGAGCCCCCTTTTCACTGACTGTGTCACTGCCTCTTCAGCTCTGAAGAGCTTCAGCTCTTCCCGGGCGCCGCCTGCTTTCAGGAGCCACTACGCCTAGGCGGGGCCCGGGCAGACGCGCGCGGCCTCCACCACAGCCTGGCTGCCTTCCCTGGCAGCATGAAGCTCAGGCCCTGCTGCGCGCGCGCCCATCCTCTCCACTCAACGCCCCACGTGCTCGGGGAGGCACATTTAATGAGTCCCCCAAGGCCTCTGCTTCCACCAACCCCCACCTGCACAGCGCCTCTGGTGCGTAAGCCGCTCTTACTTTCTCGGTCCTGGCCAGCTTACTGGTGCGTCGCTGGGTGCCACGTGGCTCTCCGGTGGCCTTCTCATCGTCTGAACATCCCGCCACACGCCCTGTGGCCCGGCCCTTTGTTTACGGTCCTGACTCATGTGGCTACACCTTAGGTGCCTCCGCTCTCTCCCTTGAGGGGTGACGAGCAAATTGGCAGATTGATTCCAGAGTGCCTGGCTCTGCAGCGTTCTACCCACAAACGGCTTTGAATTTAACCCAAAATGAGCAGAGCAAAGCTGGAGTGCATCAGTTTCTTCCCCCACTCTATTCCGTATGCAGTTTTGTTTTTTCGTCTTCTTTGGGCGCTTTTGTTGGTTGAACTTCCTTCCCCGGCCAGGCTGGAGTGTTCCTGTATGAGCCCATAAATGGAGCTTTGGGGTTCCCTGGGGGCGTTTAAAACGTGAGAGAGAGAAGAGAGATTAGTGCTCCATACTCTCCCACAGCAGCCCACGGCGGACAGACACGCCGCACTGCAAGCCTCACTGGAGAGCAGGTGTCGAGCCTGTCCTGGGCGGCTCCCATCGTAAAGCCATATGTTTATCTCCGCTGCGTGGGTCCCATACTGATTACTCATGCGAGTCCTGGCATAAAAAGTTCTGTGATTCTCTTTGTCACATAGTCAGGCCATTATCCACATAAAAGAAAATGCTTCTGAGGAGAAAAAGGGAGGTGAGGAGGAGGAGAAAAGCAGGGGTGGGGGGAGGTGACCTTATGTCAACTATTCCTAAGAAGGTGCATCTACCCAATACCCAGCCTTTGACTGCTGTTTCTGTCTCCCTCCAGTCCTCAACCCTCCTTTCCAAACCTGCCTCCCGTTCTTGTCCTGACCCCTTCATTCTGCCAGCCACGTGAAGGCCCCGCAGTGAAGGCCTCCTTCTGTGACCAAGGGCCTAGACCTCTCCACACTCACTCAGCCAGGAGAGCCCAGGCCACGGGCCACAAGGAAACGCAGAATTGCGTTACCTTGGAGGGAGGGTCGTCTCCAGTCCCAGTCCACAGGCCCATCATCAGACTACACATGCCAGACGTCCGCAGCGCACTTTTGTCGGGGTCCCTGGGGTTTTGCAGGATCGTGTCAGAGAGGTCTCCTAAATATGCTCCCCTTTTAACTTCCCCGAGCTTTTTTGAAATCTACAGACATAACAGTACGTAGTCACAGTTGCCTCTTGAACCACCACGTCATTTCTCACATCCTCCCACGCCTAGGGGATTGTCCCACGGGTAACGAAGACCTTCGGGGTCTAAAGGAAACTGAAATTGCATGGACTATTTCTATCTTGACTCACCTGAGCAAACAAAATCACTGACTTTTCTGTTGTAATAACCCTTCATGGAGTTATGCCCCCAAATTGTGACAACCCTACTCAGGTTTCCAGGGTCCCACTGAGGCATCGAATAGTAACTTCCCGAGCTGAACCAACTCACGCCGGGAAGGGTGTCTGTGTGATGCCATGAAGCACCCATGCCAACTCAGCTCTCGTGGCGAATTCACTTAACTGCAAGGTATTAACCCTGCCCACCCAGTTCCGTAGCCTCTCATCCCATAAACAGGGCGCTGCTGAAATAACGACAATGCTTTTATGCGTTTCTTTGAGCGACAGCATTTCCCAGCAGACCAGCTCCTGAGGGTTACTGTTTCCCACTTTAACCGTCTCTCTACAAATTGGGAGTCAGGAACCAAGCGCACTCACCCTGTGGTAGTTTGCTCATCGCCCGTGAATGGCACTTCAACAAAAGCAACAATGCGCTTTTCACTGAAAAGCCCTTCAGTTTCAGGATTTTGGCAAATGCTTCAGAAAACCCCCAAGCTTCATTCCCAGAACGTAAATCTCAAGCCCGCAGCCATAGGCTCTGATCAAATGAGGAGGGAAGAAGGAGGGAGCTGGGGGTCATGCCGTGTTGCGTTGGGAGGGGAGGGTACCCAGGCTGCGTCCTTTCATCCTCCCCTTTTCTCACTGGGTTCAAGCTGGAAATCCGAGGGAAAACGGCTCTGAAGCACAAGTTGGGGGCCCACTGAGAGGGACTGCTATGGGCAGATCTCTTTCAGAAACTCTCCCTTTGCTAAAGTTGTTGGAGCAGTCATGGATTTTCAGGGGATCCCCAGTGCTATGCCACTATCCCTTTGAAAGATTCAGGACACCCAAGACCAATATATCTTTGTTGGAATAACAGCTTATTCAATGGAACCATTTGGCTTTAAGTCAAGGCTGGCTTTAGCGCAAAGTGGATGGTCCCAAACGGATCTGGTTAACAAAATAAGTTCTGTAATAAACAAGAGCACAGAACCGATCGTCCGGAAACGTCCTACCAGCCAGGCACTGGCCATTTTCAGGACAGCATTTGTTGGGAACTAAGGTCCCCGCAGAAGCACTTCAGGCCGCCCCGGAGCTGCGGCACACCCGCCTCCTGGGGTCTTCTGTAGACACAGGGCTCAGGATGCATGCCTTTGGATCAAGAGTGTCCTCCGTGACCCGGTGACATGCAATTCTCTGTGTGTCCTCTTAATCCCGTCTTCCCTTCTCTCCCTTCTCTGCCACCGCTGGTGACTGAACATTATCAGAGGTGTGCTCCTGGGGCCATGCCCTTTCCTCTCTCCACGGAATGGCTGCTCAGACCTGGGGTTCCACACTCATGCCACCTTCCGTGTGACCTCCTGAACAGGGAGTCCCAAACGGGAGCCAGGCCTCCAATAGGCTGGAGTGTTGTGTCACTTATTAATTAAGAGGTCAGCAGGGAGAGTTCATTACACACATCTGACATTTGGTTTCGACTTAACTGGTCTCACCAGCTACTCGCTAGCCTCACGCATGTGGGAATGATTCACCTAGAAGGCTTTGAGGGTAACGACAAGGACACAGGGCCCAAGGAGGGTGGAGGGCGTCAGACAGAAAGACAGGAGGGGCGGCCTTCAAAGGCTCCGAGGTGTAGAATGGCCAAACCTAGGAAAACGAGTGACGGACTGTCTGGACGGGCAGCCCAGCGCCTGTGATTCTGAGGGTGCTGGTCTTCTGGCAGACAGAACTAAGCAGTTCCACATGAGGCCTTTGTTCGTGTCTCAGCCACCCCTCCAAACATAGTCACAAGGCTCAGATGGGCGTCTCTCTGTCAAGCAGGAGGAGAGAACTTTGCGGTCACCAGGAGAATTTATGAATTTGTTCGGCAGAAGGAAAGAATGTGTCCAAGGTGGTTGGGACCAGCGGTCGCCCAGAAGTCTGCCTGCCCAAAACAGCATCCGTGAGGACAGTAGCACAGGCTCCTCTCTCAGGTCCCTGGAACTCCTGTCCCCAGCTCCACAGCTGTGTGAAAACTCCCCGCTCTGCTTTCTGGGAGAGATGGGTGTGAGAGATCTTGCTATCCCGTCCTCTCACTTTGTCCCAATCAAATGACCCTCTGTCTGCCTCCAAGCCCTGGGGGCTCAGTGCTTTGGATGCTAGCACATCAGCACATGCACCTGAATTTAGGGAGGTGCACTGGTGTGTGAGGGAGAGGCACAGGTTTTTGATCTGGGGACAAGGGGACGTGGCCCTGTGATCCTCTGAAAAATGGAACGCACCTGTGGGGAAAATAATGAGTTTCATTGTATTCGAAGGTCTTTGCTTTAAAGGAATTCTATATTTAGTTCTCAGAAGAATGAGATGTGTAAGAAAAAGAATCGCTTTTAAAATTAAAAATAACAACAAAGAAATGGCACCGTTGTGTATGGAAGCGGTGGCCGCCTCTGACAGGCTGGAGAAGCCACTCTTTGAGAGGAGGCACCTTGTCCAACTCCGGGGTGACACACGGTCTCTACCACCAGCCTCCAGATAAGGGGTCGAGAGGCCGGGGCTGGGGGCTGCTGTGGACGTGAGCTAGTCCGGCAGCTCGTTTTCCACCGTCCCTCGGCTCTGCGGTTTCAGACGCCCTGTGCTCGCCCAGCACTGCAGCCAGCTTCCCGAAGGCGCACAGGTTAAAAGGGAAGACCCAGCACACCTCCCAAGGCTCAGCCATTCTTCTGCATGCGGCACCCTCCAGCCACGGCATCCTGCCCGTCCAGTACTTCACAGAACTCCTTTGGGGAACAGCCACCCCCTCGGCCTCTCTCAGCTCACAGCTTCACAGGCTCGAGCTTGGTTTTGTTCTGGGGGCTCTTCTTTAGGGCCTGAGTTTAACCCCTCTCAGGCTGTGCCCCCTCATACACACACACACACACACACACGCACACCACTGACAAGGTGGCCGCACATCACACACCTAAACCTGCTCGGTCGCAGGTGGCGTGAGCGGGCGCGTAGCTTTTCATCAGACAATGCACATGAAAGGATTCCGCCCAAAGTGCCCCACACGGGGCTGCAGGTTGGATGCGCGGCCTGTACCCCTGGGAGGGTGTGGTGAGAAGGTTCGCCTTAGCAGACTGGGTTTAAAAATGTGAACCCTAAGGTCAGGTACATCAAAACTCCAATCCCCACCCACCTGCTAATTACTTGGGTCAATGTGGCAGGTAGCTTGTCGTCTCTCCATTTATTTTCTCACCTGAGACACAGAGATAAATAATGGCACCGGTCCCAGTCCTGTTGCAAAGTAAACAAGACTGGGAGTGTGAGGTGCTAACCCAGCGATCAGCACATATCACGTGCTCATGGATGGCGGTCATCAACCTAAACGCTGTGAGCTACGTTAAACTGGGCTTCTAGTGCTTCCCCATGGAAAACCCACTCCTCCACACACCAAAATACACCCATCGGTCACCAGAATATGTCAGCACGTTTCTCTTCATTCCAATAATTGAGCCGTGTCCTTTTTGGAAAACGCGAAGCCAGGTCTGGAACTGCAAGCGGAGTGACTGGCGCTAGCTGACCTGGTGGCCACCCTAAATCGCATGCGCCCTGAACTGCACAGGCGTCCACAAAGCGCTCTTGGCCCGTCGCGTCCTCTTGCCTGCCTCTCAGAGCTCTGCGGCGCTGAGACCAGAGCAGGCTCTGCCCGGCAGGAAAGCAAACTGGGGATGTGGGTGACAGCCTGACAGACAGGTGCCCGTTTTCTGGAGCTCTGAGTGTCTGTCCTCCCTGCACCTGGTGCTGTGGCTACAAGATCATGCCCACGGCATTGCCCACCTTCTCACCCCACCGCTTCGAGAAGACAGGTGTTAGCTGCAAGCCGTGGGCCGTGGGTCTCAGATCTCTGGTGGGCACTCCATCTGAGCTGTCCATGCAAACACAGATTGCAGGGTCCCGCCCTCAGAAACACTTCGCTGGCTTCAGAGCCAACGTGGACTCTGTGAAGGGCCAATGCCTCGGCTGTCTGCCGCTCCAGCCCCTGGGGGGCGTCCTTCCAGACGCCTCCGCGCCCTGCCACCGCGTGTGCCCTGAGGTGCTGCTGCCCACCACCCCACTTGCTTCTGCAACTGTCCTAGATGTGACTTTTCTTCGTTCTTCTTTTCTCTCTTCTTTCTGCAGTTACTAAAATAATAAGCTACAGAGTTAGAAATAGGTGTGTTACCTCAACAAGTAATTATTTCTCTGAAAAATGAAAGCTCGTGGGTCTATTTTCGAACTTAATGAGCTGACAAGGGAACGCAGCTCACCCCACAGTGCATTTCAACCTGCATTTCAGAGATGTGATAGGTAAGAGCGTGCCAGGCAGCAGGGCTTCGTCAGAACACAGGGCAGCCCTCTCTCGGGGCCACGCGTGCTCACCAGAGGCTGGAACAGCCTTTCTCGTGGAGTGTAATAATTTTGTAAAAGATTTTCTTTCCCTTAATGACTGTTAAATTAGTTTTCTCCCACTGTCACAGTGCAAATGGACAGTTAACCACAGAGAACGACCGGCCCAGGCTGCTGCGCTGCAGCGCTCACACGGCTTAATGAGGGGGCTCCCAGAGTCCTTCCGGTGACGAGTGGTGGGAGGGAGGTGATCTCAGGCTGCGGTCTGCAAATGCTCAGATCCTGACATGGCCTCTGATCCAAAGCCGTCTCCTGGGGTGAGCCCTCCCGGGCAACATCCCGGCACTGCCCTGGTCCATGGTTCCTATCTTGATTGCTCCCTTCCACTGGGGGGAACAGGGAACTAGTGAGATGCCCAATACACCCTGCCAGCCCCTCTGGGGTGAAGAGAACTTCTGGAAGGTGTGCTGAGGCCAAGGGCATCCACGCCTATGGGGCTACAGCAGCCAGCGCCACCGTCTTCGGCCTACAGACGTGCCATAGCAACAGGCTGCGGCAGTGACCCTGTTGTGAAGGGCTGGCCACCTGCCCCGCCGTAAAGGCTCATTGCGCAGGGTGAAAACATAAGTTGCTCAGCATCAATTCCGACAGCCTCTCTCTTAACTGGGATAATGGCCTGGCCTTCCTATGGTCTTTAGCAAACTTCCAAGCCTGGACATTACTCCATTTCACTATTGAATTAGAAGCATCTCTTTTGGCATTTTGCTAGATAATTTCTCATTATATAGCCACCTAATTGTGCATGTCCCTAACGGAAAGGAACATGCCAGTTGGGCAGGTGGCTGGTCCAACTGCAGAGAGGACAGAGCAGAACTGAAGCTGACCCGGAGCCCAGGCGCCCACCCCAGGCTGGGCCTGCTCGGGCCAGGGTCGGACATGGTCAGCACTCTAGATGCACCAAACAAGCGCTGGTGACCTGCAGGAACAACTGCTGCCTCTCTGGGCCTCAGTGTCCCCTGCTGTGAAAATCAGAGAGGAGCTGCTCCGTGTGACCGATGGCCCGGCCTTCACAGATGGTATTAAATTCCCACCCCGCCCCCAGAAAGGCTGCTGTCCTCCCTGAGTTTCCGTTTTCTCATCTGTAAAATGGGGATGGAGCCCTGTCTTATATTTGGGGAAAAATTAATCAGTAACATATGCTAAGTGCCTGGCAGAGCAAGTTTTAAATGCTCAGGAAATGGGACCAGATTTGCTAATCTCAAAATCTTAATTTTAAAATGGTGATGGAAAAAACTAAAATAAAAAATAAAAGATACACCAAACTCAAAAAAAGGAAAAAAACAAATCATTAAGGAAAAGATGGAAAATAAAGATAATGACCCCTATTTCAGATTATCAAAAAAATAAATAAAAATAAAAATAAAAATCTTAATTTTAGAGTTTGGGCCTCCCGGCACGTCATGACCTACATTGGCAATGGAACACGGGCTTGCAAATGTACGGAAACTTCCCTTTGCCATGATTCATCCCTGTCCAGGGTCTGGAGTCTCTAATGTCAGTGAAAGACCCCATCCAAGGTTCAAGAAACTCAGACATAATGACAAAATTGCCTCTTTTTCCAGAGAATTGTGCCATTCAAAGCCACCATCTTCACCCTTCCCAGACACCCTTATTCACGTGACGGAACTGACCCAGTGGGCGGCCCTGTGCAGTGGCCGCAAGCCCGGCGCGGTCTCCTAGATCAGCTGCTCCCCTTGATGCGCACCACCCCCCAACCAGAGGCTCTGGGTACTGCAGCCCCAGCTCCTCCTCGCAGCACCACTAGGGTCTCCAGTGGAGTCCAGTGGTCACTCCCTCTACCAGCTCCGGGCTCCTGGAAGCCTCTGACCTCCCTCCCAGGACTCACTGTTGAAAGAGCAGCTCCACACCATGCCTGGCCTGAGCCCCCTGGCCAAAGCTCCGTGGCAGCACCCCTGCCAAAGCCTCAGAGGTGGCCTTTGCAAAACCGTCCCAGGAACATCACCCTGTCCCCGCCACTCTCTGCCCCTCAGCAACATTCCGAACGGTTCACCCGAGATATGGGCGGCTGTCCCCGAGCCGGAACAGGCACCCGGCAGCTCAGCAGGGAGCTTGTATCCTCTGCCTGCCTGGCTCCAGGGCACCTCACTTCTCCCCTCTGAATCCACAGCTGTCCCCAGAAGGCCACATAACACGGACCAGCAGAAGCCACTGGACCTCACCAGACCACTCACTAGGTGGACATTCTTAGTCCATGTGTGTTGCCTATACATTACTGTATTTTGCTGTGTATAATGCACACTTCTTGCCCAAGTTTTTGAGGGAAAAATAAGGATGCACATCACACGTGGGTATTGCTAACTCTGCATCTGTATAAATGTTTTTGATCCTTTTATTTATGCTTATGTGTTAAAAGTGTAGCTCTAGAAAGCAATAGCGATATCTGTATGGAAAATAACACCCTGAAATACGATATCGGTTTTCTTTCTAAATATAAATAAATAATTGAATTTAAAATTTAAAATGAAAGGTTTTTTTTCCTGAAAGCTCAGGCCAAAAACATGGATGCGCATTATACACAGCAAAATACAGTACATATTCAAGATCTAGACATATACTTTACATAAAATGTTGCATATTATTATCTAATGTGCATTTATGTATGTGATATATGTGAAAATGTATGCAATATGTAATGACATGGGAGAGAACACTGGCCCTTGGGAGGCACGCCGTGGCAGTGACCACTGCAATCACCCAGGAAAGCACCGGAGAAAATCCCTAATAGGGACCTAGGAACACAGTAAACAATGAGAACTGTTTGCAGTGTTCGGTTTCAGGTCTGGAGCAGCACAGCAGTCTCACCATGACTCAAAGGTGAAGGTCAGCCTGGCCTACGGGGTGCCTGGGACACATTTCTGCCAACTGTCCCCAGCGAAGTCTGCGCAAGGGGATGTGAAGAGCAGCCCTGAACAGAAAGAAAACCACAGAAAGGCGGCTGCATTTGGGTGACCAGAGAGGGGAAC